>OW028574.1:2614214-3214214 GCA_932294295.1 Alitta virens | reverse complement strand
CTTTTATCTGCAATATTTCCTAAAAAAATTAAAATTTTGTTCTTGTGCTTTTACTTTCCTATTCAAATATCATAATGATAATGGCGGGGTTGCTGCTGAAATGTGATTAGCATATGACAAAATTTGTGAGACCTTTGCCATAATATACAGATTTTTATTGACAGCAAAATATCAAATTGATACATGTGTCAGCATGACAAAATAATAAATGGCAAAAAAAAAAAAAAAAATTATAGAAATACATGGATCAACAGTTAAAATAATTAAATAAGTGGAGCTATATTATGACTAATATACTAATCAACTAATACAAATCAACAATACATAGTCTGTCTAAGAAATTCTAAAGCACCTGGAACTAAACAAATAATAGTAATAATACTGTTTAAAAAGCACCAACAAATAGTTTTAGCACAACAATTCAGGTTCAATAACAATACTAGACACTAAGCATAAGATATATAGATATATATATACATGATGTACTCTTAACTGCTATCAACATGGTAAACAATATGAAGTGATATACAATATGAGATGGGAATGTTGACATACAATATGAAGTGACATACAATATGAAGTGACATACAATAGTAGATATTTACAAATATACAAATGTACAAAGTCATACACACATGGAAGCAGTTTCGTCAATGTGCCGCCAGCCACTCAGTTCCAGGAGACATTAGGTTGCTATTTATATAAAACATTTATATTTTACTGTCTAATTTTAATGCTACCTGTAGAAATTTACCAAGAGCAAAGTTAAGGTTAGTGTTCTTAGTTGTTAATATTTGTAAGAATTGTTCAGTTGGATCAAAAATAGTAAAGCCCTCAATGTATTTACAAGCAATGTGGAATAAGTTTAAGCGGATATCATTCCATTTTTTACACCTCATTAAACAATGAAACTCATCTTCTACTTGGTTCAGATTGCATTTTTCACATATTCTTTCATCTGCAGGAACATAAGGACGTTTGTGTCTGCCTAATTCAATATTAAGGTTGTGTGAGCTTAGTCTAAAACGTGCTATATTACAATAGACGGATTTAGGTAGGGTATAATTCAGATAGGGCTCTATTCTAATATCATTCTTGAAGGTTTTGTATGTTCTGAGTTTTGGGTTTAGCGTACTATCATTTATCTCAGTGAGCATCTTAGCATGAGCCTTTTCGAACAAGGATAAAATTTGCTTGTTTATGCTGGAATTGTCAGAATCTGTACCTAGAGTTTCTGTGACTTTATAAAGTCTTGTAAGCCAGCAAGGAACACCTCTTTGATGTAACTTAGTCTGAATGTCATAACAGCTACGCAAGAGCAAGGGGCATGTATTTGACCTTAGCCTGCCTAGAAATTTGATTGCTGAAGCATGTTGTCTGACTATCAGTGGAAATCTACCTGTATCAGCCAGAATGGCAAGTGTTGAAGTTTGACACCTAACACTGAGCAGGTTTTTAAGGAAACAGACTTGTATTTTCTTGAGAGTTTCAATTTGCTTCTCTCGGAACCATATTTCACTATTGTATTCAAGTATTGGTAATATATATGTGTCAAACATTTTGATACTCAATTTTGCTGGTAGTTAGCCAACTGTAGACTTTGTCTTTTCTTTAAGAGCATACATTGCTTTTTGTGCTTGGGTTGTCAAATGCTCATACATTACTTTGTGTATGTTGCTAGAGTTACTAATTACATGACCCAAATATTTGTATGAATTAACTATATCTAATTTCTCATTTTCAATAATGAAATCAAGATTATCTTGGGCTGTACATTTGCCAGATTTACGAAAGATCATAACTTTGCTCTTCTGAGAGTTAATTATTAGATGCCACTTTCTACAATAAGCTTCAAGATCTTTTAATAGAGTCTGCTTTCTGAAATTAGGACAAGGTCATCAGCATATAGTAGATGAGTGTACGTTGTCCCATATATTGTTACTCCACAGGTCTGGTCTAGGTATTCACACATGTCTGATAAATACAGATTAAATAGCTTGGGACTGACTATCCCACCTTGGAGAACGCCATGGGTACTATCAATGTTTGTCCCTAATTCACCATGCCATCGAACTTTAGCACTAGACATGTCGAACATACTTTGTATTATTTTTACAAGCTTATAATATACAGGCTATATGTTCAAATTCTTCATCTAGGTACACATTAAGCAAATATGTTTAATAGTAATTCTTACGCAAATCTTATCGACTATGGACGTTCCAATCGTGGATAAGGGTGTGAGGATTTTTTAACCCTTAGCAATTGAAGCTCAAAGAAAGTAATTGCTATAACCGATGTCCGTCCAATGGGCAAGTTGGTGATGGGACAGGCGAGTGCGCGTAACACTTTAATTTCCGGAGCAGAATTCAATACGCTAATGACAGGGCCTAACAGAACCGTGGTTCCTGCACTAAGACTCTGGTAGACTTTTAGTTCTGTAACTCGTAGACATTTGTGAAAGTGGTGTAGGCTACAGTGCCCTTATTTGTCCCATAACACTGTTTGGTAGATGCGATTCCTCAAACGAGTCTACAATACAAAACCACCTTAAGCCTGTAAAGTTTCTTGTGTGGTAATAAGGATGTGTCACACATACCAACACTGGTCACCAAGCAATATTGCCAATTTGTCTTGAGAACATGAAGCCTGTTTCTAAAGCAACCATTTCTAACCAAAAGATGGCACCTATGGTGGTACACCAGTCTTTCTGATAACATACACAAGGCATCACAGAAGGAAGATCGTTACAATGGTGTTTATATGACAGAAGAAGCATTGCTTCGACATTGCAATGCTTGTGGAATTCTCCTCTCAAGTTGTGCAACTTCATTGTGTTATCTAATTTGGGGAAAAAAAAAAAAAAAAACCATCTGTGTCAGTTTTACAATGGCATAGGAATCACTTTTTTGCAAACGATGTGCATAAACATTTCCTTCCTGATGTCAGGGGAGTTGCAAATCAGCTATGAGAAAGACTGGTGTTCTGTGCCAGACAGTGTCCCGGCCTTTTGAGAGCAACACCATACTCTAAGAGCCCACCCACACAACCCCGGGCTAGGTAACAGGATTTTTGCAATATATATGTGGAGGAGACTGGAAAATACTATGCTATAATTTTAATGTTTAATTTTGAGGATTTGATGAATTTTTGGAGAAGTATGTAGAACTTATGCACCTGGCATGCCATACAAATTGTGCAAGCAGATTTTAACTCTCAATGTCAGGAGTGTGTTTGGCCAATGATATTTGAAATATTCAATTTAAATCTTTTAAGATGCACTTTTAATGAAGAGAAATGTGACCTTAAGAAGGACTTCATCAAACAGCGTACTTCATATGGCGTTTGCTACACCTTTAACTCTGGAAAAAACAACACAGTGAAGCAAACTACTATCCCAGGTTATTATAATAAGAGAAATACTTTCTTTAACTTAGCATCGACCTGAGTAGTTACATATAAAGTATTCTGTAAACATTTAATGACAATGAGTTTACAACAGGTTCCAAGTATGGTTTACGCCTCGTGCTGAACATCGAAACCTATCAAAATATGAAAGGTTTGAAAACTGATGATGGAATTAAGGTCAGTACTTTTTTATCATTTGTGCCAAGGAAAATTAGGTCTGTTGCAAGACTGGTTATATATATGTGTTTGTTTGCATGTTTGTCTATGTGTTACCAAATAACTAAAAAATAAATGATGGGCAATATCAGAAATGTGGAGGTAGATTCATATCATCAACTGCTAAACTGATATTTTTTGGGATATTTGCGTATAAAATTATGTTTTAAAAATGTTCTAATAGAAGAAAATGAATTATTATATGTGACAGATTTTGGCAACCAGCAGGTTTAGCATTGCGCCTTGAATTGTAATTCAGACAAGCACCACAAGTCAGCTACGAAGTTTTTTTTTTTAAACACACAATTAACTATGTTTGTCATGTTATCAAGAAATTCGATCAAGCTTAAAAATAGGATTTAATGTAGTTAGGTATTTTTTCCCTTGTGTTTTGTAGATTCATGTCCATGACCAGGATGACATCCCATATGTCCAGTATGTTGGAAAGGCTGCTGCAGTTTCCCATCACACCTACTTTGAAATCAGTCAGCAAGATGTACGTTATCAGATTTTTGTTTGTCTTTTTGTCTAGCATACAAGATATTGTCATCTTCATCACGTGGTCTGTGTTGGCAGCATTGGCTTTGTGGCATTAGCTCCTTCTGGTAAAGCACATTGTCAAGTGCTTTTATGAAAGAAATACTATATCTATGGGTATGATATTTTGATGAGAACACATATGGTTACTATAGCAAGAGGATGATATTTAGAGCAGGAGTTGTTAGTCCATGATGGTGTAAGATCCTATATCTTTTGTTTGGGTGATCAAACCTTCACAAAATTCGGTATCTATACTCTGCCCACCCATGTTTTGATAGTTTTTAGTGCTGCCTTAGGGCAATTACCGTACTATAACCTCTGTTTGGTCATTGGATCTTCACCAACTTGGGTTTGCATACTCTACTGGGTGGTTGCGTTCACGTAATTGCCATGATGGGGTTAAATACTGTACCTTTGGATTATTGGTGTCTTGGGATATGTTTAGACAGAATGGTGACTCAGACAGACAAGTGAAAACCCCCCCGAATTTGTGCGGTATTTTATTTTTTTCTGCCATGGCTTGTGTCAAATAGGCTAAATTGGCTAAATCAAGTTGACTAAGGAAACATTGTTTAATATTATTTATTTTACCCACTTAATCATAATATAAAAATACTGGGTTGGGAAGTGGTGCATGCATGATTAATACACCACTTCCTAAGCAGTGATCATTACTCCTTTCAGATACACAGCATGAAGGCCCCTCATGGGAAATGTGATGAGAGGGAATTATCTCTTTACCCAAATGAGACTTACACAAGGTTCAGATGTAACCAGGAATGCGAGGCCCTTGCTTGGCAAAGACACTGCGGATGCATTGATTACTATATGCCAGGTTCGCCAACTATTGCTGTGGAGGTTTCTTTTCGTTCAGCACAAGTTATACAACCATTAATCAATTGCATCGAAACAAACCAAAATATAGTTTTGAAGGGAAATATCATATATATATTTTGCAGGTAATTGGGAGTACTGTACGTTTCCAGAGTGGGAAGACTGTCGAAATAGTGTGGGTAAGTAAGCACTGAAACATTAATAAAAACACAAGGTCATCTTTTTTGACAATAAAGCTGATTCAGCTTGAGGGGTGTTGCGGCTTATATTTAAGCTTATGCCAGCTGCAGGGTTGTGAGTTCAAGTCAACACCACCCTACAGACTAAGTACGAAGATCCTCTGTAACTTTTTGTTGCACTCCACCCTGATGTAAAGAAGAACATTCAGAACGTTTCAGGATTGCATGTTACAAAAATGGCTCAAATTTACTCATTGTTTTTATTTTTTTTCCGCACCATTACTTATCAAAAGCTGGTAGCCTGTTTGTCGCAATATATTTCTCGATGGCCCTTATCTATTCTATACTTTTATGAATTCTTCTGATCTTGGTGTGTTTTTGCAATTTTGCAATAGTAAATGCATATTTTTGTCTTGTTAGTAAATAGGCATACAACTAGTGAATTTGTGCTGAAGATTATCTTGGCTGGGTGTATTTTTCTAAGTATTGTCCCGTTGATTACTAATCAGTTCAAAGTAGATTAGTAGGCTACTAGGCACACTGTTTGATACCTGTCAAAAGTTCTTGTACTTTTACACAGTTGGTGGGATATGTTTATTTTTCATTCTTCATTGCATAAATCACAAAGTAAACTTTCCCAAAAACCCCACTCATGTAGTTTGTTATTGGTTCCTGCACATCTGTGTAGTCATCAAGACAGAAAGTTTATCATTGTTATTTGAAGGGGATGAAATCAAACAAATATCATTTTTAAAACTCTATGTTAATGACTTAAAGTTAACTTCTTGATTTTCCATATGCAGATCTATTTTTGGATGAGATTATCAGGGAGTAAAACAGCTTTCGTAAGATTTATCTTTACAGAGTTAGGTGTCTATTGGAAGGTGGTCATAACTCTTTCGTAGTTGAGCCAGGGCTTTGGGGCTACACCTGGTAGGTTGCAGTATTCTAGAAAATTGGGTGTTATCTGGTATTTTTAGAATTGTTGATAGTTCAGGATGCTTCCATCATCTTTTATGTCTCTGATTTTGTTGGTTCCTTCTTCATGCCAATGTACGTAGAAGAGTCATAGATTGCCCACTTTGATGCGGCTGTTGTGCCAAAGTGGTTTGCCGTTTATTCCATTCATTCCACAACTTCTTCTAATTTCTTGCAGTTGTGGTCTGCCCAAAGGTTGATCACATCCCTCCAGCATTGGTTCGATGGAGGTAGATTGTGTCTTGAAAGGTCTTCAGGGGAAATATTGCCTTTTAGAATGGTCGGGCCTCCCTTTGGGAAGGTGTTCAGGGCACAAGTCAACCATCCGTATTCCAGGTTCTTTAGGAGCCATTGGATGCACATAATTTTGGGGGCAGTACTTTCTTTATTAATGTATGGTGTTGTAGATGATGTTTCTGTTAACATTGTCAGGCTTATTTTTATATATATATGTATTGTATTTGAACTCTTAAAAAAAAAGACTGACGTGGTGATGGAAGGACAAGAACCTTCCTTTACGACCTTTAAGCTTGATCCCAAATACCACAGGTTCTTTTTTTGTGGTCCATTTATATTATTCTGAACATAATTATTCATCACACTCATACAAACTGTAGCATAAGAGTGTTAAGCATGTAATTCTTTTCATGAAGAAAGAACTAGTGGTCCTATGGTAGATAGAGGGTGGGCTACATATTTAGCATTACTGTATCAAATTTGTTGCAGATGTCAATGAAACATTCTCATGTTACTGTCCCACTGCCTGTGAATCATATTCCTATCCGTCTCAGTCATCTTCCTCCAGCCTGGCTTATATGGGCGTCTCCAAGTATTTGTTCGAGGAAGAAAAGATAGAAAGAATCAAGAAGCATCGCGAGTATTCTTTGAACAAGGACTATAGAATGGTGCCAAAGAACTTTTTAGTGAGTATGATGACGGAATTGAACTTTCTTCAGTTTACCCAAACATTAAGTTTAATTGTAAAATATAGTGTGTGTAGGGGTTATCAGCTGTATTAGTTACTTTGATAGGCATGTTATATTTCAAAATTCTATGACCATACACAGCATTTATCTGGAAGAAACAAAAGCAAAGGCCATAAAGAAACATGGGGATTTTTTTGCCATTCTTATATAGTGTATAATGTATGGCTTGAAAAAGTTATCATTACGTTTTGTTTGAGATTCTCAAGCAGCATGGCCAAAGCCATAAGCCTCTCGTCTAAAGGCAAAATTGTTGCATGTTTAGTTTGCTGCAATTTCCTCTTTAACAAGTTGTTGTTGCATCTTTACTGCAGCTATCATTACCTCAATTTTGCCAAAAATTTACACTGCTAGGAGTCATTTTCTGGTTTCATTTTTGGGTTATTTGATTAACTGGCTCATTTTTTTTCAGAATATTCGACAACAACTTAAAGATGTCAGTAAAATGCTTGAAGAACTGAGAGATTTCATTAGTGAGCAGTCTATTGAGCAAGAAACATCGAAATTTAGTCTTATTCAAAGAGCACTGCAAGAATTTTTTGATCACTCCATGAGTGACATAGGGAGACTAAAACCCCTGCTGGTAAAACTGAATGAAGGGGCTGAATGTCTCAGAAGGTAGGTTGCGGTGTGCAAGGTAGGGGTAACCTGGTGACCTGGCCACAGGCTCTGCTTAACGCTAAAATTATAATTACGATACATGTACAAGTGTGTAATTAGATTTCAAAATTGTATGGTTATTCAATTACATTGACGTTATGTATTTTTATTGCATTACTATTACAATGAATTCTTATAGGGCATTCTGAAACTTTTTTTTTCTGTTATTGACAGTTGCTATAGACAATTTTGGCTTTGCTGTGGATGATGATATGAGTGCAATCTCCAGTAAAGGGTCATCGTTTGGTGAAAGGGCCAGCATTTGGCCATTCTCCTGGATATATGGCCCCAACCCATGTTGGAAGGCTAGCTGGTTCTTTCATGTATTAAGGTAGGAAGACCAGTCCCTTTCCAGGAAGGCTGGTGGTAGGTTGGGCCCTTTTCCAGGAAGCTCCAGGCCAGGGGAGGCTGGTCAGGAGTGGCTCCTTCACTGGGTAGGTTGAAGAAAGATTGGCTCCTTCACCATAATGATTGAACCAGACAATATCACCAGGTTGAGGGAAGCTAGTACAAAGAAAGGTTGGCCCTAATCAATACTGGTGATCCATTTACCAAATGATGGCCCCCTTTACCAGAGGGTGCCTTTTCATCCACAGTGTCAATAGCCAATTCTATCCAGAGATACTTGAGCTGTAGGACCAAAACACAATGAAGCAAGAAGAAAATTTGAAATAAAGGATTTTATTAAAAACCACATCATTAACACATAGATTATACATTGTGAAAAATCACATTATGTTTATGTTTTTCAATTTCCTGTCTGGTTTTTAGGATGAGCAACATGATCCGGGAAGACATCAAAACAGCCTTGAATGACCTGACTTATTTGTTAAACTTGTTCTCCAAATCACCGATGCCATTACCAGAGTCTACCCTTAAAAATATTTTGCTAGCCAGGTCCCAACGAGTTGCTGACTTCTTCGTTGGATTCTCTGAATCATTCCCACGATCATGCTACAGGAGAGGCATGCCTGGTGTTGATATATGGTTACCAGGAATGTGGGGCTTCTTTCCAAACTACAATCCTGATGACTTCATAAAGAAGCTGTCTAGCTTTTCTGAAGATGAAAGCCTCAAAACGCAGATTTTTCATGACGTAAATATAATTATTCCACAGGAAACTGACAGTTATAAAGAGTATACAACAAATATGACAATCAAAGATACACTTGTAAGACTATATGAGTATGTAAAAGCAAACACATCCTTTTCTGAAGAAGTAGGTTTTTTTTATATTAATGCTTTGGAAAATGTGACAAAAGTAGTCCTCGATGCCATTGAAATTGGCCACGAAGAAATGACCAACCCAGATTATGACACCGAAAGAACACTACTGAAGGAGATGGATAAATTGCGTGATGCTTTTCAAAGTAATTACGCAGAACCATTCTTCGGTAATTTAGTTACCATTTCAGAAATTGCAAGAGGCCTCACTTATACTCATTTTGAAATAATGGGCAATGTGATGAAACGGTCAAAGGCTGTCATTCAGAAAACGATGTTAGATGGACTAAATTCAGAAATTTACCAACATGGCCCAATGTCAACTTACTCGATGTACATGAAAGCCTTATCTGGGGTTGCTAATATATATAAATTTATGTCTAATACAGTTCAGAAGAACGTAACTGAAACTGTTAGAAACATGACTATCTGGCTCGAACCTTCTGCTAATATCGACAGTGATGACTATGTTGTCTATGATCTTGATGAAGAGTCATTGTCTCGCATATGGCCAACAAGTATGGAATTTTCAGACTTTTTAAAGTATGATGCACGGAAGATCTTGCAGAGAAATATTGATAGATTTTATGGCAGATTGGGGGAAGTTCTCTATACTCTAGAAAAGGACATTGAAAACCAAATTGATGCATTTGAAGACTCTTATAAGGCACTAAATGACACGCTCAAAGGAATATTGGAGGAATTAGAAGTCAATGAAGCTTTTTTGTTGTAAGTATGTCTGGTGGAAATTTTAATTGTTATTAAATAAATATATGTAAGGTTATATTCCTGAAATTTGCTTTTATTCCATGCCCAAAAAATCACTTTGTACATTACATTATTTTTAGCTCCACTGTTTCTCTAACAGACGAGATATTTTCATCACTTGTTCGGCATTGTCACTGCATACGGTGCTATTATTTTCAGGGAGAACTTCCTGAAGGTGGATGTCTTCTATGGCGAGCTCATTCACAATATAATCCAGGTGTCTGATGCTTATTCTCTCACGGATTTTTTCAGTAAGTAACTGCAGAATTCCAAACCATTCTCGCAACCTGGAAAATAATTTAGGCTCTTACAGTTAAATTAAACTCAAATTAAACTCTGAGGCCAAATTTCATCAACACAGTTTTTCCGCATACACTAAACAAAATCCGTCAAAACACTGAACTTTGGTTTTTGGCTTTTCCCCCTATACCATACCAGTTTAGGAATCGTAAAAATCAAATGTATTGGAATTACCCATTTTTTTCAGTGGCTGGGATAAGACATTAACATTTTATTTTTGATTTCGTTTTAAGGCAATACTAATGTTCAAATGAAATACTAATTTGTGTAAACAAATAACACACATATGGCTAAACATACATGTAGGGGAGAGTGGGAAACCGTAAGACACTGGGAACAGTAAGACAATCCCCCCCCCCCTCCCCCTAGTTTCAACTCAGGGAAGGTTACAACACCGGCCTTTAGGTATTTAAGCCAGCACTACATAACCACCAGAATGTTCAATAACCTGTAAGAATTAAAAGCACAAGGGGTATGAAATTTCACTTTTTGGGTTTTACACCAGGTAAAATCATTTTTTTATGCATACAGTGCTGTAGCTATATTAAAACCAGCATGGGGAGGAGTGAGACACAGTATGAGTGGGGCAGGGTAATTAGTGGTACTGTCAATGCCAGGCCAAGAGAATGACCCCACTGTGGGATATATGCATAACATCTTGTGAACTTTAAGGTTTACCATCTCATCATTACATCCTCTTCTGACAGCACGTAAAATAACCTGCTAAGTTTCAGACCAGAAGCAATGTACAATAAAAGGGACTTGCAGCCTACAATAACGGTATTCAGAGATATTTTGCAGTTTTGTTGTACTATCAAGCCATGTCTCACTCTACCCTTAGCTTGTCCCACAGTACCCCACCAGTGGGAACAATGAGACAAAGGAAATAATATCTATCTATCTATCAGAACGTTTCAGACAGCTCACCAGTTTGGATGACATGCCTTTCCATGGCATACACATCAGTGTTTTACATGCATGCATAATTGCATATGTTAATTAAAAGTGAATAGTGGATGGTGAGGAGTCCAAGCCAAGGCCAATATAATTCCACAATTCCACATAACTCTATGTTGGATGACTCATCACTGAGAGTATAATAATGAAATTGATTTTAATGGATAATATGAGATAAACTATATTTTGATATTTTTCTCGTGTGATAGAGTTATAATGAAGACTACTTTCGTCTAGACCCAAATATATTCTTGCCATTGAATTTAACCTTTGCTATTTAGACCACCAGTCGTCAATGTTGCTGCCTGTTTAATTGTCTATTTGGTTAGGTTCCCATATAATTACACACAACTTTAATAATGCATTCAGAAAATACAATGGGCCATGGCCCATTCACCTTTTAAATAAACTGTCGTTGTTATATATTAATTTGTGACAAAGGTCATTGTTAGCAACAGTCAAATCATATATGGGATTTGATAAATGCAGCAGACTGCCTTAAAGACCAAGCTTTTTTAACCTTGGATTAAATTGACTAATCCAGGATTTAACCATTTTGGTAAGAAACAGTTAAATATCTGCCAAGGATCACAATAGGAAAGGTCACATTTATAATCCCAATTCACCTGGCCTGACTCTAAAATAAAATTGGGGACACATTTTGTTGTTATTCCATTGGACACTTGAGTTTTCAAATAAGTACAGGAGTTTTTAAAGTTTTTACCATGTGTAAATCAGAATTATTCACACAGAAATTACTGTTTATCTTTTCGTCATGTATGAACCGACAAAAAGGGCAGCTAAATGTAAGATATGCCATGTGCGAAACTCCAGTTTTCTTCAAAATACCAAAACTATGGTGGCTGGGATAGGACATACACAGTTTAATTTTTATTTTGTTTAAATGAAATACTAATTCCTTTAAAAGACATATTAGTTCCTTTAAATGAAATACTAATACAAATTCATTTAAATATTACTTTGTTTAAATGCAATACTAACTCATTTAGATGAAATACTAATTCGTTTAAATTAACTGCTAATCTGTAGAAATGAAATACTTATTTATGTAAACAAAAGACTAATTTGTATGAACAAAATACTAATTTGTTTAATGAAATACTAATTTATTCAAACAAAAGTATATTAGTTTAAACAAAATACTACTTCATCTAAACAAAATACTAATTTGTTTACACAAAATGCTAATTCGCTTAAACAAATTACATGGGCCATATTTACTCAAGAATGGCTAAACATACAAGTATGCGCTCAAGAATGGCAAAACATACACGTATGTGCAGTAATCAATAACTGAGGTCACAATTCCATTTATCAAACACTATTAGGTATAGCAAAACTGTAAACTGTATTGCATCATATGGGCACGAACGGCCACAGATGAGCACGGATAACTTCTCATCTTTCTGAAGTATCTATAATAGGCTGAATGAAACAGAGTTTTCAGAATTAGACCTACTACACAGGCAGTATCCCAATGCTTTAAACTAAATACTAAATATATATATAGTGACTTCAATTTTTGTACCAGATCTCAATCTATATCGTACCTCTGACTAAAATATCTGACTGTCTGAGAGAACTTCTGTCGTCCAGATGTGGTGAAGTTTTGTCATCACTTTTTGTGCATGACTATGACCATATAAGGTTGCCTTAGCTCTGTTTGGGGGAGTGAGCTGTACGACTATAGTTTCAGCTAATTTTGGCAAAGAGTCCTTGGTTACCAATATGCATAAATTAATGTTTCACAATCGAACTAGTAACTATGGAATGCCTGCAGCAGTGGTCTGCTGAGTAGGTCTGGGGGATGTGGGGTTCGAATTATAGATCTGGTTTACCGCATTCCTCAACTTGCTTTTGTAATTTAAAAACCATTAATAATGCTATGATTTCTTCTGCTTTACTTTGATACGTGTCTCAATGTGGAAAACAACATTTAACACTTGTCACACACATGGATCAACTAGGTAGATCAACAGGCGAGCATAGGCTAGCACTGAGCACCCACTCACTGCGCAACCTCATGAATATTAATGAGGCTAGTCACATGACTCCTTGTGTGACTTGTGGCAACATGTTTGAATTTTTTCATGAACGCGGAAACTTCTGGAATGTAACTTCAGTGTCAAATATCTCATGTTAGGGATTTTATATACAGTTCTTCAAAAGTATGTACTATTTCCCATACTACTACATAGACCCCCAACTGAAGTAAGACTACCTCTGACCTATTTCCCATCATTTCTGCAAACTTTAACAATATAACTTCCCAATCGAGAAAGTTGAAAAAAATCTGGGAAAACTTAGTGAAGAAAGTATATATATGCTTGTTGCATAAGTTTCTTGTGCTGTACGTCCAAGTTGATAGGTGCCCCTCAAATTCTTTTCATGTATTTTGACGTCACTATTATAATATCTCATGAATCAAAATCTTCTTTGCTTCCAGATGGCATCGGCGGTTACTTTGGCCTGCTCTTGGGGGCCAGTTGCATCACTTTAATCGAGTTCTTGGACTTGATTGTCTATAATCTGTATATGCAGGCAGGCAAGCTAAGAAAAGGGAAAAAACAGTCAGTAAATGGGGGTGAAAAGGCATCTTCCGTGTAGCTGCTCGTCATTTGAAAAACTAAGCTTCCAAACCTTATTCGGAAGACAAGAGAATGTCTTTACAAATGTATTTTTGTACTTTGAAGTGGGATCAAGAAAAACAGCTTCTGCATTTTGAAGGTAGAAAAAGCAAGTAGCAGGATGTTTAGATAATGACCTATGAAAGTATGACCTTTACATCTATTTTGTACTGTATATGGATAGTGTTAGGGACTAGAGACATAATATAACTGAGGAATAATTTTATTGTCATGTTTTTGATAATATGCTTGCCATCCTGACAGGTATAAAATTGTCAAGAGACTACATTCAACAAGTCCCGGTAAATTTTATAAGTGTCTATTTTTAGTATGTGTGTTGGTATATGTACATGTTTATATATATCTCAATTGGGTTCTGCCAATATGGCACATCATTCTAAGGTTCTTCTATTTGTAATCTGTAATACCCAGCTAAATTTATGGTATGTTTATTTAAGGATTTTCATGTGTTGGATGTGTGAATGCTAGTAGAAAATATATAATCTAAATGGATGTTGTATATAGTTAGTTGGCTTGACTCTTGCTCAAATGATATTTACCTGTCTAAAGTCAGGGTAATGAATGTTCACATTCTTATGTAGAGTTTTGCAGACACACTTATTTGTTCACTGTATCTTTGTTAGAGATTTTCCTAGGTCAACCAGTGGTTACATTTTTACATTTACATTTACCAGTTAGAAGTCTATTTAAATAAAGAAAATAACCACCTGACTGATTTATTTTTTGCTTTTTGTGATGATATGTTCTGATTAAAAATCGATCAGGTTCTAAGTTGTGATCCATGGAATATTTTTATAACCATACGCATTCATGGGAAAACATTGAGGTAGCTTTTGTCAATTAGTGTGTTAGTGGGGGCCTAGCTCAGTGGTAGCACACTGGCAGTAATAATGAAACGTTTCAAGTGGCCCTATACATTGATATAGGATAATCTGAGAGCTGTTCCAGCACAGTAATTCACTCTAACTAAACTAAAAATGATAACCCCTGATGATGGGAAATATGTGACTGAGGGAAACAGGCTCCCTCAATATTACAAACTCAAGCATCCAAGATGTTGGAGAATATGTGTGTGAATTTTAATACAAAAGGGGAATGAAATTCCATGAGACGGTTAGATTGGAAGCTGATCCAACCATATAGTGCATTCTGATGACAGAAGAAACTGGATACTGGTATGTTGCTGCGTCATTTTGTATCATTCTGTCTCATCCAAATGACTAAAACACATAAGATAAGATAAGATAAGATAAAGTAACATAAGGCATAACATAACATAACATAACATAATAGAACATAAGATAACATAAGATAACATAAAATAAATTAAATTTTCATATAAGTTTGTGACCAACGCTGCCAAAGAAAGCTAGAGCATTGTTTATGCCAACAGGGCCGTAGCCAGCATGAGGCAGAGGAGGCCACCACGACGTCTGGTGTGGGTCAAATTATTTTTGGTCATACTAATTAAGGCAATAACACCATCCTATTATTTTTACTATTTGTATGGCGTTTGCCTCGTCTAATTTCCACCTCTGGCTACGGCCCTGGCCAATGAAGCCTGGACTTAGTCAAAGAATTACACGCTTAACACTCTACTGCTACAGTTTGTATGAGTGTGATGAATAATTACGTTCAGAATAATATAAGTAGTAATTACAGTACGATACTGTAAATTATGGAACCTAAAATGCACACCAGCCGGCGGTAAAAGCACCCATACCCCAGGAGGTGCTGCCACCATACGGTACCATAATATAGTGTAGTACTAAAATGTACACCAGAGGGAGGTAAAAGCGCCTATCTGTGTAACAATTAGGAGGGTAGCCACCTTACGGAGTAGGGTGTAAGTAAACCTCTGTTATTATTGTAATATAGGTTAAATATACCTGTCTATATACTAAGAAGATATTTCACACCATCTTTATAAAGATGACTAATTCTAACATTGTGCTGCCTGAGGAATGGATAAAAAGAATATTTGTGATTAACAAGTACCTGTGATATTGTTTGATGTTCTAACATAGATCTAATACTGCATGACTGCTTAAGTCTATAGTGATCTGCATCACTACACAAGTCTATATGATAACAAGGCATTAAAAATGATATAGCGCAATATTTGAGGGGTAAAACTATATATACAGGTTTCCAAAAGTGTGTGACTGGTTAAAAACATGTAACAGAACCTATACAAAGAACCGCTGCATATTAAATGAAAAGTCTTTGCCAGACACTGTACACTTGTGCTGGTCATGGCGTCTATAACATTTCCCAGGATATCTTAGTAAAATTTTAAAAGGAATGTTTCTTTCTGTAATGTGAACATGTCTGAGCCACCACCTGCTAAAAGGATTGCAATGGAGGAGGAGGATGAGAAGGAGGAGGAGGAGGAGGATGTGGAACCCTATGTAATTGAGCAGGTCAATGAGAGAAGAGCTCGTAAATTCGGTGTTGAGGAAGTAACATTCAGAGCTAAATTTAAGGATGACCTCCAAGGGAGGAAATTACTTGATGTTACAAATGATCTGGGTGATATGTTTGGCAGTGTTATGGATAGAGTGAGAGCAAACCATCCAAATCCTGATGACAAAGCACGCCTATCTATCAGACATACAGGATTAGACAGAGAAATAACAATTCACTGCCAACCTCAGCATAACATAACTGCTGAAGTCATAATGGAACGGTGAGTGTTGTTGCAGTTGTTTATTTTGTAGTTATGTGTAGTAATTTATTTGTCACACAAGGATATAATAAATAAACCCACTGTCTGAGATACATATTGTAACTGTTGAGGACATATAAATAAACCCACTGTCTGAGATACTTATTGTAACTGTTGAGGACATATGACACTTCTTTTTAAAACAGATTTGAAGCTGTTCTGCAGTCCAACAAAGACCTTACTGTAGACGACTCTTTCGAGGTCAGTGTAGGAGTCATGGAAGCATCTGATTCTGGCGGTGGACGAAGAGCCATAGTAAATGTAGACACCTTGTCTGACGATTGTTCAATCAAGAGAAAAAGAAGCATGGTAACCATTCCTGAAGTACCAAACGAGTTTTTGTGTGCTGCACGTGCAACAGTCACTTGCTTAGCTAAACTGAACAAAATGCCTCAAGCTAAGTTTAACATGTTTGTGCACAAGAATTCGGTGATGAGTAGGATGCAACATTCACAACGGAGTCATGCTTTGAAACTGCACAAACAAGCAGGCTTATCAACTGATGCCCCTGTGCCTGTGCACGATCTACACAAATTTGAAGATGTGCTTAATGTTCAAATAATTGTAGTGTCTGGTGATACTGGTGACGAAATAGTGTACACAGGTAAAATGGAGCGAAAAAGAAAGATATATTTGTATCTGAAAGATCAGCATTACCACAGCATTGTTAATATCAAGGGGTTCTTTGTGTATAAAAAGTTCTGTGAAGAATGTTTGACAACTTATAGTGAGCACTGGAGACATAGTTGCGAAGCTGTCTGCGCAACATGCAACACAAATAAGTGTTTCTATGGTGATGATTCCCTAGTGTGTGATGCGTGTAACATGGTGTGTAGGAATGCCCAGTGTTATATGAGACATCAGCTCTCAAGAGAGTATCAGAATAGTGCCAATAAAGGTGAGGACAGACTGTCCCTGTGCGACACGTATTACAGGTGCCTTAAGTGCTACAAAACCATGGACAAGACCAAACGCGATGTCGCAAAGCATGTGTGTCATGAATGGTACTGTTTTTGCTGTCAGGAATTCGTGGTGGGTGAGCACCTGTGCTATTACAGAATCAGGAAGCCCAAAACAACAGAAGGGTTGTTCATATACTACGACTTTGAAACTTCCCAAGACCAGCGCATAACATGTGACAAGGGCTACCTGAACAAACCTAAAAGTGGTTGCAGTGATTGCTTACCAGAGCAGATGTGTGTACGTTGTAGGAGGTGTGTCAACTGTAACAGGAGTTATTGTGGGCTAGAGAGACATGTACCTAATTACCTAGTGTGTCAGACAGCCTGTAATATGTGCAAAGACGACTCTTTCACTCCTGACTCAAAATGTCCAAATTGTGGTCATCGATGTAGAAAGTGCAGTGTTAAGTGTAAGGATGGCTGCCTTAAAGATCTATGTTCCGAGGAACTGTGTGGGCGTAGGGAAATGATATTTAAGGGTCCTGATACATGCGATTCATTCTGTAAATGGCTCATTACGCCTCAACACAAAGGAGCCGTAGCCATCGCTCACAATGCAAAGTCATTCGATTCGCACTTTATCCTTAATCACTGTGTGAACAATGGCATGTACCCTGAAGTTGTGTATGCAGGTAGCAAAATAATGACAATGACTATCAAGAAAGGAGTGGATATACGCTGTATTGACAGTTTAAATTTCCTACCCATGGCATTAAAAAAACTACCTGCTGCACTAGGTTTGAATTCTGAACTCAAGAAAGGTGATTTCCCCCATTTTCTCAATACTAAGCAATTTCAGAACTACGTTGGTCCCTTCCCAGACCCTAGCTACTATGGAGTGAAGCACATGTCCAGAAAAGACAGAGAGGCTTTCATGGAGTGGCATGGAAAGCAAGCGGATAAAGTGTTTAACTTCCAGGATGAAATACTTGCATACACACGTTCCGATGTGAACATATTAAGAGAAACTTGCACAAAATTTCGCGCACTTCTGATGGACATGACAGCCCAGGGTGGGAAAGGAGTGGATCCATTCGCGCACGCCACAATTGCATCAAGTGCCATGCAGATTGTGAGGGAGCTGCTTCTCCACGAAGAGCACCAAGTGAAACTCCTCGATGGAACTCATGAGAGAGCCATTCTAAGAAATGGGCAGTGGAGTATTAAGGGAAATGTAATTGACAGCCAGCAGATTGTAGAAAATAAATTTGTTAGTTCTCCCATTCCACAGATTCCTGTCAGAGGATACACTAAGCACCCCAACGACAGTCACAAGGCTGTTGCCTGGATGGAGTGGGTGGCCAAAATCACAGGTCATAAAATCCGCCACAGTCGTAATGGCGGGGAGTTTAGGATTCCTGGAACGTCCTACCATTGCGATGGACACCGTGAAGGCTCAAATTATGTGTACGAATTCCTAGGGTGCCGATGGCATGGTCATACCTGCCGCAAAGACAGACATTCACATGACCCGCGAACAGGTGCTACTCTTGAGAAGATCTACCAGAGAACTCTCACCAGACTTAAAGAAATCGAAAACAAGGGCTACAAAGTTGTGCATATGTGGGAATGCCACTTCGACAACATGGTGAAGCGTAACGCTGAACTGAAAGAGTTTGTGGACTCTGTGGATCTGGTAACACCTTTGAAGATACGCGATAGCTTCTTTGGGGGGAGGGTATCCCCGGTATCCCTGTTTCATGATGCAGCGGAGGATGAGATGATCAAATATTATGACGTGACATCTCTATATAGCTACGTCAACGTCAGTACCGATTATCCTACTTGTCACCCTGAGATCATAACCGAGCAGTCTAAAATGGACTACACACTAAAGCCCTACTATGGTTTGGTGAAACTTAAAGTAGCGCCACCGAGAAAGCTCTTCATACCTGTGCTCCCTGTTCGGTGCAATGGCAAGTTGAAATTTCCCCTGTGCTCACAGTGCGCAAGGTTGGAGCTAGCAGACCCCTGCAATTGCAGTGATTCCGAGAGAGCCATTGTGGGTACTTGGACAACCGAGGAAGTTAAGGTTGCTCTTAAGCATGGTTATAACATATTGAAGATATATGAAATATACCATTACCCGCAGACTACTCGCGATATTGACTGCAACATATTTCAGGATTATGTCAAAATGTTTTTGAAAGTCAAGCAGGAAGCCTCAGGCTACCCAAGCTGGGTGGAGTCAGAGGAGGACAAAGATAAATATGTGAGGTATTACCATGAGAAGCAGGGGATACTTCTTGACAAAGAGAAGATAAATTACAACCCCTCCCTCAGACTGGTCTCAAAGCTGTATGCTAACACACTGTGGGGCAAGTTTATACAGAGAGGTGACCTCCCCCGCACCCAATACATTAAGACCAAAACTGAATTCACCAAAATCAGAAATGACCCCACCAAGGTGGTAACAAACTTCCACATTGTCAGTCCAGAAGTGCTTGTGGTAGAATTAAAATGTTGTGAAACCTTTGAGGCTGAAAATACCTTCACTAATGAGATAATAGGTACATTCACAACATCATTAGCACGTCTGCACCTTTTCAGCATACTAGAAAAGACATGGCAACAAACTCTGTACTTTGACACTGACTCTGTTATTTTTGTACAGAACAAAGATCAAGAAGACATCTTGCAAACGGGAGACCTGCTGGGAGAGCTTACTGATGAATTACCTAGTAACGCGTACATAAAGACATTTCTCTCAACAGGGCCCAAGAGCTATAGTTACAAGCTGACTAATGGAGAGAGCATCAGCAAAGTGAAAGGCATAACTCTTAATTATGTTAACAGTCTTATTATCGACTTTGACTCCATGAAAGAAGTAGTTATGGATGCAATAGAAAAAATTAAACTGCCACCTTCAAAGCAAATATGTAGGGTAAAGCATCTTGGCATCATTTACAACAGGCCCTACACCAAAACATTTAAGAAAGTGTTTACAAAACGTGTTGTTGCAGCAGACAGCTTTAAGACTTTACCATATGGCTATTAATATGTAAAGTACATGATGCTTAGTGTAAAAAAACAAGGGTAGGGAAAAGTAGTTAGTGAACTGATTATGATATAGTTTGTGTGTTGTTGTATATTATGTTGCTATGTACCAATTCTGCAGTGTATATTGTAATTAGTACTGGAAATTAATAATGTTGTAACGCTTGTGAATAATTAGTTATGTAATTAGTGTAGTAGTAATAATGTTATATATATTTATATATATTTACAGTTTATGCAGTGTATATTGCTAAAGTTTGGTTAGTGTATATTATCATGTGTTGTCTTTGCTGCATATCACCAGACAGAATAGAACATTGCCAAAATGAGCATGGTGGGTTTTTTGTTACATTGACCTAAACACAGTTCCGTGAATATTGGCTTATGTATCTAGCTAAAGAATTACAAAAAAAGGAGAGTGATAAGGTGACACAATGCGCAGGGGCAGAAAGTGATTTTACACCATAGACCAGTTGATACAAGCAAAATGACAGGCTTGATAATTTGCATCTCCCTCTCTTTATTTTGCATCATGCATACCTGTACAGCGGATTATTCGTTCTCATGTGGATCCTTACCAGAGAGCAATTTGTTTGACCTCTGCTCCTGCAGCTACAGTGACAGTGTGAAAGTGACTGCTTCATGCGGTAAATCAGCATTTCTTGTAAAGACCCCACACTTCCCAAAGAAGCTCAAAGTTGTGCTAGGAACAGTGGACATGACAGGGACAGTGTTCTGTAATCACACAGCGCCCCAACCACCTGTGGTGTGTGCAGAATTCGATCTAGGTGAGTAGGTCCTATTTTATGGTCTGTTAAGCAGACTCTCATGCGTTGTTTTTTTGTATTTGTGGTTTTAGCTTGAGATTTATTGTATTTTTATTGCATTCGAATACTGCAGGTTTGTCCAGTACAGTCTCCACACACCAAACAGAACGGGACACAATGACACCGGTGTCTGTAAATACAGCTGAAGCAGAAGTGCACACATTGTCTTCCACACAACTGTACACATTGCATACCACGGGACCGCACACTTTGCCTACCACACGACAAAGCGTGACTACAGCGGACACTGTCAGCAAGAGCAGCAGAATAGAAACTAGCAGCAGAATAGAAATCACTACTACAGTGGATTCTGGCAGCAAGAGCAGCAGAATAGCCACCGCCGCCACCACTGCAGATAGGGAGGGCTTTTTGGCGACAACAACATTGGCGCAAACGGGCCCTTATGTCACACTGTCACCGGTGGTCACAACTGCCACGGTCACACTGTCACCGGTGGTCACAACGGCCACTAGGCTCACACCCCAACCACCTGAAGCCGACCGTCTCACATCCAAAACTAAAAAATCCACGTTTTCTACTAAAGTATCTCTGGACACATGTTTTCTGATGGTTCTAGTAGGCTGTACATTTATAAAGGTGAACATATATATAAAAAATCGTACTTTATAGCGCGCTCCAAATTATCATAGATCTGTAGAAAATATATGCACAAATTTTGTACACATTGCTCATGTTTGTTTATGTTTTCTATTCGCAGGCATTAATGGCACTAGTGAAGCTAGTGTGTAGGAAAATCAGGAAGAAGAAGTCCAATGATGATGATGATGATTGGCGTGTGTACGACCCTCGCAACAACAGGAGCCGTCGCAGCAGCGCAAGATTTGTAAATCCTGCGCACTGCTTCGAAATTGAAGAGACAGACTCTGCCAACACGCAATTTACATCTTTCACTTAGTTTTTTGTTGTCCTTTACACCCAGGTCTGAGGTTAAATGCAGTTTTGTGTTGTTTTTTTAGCTTTAACACATGTTTTTCTTGTATTACTAATATAATAAATAATGATGATAATAATGTTTCATATAATACTTATGTTGAACTTAAAAAATGCATGTTCTTGTATTACTAAATATAATAAAAGATGTTTTTCATATACTACTTTATGTTAAACGTTTGTACGCTTTTATTATCCATTGCGATAGTTGCAAAACAAACCAGACCAGCCAAACAAACAACAAAAAGTGGCGAGGCCCGGTGTGCCGCACTACATTTTGTCTTAGCGGCACTTAATACCGCACGGCGTTTAATGCCGAACGGCTCTTATTGCCACGTGGCACAGTTTACCGATCTGTACCTCCGCAGCCGCGGCACGACAAAAAAAAACAGGCGGCTTCGCCGCCTGCGCAAAAGAGAGAGAGAGAGAGAGAGAGAGAGAGAGAGAGAAAGAGAATGAAAACGGAGATACTGAGGCTCTTAACAAAAAAGGTGAGACATCCAGAACCCTTTTTTAACGACAGATTGTAAACGATGGGCGGGGAACTAAGGTACTACGCAACTTAGACAAAGCTCGGAATGAGACACCTACTTTGAATGCATAGGTTACCATTCCTTATATAACCCTACACATTCTCTGTGCCTGCTTCGTGGGTCGCAATGAACAGAGACATGCGTACAAACATCACACGTGCCAACTGTTACTCAAGCTTTTTACTATAAGTGAAGATAATACTACACAAATATACCGATTGTTTATCTATTGTCAGCTAAAATCTTCTCCTAATCCCCCCACGCGAGACACTATTAGCACTATTATCATCATCAGTTAAATTAGCTGTGCGGTTAAAAACATGTATGATTATAGAGGGCTCTGCATACCAGAAATGGCAGCATTGCTATTTATAGATTTGTCATAGACATATGACTGCAGCGCGGTGAAGCTTCACACAAAGCGCTTTTACACTAGGTACGCGCTAGATATATATATTGTTTCAGATACTAACCTAAGGATAACGTAATGCTGAGATGACATGTTTTAAAGATAACCTTGTTTTGTGTGGTGTTTTGTTGGCTGGGAACTTTTATGATATTCACAGATAGTAGAAGGTTTACGACTGAGCACCACAACAACAAAAAACAATTGTCTGACAACAGTTTGCATAGGAACATTTTTCGTAAACACGAAAAAGCATCATTATTTTTATTAAGTATAAACATGTAGTGTGGGTTATTAAGTATATATAAACATGTAGTGTGGGTACAACAAACAAGCCCTCACTCTACAAAACTTACAAACAAATAAATAAAATAAATAACACAGAAAAGTCCTACAATTATTATTTACTGTTCTCCTCAGAGCTCATGGACTCTGTTGTGTCACCACCACCACCACCACATTTAGGTGAGACTGAAGGAGGAGGAGGAGGAGGCGGAGGAGGAGGAGGAGGAGGAGGAGATGGTTGCTTTTCATTGGTCCCAGGCGAGTTAGTACGGATACCCATGGAGATGGAGGTCACACCTCTAGCAGCTGATGTTGAAAAAGCAGGTGGTGTAAACATGCGTGTTCCATGTGGTCGGGGTGGAACAGTGGGCGTGCTGGGCCTCACAGTGTGAAGACTTGGGCCTCGCTGGCCTAACGCTGGGGCGGCCTGGAACATTGTCATGAAGCCACCCATCACACGTCCTACTTCAGCTGTCATGCTGAAATATCATTGTATATGATAACACAAATAATTAAATACATAACAATACTATTTTCAATTTATGCATTCTCTTTTTGTTATGTTTTTACTTACAGCTCTCTAAGCCTTGCAGCGCCCTCCCCATCGATGAAGGCATCGGCACCATCGTTAACAGCCTGAACCATTAGGCGTCGCAGCTCAATGTCCCTCTGGAAAAATAACACAAAAATCAGAAAACTCTTAATACTTTGTAATAGTTTGTGTGATTTGAAAAATGAAATATGAACAGCACCACTAATTGTTCCAAACAAAATAATAACAAAAAGAGAAAAACTAAAACTCACTCTGTACAGGGCAATGCCAAGAACCACACCAACAAGGACGACAAGGCAAAGGGCTACAGCACCTGTAGCTACCCCAGCAACATCAGCATAGTGTATTTCAGGTGCAGCCTCTGTAGCTTCCAGGTTACCCCCACTGTTATGCACTTTGTTGCACAGCACTTCAACATCTTGCTCCTCCAGCAATTTCTTAGATGAACAAAGAGCAGTCCCCCTCATGTCCACCATCATCAGACCTTGGCTAACAGCCTCAGAGAAAGATTCGAGGGGTACATGGTCCAGTTCAGGGGTTCCTGTACAATTGGCGCTGAACCCACCACCTCCCAGCGGTGAACATTGACATGGGCCGCAGTCGAAAATGTAACTGTCGCACAGTGCAAACAAAGCAGCTTTCCATAAGAACTTGTCCATGCTCCAATGAACGGGTCATACAAAAAACCTTATTTATATCAAAAAGAACTTCCCACGGTCTACCGTGTTGTGTTTTTTTGTGTAGGTATATATAAGAACTCCAGGGGCGGAGAACACAGGGGGGTCGGACTCGGTGCGCACACCATAAATCATTCGCAGGAGGCTTTTGTCAAGACCGAGCACCGCTCTATTGTATCTCAGGCGGCGTCAGGGGCGGATCCACTAAATCCTATTACAGGGGGTGGGTCCAGAGGCCTAACCACTCGCCATTACGCCTCGCGCAATTACAAGCAATTAGCGTGAACGGCGATAACATGCAATAGGCAGTGTATGTAAATGCTTTTTTGTGGCATATGAAAGAAGAAAAGCCCCCATTCTCTAACCGACTTAGGGGATCCACCCCTGACGCTGTTATGCCTCACACAATTAAAAGCAATTAGCGTGAATGGCAATATTATGCAATAATCACTCTATGTGACATAATATTCGTTAAACAAAGTTTCTAATACGTAGTTTGTAATGCGTATGTTGTTATTACAGCTTTTCAACATTAGCAGCATGGTTCTATGTAATGATGAGTTGCTAAACCACAAAATAAAGCGCTTGTGTTACATATTTCTAGTAGTAGTAGTAGCCTCCGCTTTACATTTTAGGGTACATTACAGGTATTGTGCTACGTAATGATGAGCTGGCAAGCAATTTCAATAATTAACGTCATGGTGCTTTGTAATGATGAGCTTGTAAAACACCAAAAACTTTCTAATACGTAGTTATGTAATGCATATGTTGTTATTACAGCTTTTCAACATTAGCAGCATGGTTCTATGTAATGATGAGTTGCTAAACCACAAAACAAAGCGCTTGTGTTACATAGTTTCTAGTATTACTAGTAGTAGACTCCGTTTTACATTTAGGGTTACGCTACAGGTAGTGTGCTACATAATGATGAGCTAGCAAACGTTTCAATAATTAACGTTATGGTGCTTTGTAATGATGAGCTGATAAAACACCAAACCAAAAGTGTATGTGTATGCCGCAATGTTAAGAACACAGATTGTCAATTTGTACCAGTGTCTTTTGAAACACGGAAAACTGTTTTATTGTTTTTCCACTAAAAAGCATGCAATCAAATATTTAAACATTAATATACTTAATTAAACATTAATATACAATTAAATACATTAAACATTAATATACTTAATTAACATTAATATACAATTAAATACAGTCTTCCTTTAGAAAATGCACTAATTGCTTTGTATTTTTTAACACTGTGGAAATTGTTCCCTTCATAAAACGTTTTAAATATTTTTAAAATAGACAGTGAATGGGGCCATAACTTTACAATTGTATCTAGTTTTGCTATGTTTCCTTAATACACAAGTATATATTATCTACTTTATATAAGCTGCTAAAAGCTACATGCTGCATTCTACAACAGCCTGCTGTATAGGAAGTGAAGCAGACACCTTCAATGAAACTTCTTATACTCAGGTAAAACGTACCCCAACAAATTTACAAGCATTCTGAACACCTTTCGTTCTTTTCTTCATTTTTTAAAAGGACACAGAACCTTGAGTTGAGGCCATTCACCCACACATAACAGGCTGTTACTTGGTATTTTTCTTTTTTAACATAGATAACTTGTTTTTTTTGGGAGTCAACCCCGAGGTCTGAAGGTCCCATTCATCATTAATCAAAAGTGGTGAGACAGCAGGTTGTTGTTCTTCGGTGGAGCTACCACTGTCATCCGAGGAGTCACCTACATCTATTGCATGCTTCCTCTTGTCACCACTTGTGGTTGCAGCACCTTTGGTCAACACCACCTTTGGCTGAGGCTTTCCCACCACGGTTTCGTCAAGGTCTTCTTGGCGTGCCGCTTTAGCGGCACTCTCTTTGTCGTTGTTGGTTGGAGTGGGTGTGCAGTGATTACATTTTAACTGCTGTATCTCACTGTGGTGAGAAAAGGAGCACTCGGATAGGACCTTCAAACCTGCCCACTTGTTTTCAAGAGCAGGAATCTGCTTCATTACATTAGTAAACTCTTGGAAGCTTAAATTAACACCCTTCCTTGTAGGATGTAGGGATTTCAGTGATTTATTGGTGAAAAAATAATGCCTTAAATCAACCGATCCATACTGCTTCTTAGCAGTGGCGAACAAATTTTTCCCCAAATGAACCTTAAGCTCAGCAGGGACAAAGTCACTGCTTGCCTCGGAGCAAGATTCCTCCTGGGGAGAATCGTCATCTACCGGTGTTTCATCCTCTTCAGCATCAATGTTGCTACTTTTGGTAGTGTCGTAAAACAGTTCGTCATCGCTTTCATCAGATTTACCCTTCAAAAACAAAATAAACCCCAAATAGTGAAGTGTATGTATGATAAAGTGTGATATCCACTACGCATGAATAAATATACAAAAATGTGTTTCATATTCATTAGTGTACACATATGTACATGTGCATCATATTCATTAGTGTACACATGTGTAAATGTACATTTGCACAATACAAACATATATATATATATATTACTTTTACAGAACTACCAACAAGTATATAAAATAATAATCTAAAGTACTTACTTTTTTAACTACTTTGAATAGGTCAACAGTAGCCTGGATGAAATCCCTAGTTTGTTGTTTGTCCAGCGTGACACCTCTCGTGGTGGGTATCAAAACGAACTCCTCTTCATCCAATACATAGTTCCTTAAGTGTAATTTCACTCGCCCCTGAAACTTCTGCAGCACCATAAACTTGCGGTGCCCAAGTTCCCGGAACCAGAGGAACTTGCCACGGACAAGTGTCCCACTGCTGTTGTAGTAAAGCTTCATGCTATCGAAATGGTGAAACGAAAAGTGTTCCCTTGTCAAAACACTTGCGAAAGCGAAAGTTGAAACGAAAGTTGAGAAGGTACAGAGTATGGCCTGCACCTTCTATTTATATGAACAGAACATCAGTGTTAACTGATTAGAATGGACTGGTTAGCTGTATATCCCCTCTAGAGGGCACTGCATTTCCTTCACATCTTGTCCAATAGGACACTCGAGATTTAGACTAACTTGATATTTACGTTTTGTAGCACTCGGCACCTATTTCAATTTTTCTTTTGCTATTATTAAGACTTTATTATTTCACCATCCAAAATCTTTTGTTTACAGTGGTTCTATGAGTACTTTCCGCGTTTGTACACAATTGGACAAAACAGAAGCAGTGTATGTCCTTAGCATGGTAAACAAGCCGTACCATGCAGTATTTCCATTATTTGCTGACAACTGTTTGCTAGCTCAATCAAACAAAACACAAACTCTGCTTATCGGTGAATAACAAAGATAATACCCTGTTTTTTGTTTATTACGACGTAACTATTATACATTATGCATAACATAATACACATAAGTTTTTTGTATATATAAGAGACATACAATAAGCATGAATAAGCTCTCTACACAGTGTTACTTAAAAGGTTAACCAGTTCTTTTTAATCTTCTTAATAACGTTATTAACTGTTCTCTTCCTGCGAGAGTCTTTTTTTGTAGTTTTTACAGATTTCAGAGAACTTCGTTTGGCTCCTTTAGTTTTAGGTTTTTTGGTCTGCTTTTTTCTCCCACCACTAAGTAAGCGCTGCAGTTCTTCTGGAGTAACCCCTGGAGGGTCTGCAGTTGCATCACTGGGGGGGGTTTCCTAGTGTGATGTCATCCCTTGTCCTAAAGGGGGGTTGTTTTGTGTCGTGTATGCTTTTCTCTGGCTCCTTCTGAGTAGTTTCTTGACTGCTTTTGGTGACAGAAATGCTATGATGTGCATTTTCGGTTGGCTTCTCTTCAACGTTTGTCTTGTTTATCTGCTGCATGAGTCTATTGTAGCGTTCACGAGGTATCACTATGTGTTCTTCGGCCATTTATTTGGCTAGAGCTAGCAGTCTTTTTAGGACAGCCTTTATGAGTAGAGATACAATGTCAGATGAGGTCACAAGAGTTTCCAGTCTCTCCTAATGTGACACTTTGTTGTCTGCTATGGAGCGAATGGTGCCTCTGTCTTTGGTCAGCTTGATTTTATACTCTGTGGGGATTCTGATCACGCCCCCAAGAACATTTTTAAATACCTCTGCAATTGCAGTAATCTGATTCCTATCTGCTGTTTTCAGTAGTTCCTTAACTTGTACATCATGCAGACTGCCCACAGCTTGCAGAAATATAATGTTTTCCTTCATGATATTCATTTCTTAGGCAGATATGCTATGGTTTCTTCGCCTGGAAATATGGCACTTCTCAATCTGAGTCTACTGTCAATATTTGATGATAGATCTATAATCATGTAACCATAATTTTTGGCAGTGGCTAATTCGTAACTATTCATGAAATACTGGACCTGCCCTGGGAACGCTTGGCTACCTAGGGTGTTCACCTGTCTTGCACTTCTATTGTTCCTAAACAAACATATGTACTGAGAATTCAGACTTATCTCTCTCACTGCTTTACTGGCATGGAAAAGGTTTTGAAGAGTTATTATACACGACACGTGACAATGGTGGCATAGGACACATACAATATCAACAACAGCATTCCCCATGGCACTGTCATTAAGACTACTCATTTTATCATCAAGAACTAGAAGGGTCTCCCTGTGGGTCTCTTGCCATATGGCTGTAAGCTCTTCACAGGTTGGAATATCTGATCTAAACTGGATAATTTCTCCCAGCTCCTTTTCCAACACATCATATTTGTCTTGCCACGAAGTGTAACAGTAAATAATTTTACTTGGAGCTGGTATGAACATCTGCTTATACTGCAGTAATAACTGCTGAATGAAAAACGTTTTTCCACACTGCGTGGATCCGACCACAGTAAAATTTTTAGGTAAATCAAAGGGCATACAACATTTTGCATACGTTTCCATCGTGTGGGGAGGTAGGGGAGTTTACTCACTCTGAACCTGTCACTGCGGTGTCACACAAAAGACTGCTCACACCTCGTGAACTGCGCGGTTTTTGTCTATTTTGAGAGCGGCCGGAAATTTCGCAAAGATAATCAATGTTGTAGGCTGTGTAAGCTTCTTTTCAAATTTCACAGACACCCTCATATTACCACGGCGCCTCAAAGGGATGACATCATCATTGCCTCCAGGAATGGCTTCAGAGACAAACCTGTAGAAGCAGAAACCTTCTGGGTACTCCTTGCGTGTTATGGGGGCACTCTCATCAAAACCATTTATACCACACACAGAGCTGTAGGCATCTATGTACATCCCATCTTCAGGCTCATCACCATAACGAGGTTGAAGTGGGGCCTGAGTCATGTCTTGACCATCAACAGTAACTTGAATGAAATTGAGGTGATTATGCTCAAACAGAAATGGGTTTTCTTTCACCTGACCATGATTGGCAGAATCTGACACCAGACCACACACCATTTCATGGGGTACTTCCCCACAGAAGGGGTCATTTACCTCTCCACTGAATACACCACGTGCCAGAGTGAACTTTTTTACCTCTGTTTTGGTATATGGAAACACTGCAGGTTTTTTCTGTAATGTGGCAGCATGAGAGGTTAATATTACAGGGTTTACATCCACCATGCACACGCTTAAAGACGCTTTGGTTATGACCACCTTGTATTGAGCAGCACCAGAGTCTGGTGACATGAGACAGAACTCTGGTGAACTAGGGTACAGTGTGACATTTAGGGGTATACCATAAGGGATAAACCTATTGATGTCAAGAACATCACTGTAAAGGTGCCCGCTCATGTCAACTTCCTTTGAATTTTCAAAGAATTTGCTTCTGGTCTTCAAAGCTGCATTGTCACCATACAGCCAGTTGTTATCATGCAGATTTGGGGGCATATCCCTAAAATACATCTGTGTCTGTAGTGCGGTATCCTGCTGCTCTTTTGGGGTGTACAGTAATGCTTTCATATATGCTAGATAGGGGTAGGCTTGGTCGGCATGAGTGAGAACTTTGTTTTGTAGTGCAACATCCACGCGACTGAACATACTATGCATAAAGTTGTTCACAACACCAACAATGCCTCTTTTAACACCTTGCTCTGTAGCCGTGGTGGTATCATCATCCTCATTACTCTCAGCTGCAGCAGCATCATTAGCTGGAGCGGATGTTGCAGCAGCTTTTATGCCACCTACTGGGGGTTTTACTATGTCACCATTACGTGCCACAATTTTGCAGGTTACATTAAGCAGAGTTTTCTTCAGATCTATATAAGATGACGAATTATTCTGCACAGAAAATTGAATGACTCCTTGATTGGAAAAATCATTTACAGGGTAATACTTAGTACAGTGGCATCTCTTAATTCCCACATTCTGGATGGGCTTCTCAAACATGGCCAATTCCTCAGGATACCCTACATAGGCATCTGCTAGCAGTGTTTCACTCATGATTGTTGCCGTATGACTCACAGGTAAGTAACGAGCTCCCACAAGTTAATTGCCAAAAATGTCGCTGTTAGAACTAGAGGTGTGTTTTACTGCTGTTTTCTTCTTCTTCTGCTGCGTTGTAGATGTGGTGTTCCTCTTCCTCTTGCTTGGTCTTGAATGAGTGCTGGTGGTTTTGTCCGCCTCTTTATTATGAACTTCAGCAACAGCTCTTCTTCTGGCACCTTCGGCGGGATCAATTACTTCCAGTTTGGCCACTGTAGCACCTTTGGCAAGTTTATTGTTGTCTTTGCGGGTGTTAATGAGAACAATACGTCCGCGACCCCCGTTGTCTGACTTGCTGAAGGTAGCCATATTGGTCATATTTTGCACCAGTAGTGGCTTATTTTCGCCCTCTGCTTGCTTCATGAAATGGTCAGCAAAGGTTTCGTAGTCAAATCCTCCATCAGTGGCATAATAGCTTGTGTTAGCCATTCCTTTGGTTTGCAAAATAGATAACTAACTTGTTTCTATGTGAAGTGTACAGTATGAGTGTCCACTTTTGAATGAGGGTTCCCCTCCTTGGTCATCCGTTAAGTAGATGCTCAGTGAATCCAAGGAGTCTGCTGTGACAGGAATGTAGGGCAGGTGGTCGAAAATGCATGCACCCTTTTTTTTCAGCTGGTTATAGTACAACCTTTGTAAAATAGGTGCCTGAGAGCTATTGCTGAAGCTGGGTTGGCATACATTGGTGTTAACTGTGATATATCTAGGTTTGTAACTGTCCAGCAGCTGAGGTAACTCGATATCCAGTATAGCTATGGTCCACTTTTTCGATGGATTAAGGTCAATCCTACGCGGTAGTTTTATTCTGAAGGCTGTGGGCGAGTTTCCATGGTAAAAACTGTCGCTCTGATCACTGGAGACATATAAGTACATTATTTACTAAGGTACTCTTGAATGCTCTCTGTAGGAATGTAGCTATTAAATTTATCGCTGTAGCCGTACCACTTTATAAGGCTCAGTTTCTTGCCCCTGACTGTTTTTGTTGACACAACACTCTCTATTTTGTACACTATGTCATCAGGATTTATCACATTGACCTTGAGAAGTTCCTCTTCATAGAATGACCCCTTTATAACTTCATCTGTGAGATCCTGCACTTTGTAGCGTGGTGGGTGTGATGGGAGACTCTGAATTACCCTGAACAGCTCCTCAGTCCAATGCTCTTGATAACCGTGATCAAAGGGTGACTCTTTACGACTTAGCCTCACCAGATCACCCACTTGAAATGAATGCTTGGGTCTGTGGTTAGCCCTTTTGTTGAGTTCAGGGACATAGACGCGCTGGTAAATATCAGGTGTATTCACACTGTTCACTTCCGCTGGGGGGATACCTATGCTAGAGTGCTTGGTATGGTTGTATGACCATATGATGTCCTCTAATATATCAATGTACCGAAATGTTTGCTTTTCATAAAAGTATTTGTATAAGCGTTCTTCTATGGATCTGTTAACACGTTCAGCATAGCTAGCCTTGTGGGCACCATAGGCCAACATGTGTGAAACACCTTCCTCTTTCAGTAATTCTTGGAAGGCTGTCCCTGTAAATTCCTTCCCTTGATCAGTACGGAGGATTTCACACTTACGACCTTCAGATATGACATGCTTAAACCTGTTAGCTACTTCAGATGTCCTCTTGCTTTTTAAAGGTTGTACCCACAGATATCTAGAAAAAAGGTCAATACATACAAGTAGATACTTGTACCCATCGTTATACTCTGAGAGACCGGTCAGTTGTAGCAAATCACTGTCCCACTGCATGTCAGGATATTCCACTATTATCCTTTCGGTAGTGAAATGCTGTTGAGGTTTAGTGTGTATTGAGTGGGTAGTCTGCTCTTTCAGCCATCTTTTAACACCAGCAAGGTGGAGGTTGGTTGGAGCATCTTCCCTTGTTTTAATGTAGTCCCACAGTCTTTCTGCTCCATAATAGCTTGCTGGAGATTTTGGTGAATAATAAACAGCTGAAAGATATTGGTCCAAATCTTTGTCATCCATTTGTTTTTATACATCCACTTGATTTTCATGTGCGGTATGACAGGGGTATTGTATGTGTTTTGCAGGTATTCTGGTAATTGATTTGACCCGTGGGTTCGGCAGAATTGCACCAACGCAGGTGCTGACCAAAATTAACCACGTTTCCGATGTATTCCCAATAGAGAGATTGACGATTGAGGCTATAATGATGGTGTACAAGATTAACACCTGACTAAAAAAGACAATTTCACTCTTCGGGAGTACTCGTCCAAGAAGATACCACTTATCTGATGCTACTGAGCTCTGAGTGGACAGAGAGCTTCTGTTTACCTCCATGTCTGCAACGTGAATGATTACTTGTAGTTATGATGTACTTTGATATCACAAGTAAGTTGCTGTACCAGAGTTACACTAAAAATAAAATGGTGTGTTGCACGCCCTCTTACGGATTGTCAGCACTTTACTAACAGGGTTTTTGTCTATACAATAAATATGACAAAGTGAAATAAGGAAGCCAACTTGTCTGGTGTTATACAATATTTATTAAACATAGATCACTATAATGTATATCAATAACCACTTCACCAATCCTCCTCATATCCATGAGGATTACATTCTGCACACATGAAATATCCCATTTGATTTTGGTGATCCTCCTTCAAATAGCAAGGAATAATTAAACTAAGCTCCGGTATAACGTCTTCAATTTGTCCGAAATTGTCCGCTATTATTGTAAACTGTTGTCTGGTTAGAACGATGCTCTCATCAGTACAAATTAAATCTAAACCCTTTTCTGTTTTCTCATACTTGGTGATGTGTACATTGTCACTATTGTAGAATGTCTGAACGTAAAAACCTCCTCCAAGGTGTACCTTGTGATTCGTACCAATAGCACACATCATGACATCTGTTGTATGTACCAGTGCAGACCAACGTTGAAGGATTAAGCTGACCTCATCACACTGGGAGTCTTCATCATATGTCTGTACAAAAAAGGTAATAATATGCAGTGAAGTCTTTGGTATATACTAATATATGAAACTACAGTAATTAATACTTTGGTTATGCAACATACTAACACACAATGGCAATTACTAACCTCCATTTTCATTATCTTAACGGTAACTTCACCATCATCGGTCATCACTTTCAAGAAATCGTTGTGCCCCAGACAGAGGGAGTATCTCTGTCCACATGAAATTTCAGGAATCATGCTGCACAAAACCGGGTAATCGATACGTAGCATTTCAAAGATTCGTGCTATGGCTTTGTGATTTTCTTGTGCAACCAGCTGGTGTACAAGTTTCAACGTTTGCTGTTTGGCATCTTGGTATGAACTTAATGTCAGGTATGATGCCCATTTGATGTAGCCATCTTCTTTCAGTAGTGATAATGTGTTGGGACCATCAATTGTGTCACTTATGATGGTTGCATATTTCATCAAGATATCCATGTTTGATGTTTGGTGTGCATAGGATGAGTAATAGCAAGAGCAATGTACAGTATTTCTATAACAGTTCGCTAATTGTCTGAAGGTCTCTGATTGGTCCATTTATAATACAGTACAAGTTACTATTGGGGCATTGTATGAATACATATAATTCATGTCCAACAAAACAGGTTCTATAACAAGTCTAGACATGCTAACAGGCATTTTTATACATCAGTGTAATTTCACAAGGGGCTTGTGACCAGTTTCTCACTATATTTTGCAGCAATGCATTTGGGTCAATGTATAGTTATTTACAATAAATGTGTAAACGCCATTGTGGGTGACTGCAGCATATTTCAGACAAATAATACTCTGAGAATTCATATATACAATCAACCATATCAAGATGTAACTGACTGTGTGTACTGTGTAACAGGAAATGGTTGTCATCTCCACACTTGGTTTTCTTGTATAATTCCCACCTCAGCCATGGCTTTATGATGTCATTAGAATCTACCTCTGAAGCATAAATATCGGAATCCTCTGAATCTGATGAAGAATTCTCATCATCAGAATGACACGCTGCTATTCCATCAAAGACATAAGGCATTAAATCTCCTATAACTGGTGGTTGGCAAAGAATTCTAATTGTGTATTCCGTCCCTATGTAGACAGTATCCATGTTAGTAAAGTGTTTAATATTAACTTTACAAGCAGTCAATGATGTAAACTGCTCTATGTTATCATATAAGATATAATTATGTTTCTCTCCAATTTGGCATTCCACATGCCCAATAAGTATCCATCTGTAAACCAATGCCATGTTATTAACCTTTGTAGAAATAATCTATGGCGGTTGTTGAGGATAAGGTGGAGTGTGACTGTATGATTTGAGGTCGTTCTTGTCCCTAAATATGTTAGAGTCACCTTGGCACCACCTAATAATGACTCAACTTGTTATTTGCACTCATGTCTGGGTTAGTATATATACCTTTAATATTTACTGGTATATTACAATAATAACAGAAGTTTACTTACACACTACTCCGTAAGGTGGCTACCCTCCTAATTGTTACACAGATAGGCGCTTTTACCTCCCTCTGGTGTACATTTTAGTACTACACTATATTATGGTACCGTATGGTGGCAGCACCTCCTGGGGTATGGGTGCTTTTACCGCCGGCTGGTGTGCATTTTAGGTTCCATAATTTACAGTATCGTACTGTAATTACTACTAATATAAATGGACCACAAAAAAAGAACCTGTGGTATTTGGGATCAAGCTTAAAGGTTGTAAAGGAAGGTTATTGTCCTTCCATCACCATGTCAATCTTTTTTTGTAAGAAGAGTTCAAATACAATACATATATATATATATATATATATATATATATAAATAAGCCTGACAAGGTTAACAGAAACATCATCTACAACACCATTCATTGATAAAGAAAGTACTGCCCCCAAAATAATTTGCATCCAATGGCTCCTAAAGAACCTGGAATACGGATGGTTGACTTGTGCCCTAAACACCTTCCCAAAGGGAGGCCCGACCATTCTATAAGGAAATATTTCCCCTGAAGACCTTTCAAGTGCTGGAGGGATGTGATCAACTTTTGGGCAGACCACAACTGCAGACCACAACTGGAATGAATTGAATAAACGGCAAACCCCTTTGGTACAACAACCTCATCAGTTTGGGCAATCTATGACTCTTCTACTTACATTGGCATGAGGAATCAACAAAATCAGAGAAATAAAAGATGATGGAAGCCCTGGCTCAACTATGAAAGAGTTATGACCACCTTCCAATAGACACCTAACTCTGAAAAGTAAAGATAAATCTTACGAAAGCTGCTTTACCTCCTAATAATCTCATCAAAAAATAGATCTGCATATGGAAAATCAAGAAGTTAACTTTACTTAAGTCATTAACATAGAGTTTAAAAATGATATTTGTTTGATTTCATCCCCTTCAAATAACAATGATAAACTTTCTGTCTTGATTACTACACAGATGTGCAGGAACCAATAACAAACTACATGAGTGGGGTTTTTGGGAAAGTTTCCTTCGTGATTTATGCATAAAGAAAAATAAACATATCCCACCAACTGTGTAAAAGTACAAGAACTTTTGACAGGTATCAAACAGTGTGCCTATTAGCCTACTAATCTACTTTGAACTGATTAGTAATCAACGGGACAATACACCAAGCCAAGATAATCTTCAGCTCCAATTCACTAGTTGTACGCCTAATTACTAACAAGACAAAAATATGCATTTACTATTGCAAAATAGCAAAAACACACCAAGATCAGAAGAACTCATAAAAGTATAGAATAGATAAGGGCCATCGAGAAATATATTGCGACAAACAGGCTCCCAGCTTTTGATAAGTAATGGTGCGCAAAAAAAACAAAAACAATGATTACATTTGAGCCATTTTTGTAACATGCAATCCTGAAATGCATTCACCGGCAATTAAAAATTTACTGAAAAAAAGTATGGTTCTTCTTTACATCAGGGTGGAGTGCAACAAAAGGTTACAGAGGATCTTCGTACTTAGTGTGTACGGTGGTGTTGACTTGGAACTCACAACCCTGCAGCTGGCATAAGCTTAAATATAAGCCGCAACACTCCTCAAGCTGAATCAGCTTTATTGTCAAAGATGACCTTGTGTTTTCGTTAATGTTAGAGTGCTTACTTACCCACACTATTATGACAGTCTTCCCACTTTGGAAACGTATAGTACTTCCAATTGCCTGCAAAATATATATATGATATTTCCCTTCAAACTATATTTTGGTTTGCTTCGATGCAATTGATTAATGGTTGTATAACTTGTGCTGAACAAAAAGAAACCTCCACAGCAATAGTTGGCGAACCTGGCATATAGTAATCAATGCATCCGCAGTGTCTTTGCCAAGCGAGGGCCTCGCATTCCTGGTTACATCTGAACCTTGTGTAAGTCTCATTTGGGTAAAGAGATAATTCCCTCTCATCACATTTCCCATGAGGGGCCTTCATGCTGTGTATCTGAAAGGAGTAATGATCACTGCTTAGGAAGTGGTGTATTAATCATGCATGCACCACTTCCTAACCCAGTATTTTTATATTATGATTAAGTGGGTAAAATAAATAATATTAAACAATGTTTCCTTAGTCAACTTGATTTAGCCAATTTAGCCTATTTGACACAAGCCATGGCAGAAAAAAATAAAATACCGCACAAATTGGGGGTGTTTTCACTTGTCTGTCTGAGTCACCATTCATTCTAAACATTGACTTTATATTCCATTATATTGTAAATATCCCAAGACACCAATAATCCAAAGGTATAGTATTTAACCCCATCATGGCAATTACGGGAAGGCAACCACCCAGTAGAGTATGCAAAACCAAAATGGTGAAGATCCAATGACCAAACAGAGGTTATAGTATGGTAACTGCCCTAAGGCGGCACTAAAAACTATCAAAAAATGGGTGGGCAGAGTGTAGATACCGAATTTTGTGAAGGTTTGATCACCCAAACAAAAGATATAGGATCTTACACCATCATGGACTAACAACTCCTGCTCTAAATATCATCCCCTTGCTATAGTAACCATATGTGTTCTCATCAAAATATCACACCCATAGATATAGTATTTCTTTCATAAAAGCACTTGACAACGTGCTTTACCAGAAGGAGCTAATGCCACAAAGCCAATGCTGCCAACACAGACCACGTGATGAAGATGACGATATCTTGTATGCTAGACAAAAAGACAAACAAAAATCTGATCACGTACATCTTGCTGACTGATTTCAAAGTAGGTGTGATGGGAAACTGCAGCAGCCTTTCCAACATACTGGACATATGGGATGTCATCCTTGTCATGGACATAAATCTACAAAACACAAGGGAAAAAATACCTAACTACATTAAATCCTTTTTTTAACCTTGATCGAATTTCTTGATAACATGACAAACATAGTTAATTGTGTGTTTTCCAAAAAAAACAACTTCGTAGCTGACTTGTGGTGCTTGTCTGAATTACAATTCAAGGCGCAATGCTAAACCTGCTTGTTGCCAAAATCTGTCACATATAATAATCTTTTTCTTCTTTTAGAACATTTTTAAAATCATAATTTTATACGCAAATATCCCAAAACATATCAGTTTAGCAGTTGATGATATGAATCTACCTCCAATTTCTGATATTGCCCATCATTTATTTTTTAGTTATTTGGTAACACATAGACAAACATGCAAACAAACACATATATATAAAACGAGTCTTGCAGCAGACCTCATTTTCTTTGGCACAAATGATAAAAAAGGACTAACCTTAATTCCATCATCAGTTTTCAAACCTTTCATATTTTGATAGGTTTCGATGTTCAGCACGAGGCGTAAACCATACTTGGAACCTGTTGTAAACTCATTGTCATTAAATGTATACAGAATACTCTAGATGTAACTACTCAGGTCGATGATAAGTTAAAGAAAGTATTTCTCTTATTATAATAACCTGGGATAGTAGTCTGCTTCACTGTGTTGTTTTTTCCAGAGTTAAAGGTGTAGCAAACGCCATATGAAGTACGCTGTTTGATGAAGTCCTTCTTAAGGTCACATTTCTCTTCATTAAAAGTGCATCTTAAAAGATTTAAATTGAATATTTCAAATATCATTGGCCAAACACACTCCTGACATTGCGAGTTAAAATCTGCTTGCACAATTTGTATGGCATGCCAGGTGCATAAGTACATACTTCTCCAAAAATTCATCAAATCCTCAAAATTAAACATTAAAATTATAGCATAGTATTTTTCCGTCTCCTCCACATATATATTGCAAAAATCCTGTTACCTAGCCAGCGGTTGTGTGGGTGGGCTCTTAGAGTATGGTGTTTCTCTCAAAAGGCCGGGACCATGTCTGGCACAGAACACCAGTCTTTCTCATAGCTGATTTGCAACTCCCCTGACATCGGGAAGGAAATGTTTATGCACATCGTTTGCAAAATAGTGATTCCTATGCCATTGCAAAACTGATGCGGATGGTTTTTTGTTGTGTTTTTTTTTCCGAAATTAGATAACACAATGAAGTTGCACAACTTGAGAGGAGAATTCCCTTAACTTCTTTTCGCAAATCAGACTGATCAAACATTGCAATGTCGTAGCAATGCTTCTTCAGTCATATAAACACCATTGTAACGATCTTCCTTCTGAGATGTGTATATTATCAGAAAGACTGGTGTACCACCATAGGACAAGTGCCATCTTGGTTAGAAATGGTTGCTTTAAAAACAGGCTTCATGTTCTCAAGACAAATTGACAATATTGCTTTGTGATCAGTGTTGGTATGTGTGACACATCCTTATTACCACACAAGAAACTTTACAGGCTTAAGGTGGTTTTGTATTGTAGACTCGTTTGATGAATCGCATCTACCAAACAGTGTTATGGGACAAAAAAAGGGCACTGTAGCCTACACCACTTTCACAAATGTCTACGAGTTAGTGAACTGGAAGTCTACCAGAGTCTTAGTGCAGGAACCACGGTTCAGGCCCTGTCATTAGCGTATTGAATTCTGCTCCGGAAATTAAAGTGTTATGCCCACTCGCCTGTCCCATCACCAACTTGCCCATTGGATGGACATCGGTTATAGCAATTACTTTCTTTGAGCTTCAATTGCTAAGGGTTAAAAAATCCTCACAAGATTTGCGTAAGAATTACTATTAAACTTATTGGCTTAATGTGTACCTAAATGAAGAATTTGAACATAGTGCTTGTATATTATGGCTAAGGTCTCACCAATTTTGTCATATGCTAATCACATTTCAGCAGCAACTCCACCATATTTGAATAGGAGAGTAAAAGCACAAGAACAAAATTTTAATTTTCTTGGGAAATAATGCAGATTAAAGTCAACAGGTAAATCAGCTATAGTATTTTTGTATCATATCCATCATCTACAGCCAAATATATGGCAAAATAACACATATATAGGATAAGTAGCTGCTAAACAATTGCATAACTTCTTGGGCCCATTAATTAAATACTATGTAACCTAATGCTCTCAGTTTTAGCTTAAAACTTACTTCAAAAGTTTATTCGGACAATCAAAATTATAAGTTGCCAAATGGTAATTTCGTATTTATTCACACAATGTTGTTTTTTGCACTTTCCATCAGAGGAAAGCAGGCTCATTTTAAATTAACTTGTCAAGATAAGCCGGAGATGAGACTAACATAATTCATGATCATAATTTATGAAACAATTTTGTTTTCGACATCTCTTTACCCACCTTGTGTGAATTAAGATAAAATATTAATGTTAATGCAGTCCTGCTTTGATGATTATCATTATTGCTTTCAGTGTTCAAAAACTTACGAAAAGACCATGTCTTCCAGCTGATGTGCTGTGACTTCATTCAGGTCCCCAACATTGAAGTAGGCTGAAATTGTACAAGATACAATTTAAAACAACTTGCCAGTCAGGTTTGTTACTTTCGAAGCAATTTGGTTTTGACAACAGTCAAATGATATACCTGTGTAGTTCCTTCTGCTGTGAAACCCTTTTTTCGTCTCAGGTTTTGGTGGTGAATAAGAAGACTCAGGTTCAATGACTTCTGCTCCAGAGGAATTTTGTGTGGGAAGCGTGTCACTCAGCAGTTTTAAAGACTCATCCATACTTTCTTCCATGCCTGGGGTCACTTGGCCTTGCAGTTTCAGGACATAGCTGGTATCTGAAATGTGAAATGAGTACAGTTAATATATATTTTTTAATTCTATCCATTTCTATTTCTTTTGCAACCCCAATGTGTCAAGATAAACACCAAGACTTCACTTTGGTACACTTCTATTTTGCCATTTTACACATTCATACAATAGGGAGTATAGGCTAACTGCCGGCCCTTCATCGAAATCAACAAATCTCATTCATCACATTAGCTACAAACCAGTGCAAGCCATTAGGTTGACACTGTGAAGGGTTAGCTCTTGCTTCTCCTTAATCTCGACAGTGATCATAACTCTCTTCGCACTGCTCCTGATGGGTATCATGAACTTCTGGTCTTTTGAAGCAGCCACAATTACTTCAAAAAATTCAGCATTGAACAAATCAAAAATATTAAATGAAGGAAAGGCAGAAACATGTAGTCAAATATCCTTCTCTGATGACAAGCGGATTCGAAGACATGATGTTTTATTGGTTGTGAATGTGGGTGACACCAAATTTTCCTTTTGTTTTTTTTTGACAGTCTCTAAAGAATTCAGCACCATGCCATCTGAAAATAGAAAAACAAAGAGATTAACATACACATGCTAGGTGGCCAGTACCAGGGTTTCGGAAATTCTAAGTGGCCAAGTAGCACCACTCACCTGGGCCTAAGTGCCACTTGGTACTAGCAGAAAAGTCCAAATAACCACAGATGTCAGGATCATTGAATTCACAGTTTATGTCACCCGTATCATCTGAAGAATCAATACAAATATTAGGTAGGCTTCGTGAGCCATTATATAACTGCAATTCGATAAAGCATACTGTGTCATTTAGCAACATCGGAACTTACGAATATCAGGGCACCATACTCGCTGCACGATTATGCTGGTTATTACTGCAATTGTCCCCATTTTCCCTGTGTAAGTGGTATTTATGTTGAGAGCATAAATGCCAGCCGGAAGAGTAAGCTTCATTAGGTTCGTTGGAGTTTGGTACTCATAAAACACAACCACATTGTTATATCCAACCCCTTTTATCTAAAATGACATGAATACCACACAATCGTAAATACCTCAGCATCATTGATTCTAATAAATCGTTTTTATACCATACAAATAAAGTGTTTGCTCCTAAAGTCCTATATCATATATATATTATACACTGAATAAATTCTTTAAAACTCGGTTTCCCCCCAAAACCATAACTGAGGGTGGTATAGTATATGTTGAAATGAGAATAGTTTTCCTCCATGTACTTTAGGTCATCATTCTTCATTTTAATATGATTGTAAAAATAATTGATTCTAAAAAGATGAAAGTCTGCTTTTCTTTGCCTTGAACCCTGAAAGCTTACACTCTTACACTTATTTTTGCTTTTCTGGTCACCATGTTCACAGACAAGCAATGTGTTTGTTCAAATCTAATGGCACTCGTCATTATAAGAGAACCTGCTTGTGGACTCAAACCAGTTCATCATAAAGTATGAGAGCATTTCCTGAAAATAAAATAAATAAAAATACTCTGTTAAACGAGGAGTAGGTAACTAAGAATTGATCTTTTCCAACGTTTGTTTTAGATCTTTCTAAAAACAAAGTACAATGAAAATGTGTGGATAATATAATGAAAATGGAAAATGCATTGTGTGTGCTTGAATATAAATGTAAATATAATGCAAGGGTTCATTAAATCTTCCTTAAGTCAGACCTGCATAATATATGTATAGATTTCAGGTGCTGCTATACCCTGTCTGCTGATCCTGCCAAATGTTGTCAGCCAGATCAAGAATGCCATATGGCTCATGGCCTGACGAAAGTTTTACTACTACCACAGACATCAGATGGATTATTGAGCCTTACATGTTTAGTAAGGAGCAATATCTGACACTATTCACTCGTCCTACATGATATGCTTTTTGTTGTTTCATAACTTCCTAAATATAGAGAAAATTCCTCAATTAAATGTACCGACTTATGATGTTCACTTGCTATACCAAGCACTCTCCTGTACACTTGCTAGCCATAATTAAATATCCATACCATAGTCTGACATTAATGACCTTATATAGATTAAGTCCTCTTTAAAATTGTTAATTTCAACTACCCTGTACCCTATATACCCCCTCCCCCTGGATCCTGGCAAAATTTGAATGTGTTGGCTGAGAAGGGCAAGGATTTTTTTCTTTCATTTTCATTTTATTTGCAACTGTCTGTGAAAAAGTGAATCATAAGGAAGGACACATGATAATTTCCTTGATGGTGCAAAATGCAATAATTTGTAGGACTTACATTACCCTGACTCAGATTTTTCTTTATTCTTACAATAATTCTAATATATATTGGCTAGAAGCATGCATATATGTCAGCACACCTGTCATTAAGTTAATTTGGAATATTCAAAATACCAGCATTCACAGTAAATCAAACTGATTGATAATCAAACTAAAATAAGCAAATTTATATTGATTAACACTAACTTAAATTGCTAATTTTTCAACAACAATGCATTTAAAAAATTTTAAAAAGCTATATCCTAAGCCAAACAGAGGGCCTTACATTTAGATGTTTATTCCTGAACAGTGATTTGTTCATGGAACCTTGCAAAATTCTTACACTGAACTTTAATATTACTATTCTAACATGAGATTGTCATATTGCAGATTTCGAAGCATGTAACATTATTTTTGCTCATTAGGTTGACTTTCTTATTCTAAGGAGGCAGTGAATGTTCTGTACTATATAACTGTACTTGAAAGTCATTTCAGTGTATAACATAAATTGAGTTTTATGATTATCAAGCAGTTATTATTGTTTGTTACCCGAACTGAAGCTAAGTCAGCTTTTCTGAACAAAGACAGAGACAGAAGTAATGATGAGATGATAAGGCTTGGAGTCCGAACCATGTTACACATTTACCCCATGAGTGGGCGGTCTTTCCTTTTTTTTTAATTTTATAATAAATAGCTCTCATTTGATGTTGATATCCTGGGCAACATGCAGTGTCCTGATTTCTATGACATATATTTTATTCTAGGTTGTAATAAAAAAAAGTGTGGCCACATTTTTATCATGAACAGATCTCGACACTGATACCAGTCATGCCACTTTTATAATACAAAAGATTTAAATTCTACTATTTTAAATAATCTACTTACTTTACAGCTGATTTCATAGACTTAAGCGGGGATCTCACATAGCCAGATATGTCGACATAAAGCGCCATATTGGCCATGTAAAGTGAGGTTTACCTGGGTTTACATCGCCTATCCTCGCTTTCGCAGCTGTTCCGTCACATTTTTTACATGGCTAATACTTGGTTTATACTTGGATTATATGCCGCAGTTGGTGGATCATACGTGGTTTTCGCCGAAGCTTACGTGAGACTTACGTCGCCTTCTGTTAGTTATACGTTGGTTATACGTGGCTTCAATAACCTGGCGGATTAGCCAAGTAAGCCACATAAGTAACCACATATTCAACGTATGTATCCAAGTACACCACAGAAGTGTCTACTTAAGTGACGTATAGCGAAGTAAAGGATTCAATATCTACGTACGCTACATATGGTCTACGTAACTGCTGTATGATCCGGCATAAGATCCAAGTATCAACCACGGAAAAATTGTCATGTGACATCGCTCTAGACTATATAAGCGCCGCTGGTGTGACAAACCATCATTCACACCTTTGTCATTGGATGAAACGGATATACATCCTTCTGGAAGGAGACTTTAATGTTGAATAATGCCTAGACTTTAAAGCGAAAATGAGACCGAAGAAACGATGCCATATAGCGAAATCTGCAAAAGTGCCTGCTCCTGAAGTTCTGTAAAACTGCTGCAGATGATGATGCTTCTTCGGTTGCTGTTGCCAAGGATACAGACAAGGATACGGACAAGGATGAAGAAGACACTGATGTCAGCAATATTGCTGTGATACAGACAAGAAGAAAAAGTCCACTGCTGCTCCTGGTGTTGCTTCTTCTATTCAACCCTCCCACTCAGAACAAGAAGACTAGTCTGTGCAAGGTATTACTCCTGCTGATTAAGCTGCAGAGAAGATGAGCAGAAGAAGACTGACAAGCTTCGCCTCCCAGCAGATGATGAACAGAAGGTAGCAGAGTGGTACAGGGAGAAGAGTAGGCTGATGGAAGAGATGGCTGAGAATCTGTCACTGGCCAGCCACTCAATACTTGGTTGGAGTCCATGCGAACATATGTTGGGAACTTAATGAAGGTGGGACCTTCTGGAACTGCACAGAGGAATCCAACTGAGAAGGATAAGTAGGTCTGTGCTAACTTTGGCTTCCTGGATCAACATATCAAAAGAGTCCCTTCTCACCAGGCAATCAACCTCAAGAAGAAAATAGAGAAGACCAGAAGAGGCAAGCCAGATATCTATTACTCAAGAACCAGTCCTGTTGATTCAGGACCGGATGAGTTTGAAGTAGACGATCGGGAGTCACCACAAGAATTTTAAGTCAAGTCATTGGAACCACCAGGGCCATTCAAGCAGAAGAATGGGGCACCTGCATCTGTACCACATTCATCCCTCATTAGTGACCTTGTTCTGACAGCCTAGTGAACAGCAGCCAGCATTGATGATAAGATGCAGAACGTAGGGCAACCTGCTCCAGAAACTAAAGCCGCCAAAGTCAGGCAAATGGTCGCATATGTCTACTCTGAGTGTGTTGTCTTGGATTTGGACACCTATGATGACTTCAAGCACAACGTCATGACTGTGCTTGTACTAGTTAAAGGACAAGCCAGACAAGCAACAAAAGCCAAAGAGCAGCAAGAACAGCAGCAGCCGCAGCAACAGCAGCAGCACCAGTATCCTTATTACAAGGGATTCCGTACCAGGCCTACCCGCAGATGACTCCTGAGAAACAGTGGCCCACTTTGCAGTCGGTGCGGATGCCAACTCCTGTCTCTTCTGCTACAGCAACCAGTAATTTCTCGATAGCGTCATCTTCCATTTTCAGCAGCCTGAATCGTCTTCCACTTTCCAGCCGCCTGGGTCGTCTTCCAGCCTGCACTCCCTGGATCCTCTGTGGCTACTGCACCCGCTCCCACTGAGCAGTTTATCCAGCAGTCCCTGGATGTTCTTCTGCTGTCCCTGGAATACCGTTAGGAGGCCACCCACCTTCAGTTGGATCGAGTCATCCAAATGCTACATCCACTCCCCTCAACATGAGCAGCTTCCTGGGTTAATTCCTGGGCAGTCCCAACTCTTCATTCATGCAGCAAATGCAACAGACGTCTCCTCATAAGTAGCCTGCATTGAACCTCCAGCTCGACTACTACAAGTCTTCCTTCATTGTTGATGATGAGAATATCAATAACAACACAATAGGCCACTGCAAGCTACAAGAAGTGGACTCATATTAAATTACAAGACGTCTTCTGCCTGCTATGAACCTCCGGCTCAACTACTATTGTATACAAGTCTTCTACCCTGGTCTGAATGACCCTGTTGGACCAGTACGTGTCTACAAGTTGACTGCCATGGATCGACTTTCCAGTTTGCCGTCTAAACAACATGCATTTTTTCTGGTGTTCCTGGATTTCCTGCCTTGGCTCATCTTCCACTTTCCAGTCAGCACTCCCTGGAACCTCCCTGGCTGCTGCTGCCACTGCTTGATTTCCTGGATCTTCCATGGACCCCTCCAGTTCTTCAGTCCTGCAGCAATTGCACCACATGAGCAAGTCTGCATCCTGCCATGGCATCAAACCGGAGGTTCAATGTAGGCTTGTAGAGAGGTACTTGCTTCAGGTTCAATGCTGACTTGCACACTTGGAGCATCTTCACATGGCAGACTTCCTACAGGAGAATTGACATAGTCCACCAAGTAAAGGCGTTGCTGCTTGGCATTCTGGGTGGCATAGTTCCCTCTGTGGGTTCCTGCTACATCTGTTAGTTGTGGAGACAACAGCAGGCTAGGACTATGGCTTCCACCGTCTTTGTTTTCTGGGGCATGACAGTCAGCAAACACTGGAACCTTGATGCCAAAACTACAAAGGCATTCTCCACAACTCTTCTTGCTCATGAAAGCCTGTAGTTGTAGATTCTCTGCTGTCTTGTCATGTTCCTTAGGGGCAAAGGTTTCATGAGCCAACTTCTCAAGGAAAAAGGCATCATCTCCAACATGAAGTAGGGTACAGGTGTCACCACCAGGAAGAGTTGCAGGTGCAGGTTATCCAATTGTGCCATATTCTGAAGTTCCCTCTGGGATGTTGCAGCAAAAACTCTTTCCTCAGAGCCAGATCCATTTGCTCCACATTCAACATAGATGAACTTGTAGTCAGCATCCACAAGAGCCATGAGTACAATGGAGTGGAATCCCTTGTTGCTGTTATACACTGAGCCACCTTTGGGAAGACACTTGATGGCCACATGTTTTCCATCTATGGCTCTGATGCAATGAGGAAAGTTCCATCTTGAAGCAAACAGATCAGCAACTTCTTTCCACTTGTGGGGAGTTGTAGGACAGGAAATGACATCTTCAGCATATTCTACAATGATGGCTTCACAGACATCTGGGATGATGCTGCTTATAGTGTTGCTGGCCACTCTGAAGCCATACATGAGGGTCTTGTAGCTGTTACAAGTGGCCAAATAACGAAGAGTGCTTCAGTCCTGGCTCCAAAGCTTTCCTCCAGAAAGTCAGTCTTCTCTATCCTAGGACCAACTTTAGCAAGAAGCATCTGAAACATTGCAGGGTTCATTCTGAGGAAGTGCATTGGATCTTCATCCCTCAATCCATTCAGCAAGCATTTGAACTGGCCCATCTGAGGTCTTTTGGGTAGCCAGGGCCTCACCCAAAACCTCTACCTGCAATTTTCCTCCTCCTGCTGGCTAATAATCTCTTCATTCTTCTTCTTTCTTCTCTTTTGTGGTTTTGTGTCTTCCACAGCTTCCAATACAATTGCAAGTTGAAGATTAAATTCCACACTGGTCTGAGCTAGTTGTATAAGGTCTAACTCTTGTTGTGGACATCCTGACATGTTCACTGTGTGGCTGGCAGAGGTAGAATGAGCACCAACAAACACCTACAGGCCCTTTTATATAGGATCATGATTTCCGCAACCACGTAAATTTTGGGGACCTGTATGTGGCCTGCAATGAGATCGCCTTTATGTTGTCATTCAAAAGAAAAGAAGTCAGTGTCAGTGAGATAATTTGTAAGAAATATTTTCTTGGTATTCAATTCAGAGAACTACAATCAGTATAGTACAAATGCACTCGATTTTAGCAATAGGTCTGCACAGTTATTGTTGATGATGAGAATATCAATAACAACACAATAGGCCACTGCAAGCTACAAGAAGTGGACTCATATTAAATTACAAGACGTCTTCTGCCTGCATTGAACCTCCGGCTCAACTACTATTGTATACAAGTCTTCTACCCTGGTCTGAATGACCCTGTTGGACCAGCACGTGTCTACAAGTTGACTGCCATGGATCGACTTTCCAGTTTGCCGTCTAAACAACATGCATTTTTTCTGGTGTTCCTGGATTTCCTGCCTTGGCTCATCTTCCACTTTCCAATCAGCACTCCCTGGAACCTCCCTGGCTGCTGCTGCCACTGCTTGATTTCCTGGATCTTCCTTGGACCCCTCCAGTTCTTCAGTCCTGCAGCAATTGCACCACATGAGCAAGTCTGCATTTAACCTGACTTGCACCCTTGAAGCATCTTATCATCTTGTCATCCTGCCATGGCATCAAACCGGAGGTTCAATGTAGGCTTGTAGAGAGGTACTTGCTTCAGGTTCAATGCTGACTTGCACACTTGGAGCATTTTCACATAGCAAACTTCCTACAGGAGAATTGACATAATCCACCAAGTAAAGGCATTGCTGCTTGGCATTCTGTGGGTTCCTGCTACATCTGTTAGTTGTGGAGACAACAGCAGGCTAGGACTATGGCTTCCACCGTCTTCGTTTTCTGTGGCATGACAGTCAGCAAATGCTGGAACCTTGATGCCAAAACTACAAAGGCATTCTCCACAACTCTTCTTGCTCATAAAAGCCTGTAGTTGTAGATTCTCTGCTGTCTTGTCATGTTCCTTAGGGGCAAAGGTTTCATGAGCCAACTTCTCAAGGAAAAAGGCATCATCTCCAACATGAAGTAGGGTACAGGTGTCACCACCAGGAAGAGTTGCAGGTGCAGGTTATCCTATTGTGCCATATTCTGAAGTTCCCTCTGGGATGTGGCAGCAAAAACTCTTTCATCAGAGCCAGATCCATTTGCTCCACATTCAACATGGATGAACTTGTAGTCAGCATCCACAAGAGCCATGAGTAAAATGGAGTGGAATCCCTTGTAGCTGTTATACACTGAGCCACCTTTGGGAAGACACTTGATGGCCACATGTTTTCCATCTATGGCTCCGATGCAATGAGAAAAGTTCCATCTTGAAGCAAACAGATCAGCAACTTCTTTCCACTTGTCGGGAGTTGTAGGACAGGAAATGACATCTACAGCATATTCTGCAATGATGGCTTCACAGACATCTTGGATGATACTGCTTATAGTGTTGCTGGCCACTCTGAAGCCATACATGAGGGTCTTGTAGCTGTTACAAGTGGCCAAATAACGAAGAGTGCTTCAGTCCTGGCTCCAAAGCTTTCCTCCAGAAAGTCAGTCTTCTCTATCCCAGGACCAACTTTAGCAAGAAGCATCTGAAACATTGCAGGGTTCATTCTGAGGAAGTGCATTGGATCTTCATCCCTCAATTCATTCAGCAAGCATTTGAACTGACCCATCTGAGGTCTTTTGGGTAGCCAGGGCCTCACCCAAAACCTCTTCCTGCAATTCTCCTCCTCCTGCTGGCTAATAATCTCTTCCTCCTTCTTCTTTCTTCTCTTTTGTGGTTTTGTGTCTTCCACAGCTTCCAATACAATTGCAAGTTGAAGATTAAATTCCACACTGGTCTGAGCAAGTTGTATAAGGTCTAACTCTTGTTGTGGACATCCTGACATGTTCACTGTGTGGCTGGCAGAGGTAGAATGAGCACCAACAAACACCTACAGGCCCTTTTATATAGGATCATGATTTCCACAACCATGTAAATTTTGGGGACCTGTATGTGGCCTGCAATGAGATCGCCTTTATGTTGTCATTCAAAAGAAAAGAAGTCAGTGTCAGTGAGATAATTTGTAAGAAATATTTTCTTGGTATTCAATTCAGAGAACTACAATCAGTGTCCCAGAAACTATTTTAAGTACAAATGCACTCGATTTTAGCAATAGGTCTGCAGTTATTGTTGATGATGAGAATAACAATAACAACACAATAGGCCACTGCAAGCTACAAGAAGTGGCAATAAAGCAATTTTTCTATTTATTTTAATTAGCTACCACAATTTGTGTGATATTATTGTGCACTGATATACGACAGTGGTAGGACAACACAAACTAAAATCTACTATTTTCTTGCTATACGTGTCACGTTTGACAAATGAAAAACTAAATATAATTATCGCAACATAGCTAGATAACAATTACTCATCTTTGTTAAATTGGTGTTGAAGAAAGTCGGCTTAATTTTAGATCCCTTGGGACCTTTGATCCGAGCAAGGCATTCATAAAATAAAGATTTACAATCAGGAAAATCTGCAGTTCGGAAAGTCCCATTTCGGGCGAATTGTAGGGTACATGCTGAAAATATACAAGATTACATGAAAAAATGTCATTAAACTAAGCCAACTACTTGCTGATCTTTGAGTTCGTAAAATTTCAATTTTCGCTCAACATGTAAATACATTCAACTTTATATCTCAGCCCTCTCAGGGTGGAGATTCAAACACTATGCATCAATCATCTGAAAGCTTTCGAAGTTCTCTGTGAAAGAGGATACATGACTGAATGTCATGCTGATTTTTCATGTCCTGGCCGGACACAGGGTACACAACTTGCATATTAAACTTTAAAAAGTTTAATCAAAAACACACATTTAACTGAAGGTTATCGAGTCTTGACCTCAGCCAAAAATGAAATGGCGACATTTGTTCCAGTAAAAAGCACATATATTTGTAACTTTTTATATGTATCATATGTGAATGTAGTCCTAATATCAATATATCAATGTCTTGCTCATGAGTATGCCTGATAGAATAACTATAAAAGGTTTGCTGGAACTTTTCTTTTACATCTTCTACAATGTATGATGGGTTGAGTAACACTGAGTGTATGACATTGTGTGTTTAGACTAGCATACCTGTATGGTGAAAATTGAAACAGAACCATTTCAATTTAACGATAAAACAATTTTATTTTCATGAGGTTTGCATGTTGCACTGTCATGTAAATGAACCATCGTTGGCCCCACCAATTTTTTAGTTATCTTAAGATTTTGATTATAGTTCAAACCAAGCTTACCTGTGGCATTATCGCATGCGTATGAATAAACATCACTTGGGGCCCATTTCCATCTAGCCATTTCATTTTTTTTCTCTGAAGAATAAATCACAATTCTCGGGGTCGCCAAAATCACAAATGAATGAATCCTTTGTCTCAAGTAACTCATTTTTCGGTTCAGGCACTGAAACACCAGAGCAATAATAGTCTGATATGAAAAGGAACCAGAAAAAAACAAGTGATTCTTTTCTCACACTCATACTCTTACTTACACTCCTAATAAAACAATAGATATATGTATATGCATTTCTTTGTCTGCTTAGTTTACACCAACGACATTTCGGCTTAACTTCACAAAAAAGTGTTTAATATAATACCATACTATTTCATACCTGCAATGGAACTGTGAAAAAAGTATCTATTCTTAAATTACATGAATCCATTAACAAAAATATTTCTAAAATATTTCTTTATCAATGACGCATGTAAAAATATATAAGTAGTGGACTTACCTTCATCACAAGATTTGATTTGTCTGTTGTCATCAATTGCTATGCTACTGTACACAGGAAAGCCCATGGTGTACCACCACGCCATATAAAATTTCACGTCTTTGTCTGCAAAAAATCATAATTATTGTCACACAATGAAAATATACCTGAATACTGTAATCAGTTAAAGAGCTTTAAAGGTCCAATGCACATTTAAATACTGGGCATATAGTCAACAAACCATCAACAAAATTAAGGACGAATTCAACAACCAACCGTTGCAGTTCAATGAAGACATTCAAGTAGAAAACAAAGTCATATTCTTCCAGCACTGACATCAAGCAAGAATTAACACCATCAAAAAATTTGGATATGGACAAGCCCTTGCCTTGCATACCAAATTCAAAATAAATATCAAGCTTTTTGGCATTTAATGGAGTTCCAACTTCATACCAAGATTTTGGAGATCAGAAGAGTCATGGCAAATCCCACCTAACCAGTATCTTTGCAGCATCAAAACAAAGCAAAATCGTATAAATCACTGCAGCACATAGTGGACAAATGACTGCGTGATTTCCATGCAAACATAGTCACTAACTCATTCAGTCAGAGCTTTGAATCGATCGCACCACTTCTACGATCATAGGGAACTGCCAGTACAACCTCCTACAACGGTTCACTGGAATGAATAGCAAACTTCATTTTGGGAATCAAAACCTCTGTGAACAACAACAAGAGACATAAATCTTATCATTATAACCCCGACAAGAACTATATATTTATTACAACAAAATACATCACACTAGAACAACTATTGAAAGATTCAACAGAAGAATCAAAAACATCCGACTGACAGAAAAATAAAGAACAAATAAGGAATGATAAAATTGTGACTTACAACAAGAACTCTCACATTCCAAGCATAACTCCCTATAGTTAGAAAATGCAGTTTTAAAACTGCTAATTTATTCAATGCAGTTGCAGTCTGATACATACAAAATCTTATTGAAAAAAAAAGAAGTTAAAACATAGTACTTAAGATATACCATACCTGTTGAGGTGAGGCGTATGGTGTACTTTTTCCATTCCTCATATTTTTCCTCTGAGAGATCATACTCAGCTATGAGCACCCTTGTTGAATAAAAGCTACCCGAGTACAAGAAGATCTGTAGTTTGCTTTGATAACTATATTTGCTGTAGGACCGCATTTGGAAAGACAAACAACGATCACTTTGTCTTGACAAGTTGAGTGGAGGGGATATAAACCTAGCCATGCTGCCCTCTTCTTCGGCCTGGGTGTCCACAAACATAAAGTATCCATCTGTAGGTGAGAAAAACAGTCATAATTCAAGGCTGATTTGAAAGGGATGCCATTTCTTACATGGAAACTTGTTCGAAATTAAACTGACGCCAGAGGTGAACGATGAATATGTTTGCCGGTCAAGGGTGATATTAACAAGTTAAGCTCTCTTTAAAACATAGGCTCTGCTGCAGCAAAACCCTCAGCTAAACCCACATATTGAAATTTCACAGAAACCCCCTACATGGCCTAGAAGTGCCTTTTGATAGTCACATTGACATCTCCGCTTTTTTTTTTTACAAAATTTGGAACTAAATATATACTGAGTTTTTATATAGTGCGTGCAATGAACCGAAATGCATGCTACTTGGCCTACATAGCCTGTTACGCAATGCTGATTAGAGTCCAAGATGTCCCATTTTTCAAACTCTTGATTTTCTTCATTTGTTCATTATATTCTGACAAGTGTGAAAATACTACAGGGTTCCCGTGGGTTATTACATAGTCTGATAGCCTTACTTTATTTTTGTAAAAAGTAAGGCCCGTATAAAGTCTTACTTTTGTCCACAAAGTCTTACATTGTCTTAAAGGGGAACTAATGGAAGTTTGTATGTTAATTTCAAAAGTTCAATTAGATGTTAAATAATATATTGGTGTGAAAGGAAATGTCTTAAAGGCTGGTTTGACATCGTTTCAAGCCAATTCAAAGTGCAATTTGCACCAACCGCCGACATGATGCGGGCCGCCATTATTGCACATGGCACCCAAGACAGTGACGTCACTTATGTACACTGCTAGGCCATATATATGCATTCAGCCATATGAATCAATTCATAATCCTGTTGATTACAAGCCGTTTCATTGTTCATTGCAATTATAACAAGAACATACAGCACAACAACATGAAGGGTGTTAATTGCAATTTTTTGGGAATACAGCATAATTATTGCATTGATTGCAATGAGCTTATTTCAAATGTATGTTGCATTGCTAGAAACATTTAATATAGGCCTACTAGTTTAAAATAAAATATGATATCAAAAACTCATTTTTAACAAAACAATCACAATTAGGAACTGATCCCTGTTGTAAACTTTTTATTAAATTTGTAATTTGTCTGCCATACTTTAATTTTCATCCCATCATTATTTCTTAGATTTAGATCTTGTTATTTATATATAAACGTCTTTGTTCTTTTTTTTTTCATTAAATAATATATATTTTTTTAAATATGAGTTTTTAGGGGACATCCACGTGAGCCTTTTTTTAAATAAGAACTTATTGGATGTCTCCTGACCAAAGGTAATTAGATCATATGTATTTTGACTTTTATTTTATTTATTTTTCTGCTAATAGTTGTTCCTTGCTGCTTTTGTTTGTTTTATTTAACATTGATCTAATAAATTCTTTCTTTCTCTGTCTAATTGCTTTGTCTCAAGTTCAATGGCAATTACTTGACACTCAGTAAGAACTGCTCTGAAAGTGCAATTAACTGTATCTAAACTGTTGCTGACAGTTTCTCACCAGTTGAATAGTACAACAGTGACGTATTTCCGGTCAGTGCAAAACACCAGGAATTTAAAAAATGGCGACCTCCGTAGTTCACAACACGGAGCTAATAAATGCAGGATATTTCATTACCAGGGCACATATACAAGTTATGAATAGCATGGAATTGTTTCTATGGACCCAAGCTAAAATCTGAGAGGTAAAGTGCAAAAGGGGTTAGTTCCCCTTTAACATCTAAATTGTAATATTCAGACGTTTTGGTATATTTAAGTTAATAGAAATTATGAACTTTCTTTAAATACACACAAACTGCATTTATTTTATAGATTAATAGCCAATATCCTGATTTATTTTTGGCAATGAAATTAAACATATTGGTTTCATTTACTATATTAGTGGTCTTATTTTTCATGTGCACATGGTATTATAATGTCTTACAAAGGTTTTACTTCTTATGAAGGTAAACCTGCAGGAATAATGTATTAATAGCAATCCATTCTGCTTGGGGTAAAGCCAAGTGAGCATCAAAAGTATTGTTTATCCTTTTCCTGCAATGAAATTTTTCTGTTTCAAAGGTTTTATGCAGAATAAGGAGTATTCAGTTCACTAGAATTATCAACATCAAAGATTATCACTTCTATGCTAAAAAGAGTCATATATGGGCGCGTCCTGAGGAATATATATGAAATTCAGCAACAACGTTATGCCAAATAAAGATGTTGGGTATAATTTCATACAAAATAAACCTTTAAGGTCTGTATTTATTTGTATTTAAATGAATGAAGTTTAAATACAAATAAATACAAATATTAAAGGTTTATTTTGTATGGAATGATACTCAACACATCCATTTTCATGCCTTCATAAGTCAAAACTTTTTCGCACTCTGATATCTTTTAGCTGGCAAATGAAGGAACTATACATTATCATTTGCCATATTCACTTCAACAGCTACTAAATTGTTGGTTGCTGATTTGCATTAAATCTATGCAATTTAAATAAGTTACACACATATATATATATATAGAGAGAGAGATATATATTAAGAAAACAATAATAAGTATTGGAGTCAAGTAAAGGAAATATAGATCAATATGCAAATAATTATTGCTATTATATACTAATTGCTATTATAAACAAAAACTGTGGACTGGGTTGAATATGGCAATACTATGATCAAATATTTAATAATTGTATGCACATGAATTCTACAACATTTATGGCTGTAATTGCAAAGTATGGGATGCTGAGGAATATGAGGAAGCAACAGAAGTCTTAAGCATTTTTTTTCCAGATTTTACATTAATATGAAAAAAGAAAATAGAACGATAAAACAAATGTGAAAGTGTAGCTTAAAAAGTGAAAGTACTATAATCTAGATATATATCATTGGCAAATTTTTATTGATGTAAGGATCATCTATAGAGTCATTGATATGAGGGGTTGAAAGAGTAAAAAATTTCCATTTTCCTTAATATATAAAATTATCTGTCATTATAATGGTCATGAAACCCAAAAAAGGTATATCTACACTATTTTAGACATATTCTTACAACGTTTTGTATGCATGTATGTGCAGTAGCTTGTGAGTTTTTATCATTTTTCTCAAAATTTTATAAAACACAGCTGAGGTATGCCAATGTGACTGTCAGAATGCACAAAAAACTATATATAGAGTAATACCATATAAAATGTTGTTAGGGTAAGTGCATTAATGCTCCAGGAGCACAATTTAAATTACCATTATAGTATTAATAGCATGAAATAAATATCAAAATGAATTTTTGAAAATTGAAAATACTATAAGTTAGATATGTCATTGAAAAAATTTCATTCATGTAGAGTTAATAATGTCTTTGGTATGGAGGTGTGAAAAAGTAAGAATTTTCCCTATTTATTCCTAATTTTGAAAATTCTCTAGTAATAACGGCTATGAGACCCTCAAAAGGCATCTTTGCACTATTTTAGACATATTATGACAAAGTTTTAAGCTTTTTTAACAATAACCCTCTTTGAACTATGTTCGCTAACGGTTAAAAATGAGACCTGTATCAGAACTGATTGAAGTAGTCTAGACATGGGGAAAAATTAATTGTGTTTTGTATAGACTAAAGGGTTGTCTTTATTTCCGAAATTGCCATAAAGTTTACTTTTCCATAGTCCATTTTCATTTCAGTGTTGGAAGATCCTCGCTACTCTTGTCACAACTGTAGACTATAGATGGTGCAAGTGGTCGATTTACAGAGCTGCAAATTGACCACTTGCACCATCTATGGTATTAGTAACAAAATGCTTGTTAATATAACGATAAAAAAAAATATATATATTTCAAATTTCCTGCTTCATGTGCTAGGTTGCATGGAATTGTATGTGTTTTTACGGTTGGGCCGCCAGCTGCATCAGTCATCTTGTTATCGTTTTCAGAGATTTGAAAATCTTTTCCCGCCGTTGCTTGTAGAGGGAATAATAGCAAATACCCCCTCATTTGCCACCAAACTTGCCAAATCGTTGTGTATCATGGCACTTACCTGAATCTCCTATGCTTGCGCAATTTCATGGCAAATTCATGCAATAATCAACAATTGTCAAACTGGAACACGATCATTTGCCTTCCCGGAAGTCGGGTCGGTAAAATGCGGACCATGCGGACCAGCAGTAAACCAATCTAAAATGCAGGTAGAGAGTAGCGCAGTAGCGGGTAGACGCGAATAGGCATGTGTACTTCTTATTGTGCATAAAATCTTTGAAACAGAACAATAAAATGGCAAGAAAAGGATAGACAATACTTTTTATGCTCACTTGGCTTAACTCTAAACAGGATGGATTGCTGTTAATAAGTAAGATATTTGCAAGACATTATAACCCACGGAAACACTGTAATATTTCACACTTAGCAGAATATAATTTACAATGAAAAAATTCAAGAGTTCTAAAAATATTGGCATTGCGTAACAGGCTATGTAGGCCAAGTGGCAATTGTTTCGCTTCATTGCACACACTACATAAACACTCAAGAAATAAAGCTTTTCCAAATTTTGTAAAATATAGCCAAGATATGTCAGTGTGGCTATCACAAGGCACCACCAGGCCATATAGAGTGTTACTGTATAAAATTTCATAAGGGGAGGGGCATTAGTGTTAGAGTTCAGCTGTAGAAAGGAAAGTGTGTGTTAGAGTTCTGCTCTGGAAATGAAATTTTAATGATGTGTGTGTGCTATGTGGGATTCGCTGAGGGTTTAGCTGCAGCGCAGCCTTTTATTCTTGATGCTCTTCAGAGGATGTGCCAAGGAGTACATCTATGAGGAATGGAAAACAAGATGGTCTGTTACCTATGGCAACAAGCTTCACCTTTTTCATATCAATCTAACCATGGGGAAGAACATTGTGCCTGCAGGACATCCTGAAGGGAAGAGGTAGTTTTGGCCCAATTCAGAATTGGTCATACTTGGTTAACTCTTACCCCTACGAGAAGAACCTCAGCCTGTATGTGACTTCTGCAGTAGGAACTTAACTTTAGAACATAGTTTGGTAAAATGTACTTACCTTACCACTGTCAGATCTAGATTTTATATTGCTGTCTCCACGAGGGATTTTTTAGCAAAGGTAGACCCTGTACTGCTGCTATCATACCACAAAATTTGAAGTTTCCCTTTCATGATATTTCCACATCTTGATATCCATCTATTGGTAAATACCTTACTTGTGCCATTTATCTGACTTTAAAACTCTAATTCATTTCCAATAGATTAAACAAATTAAAAAATGTACATACCTTCAATCATTATCACTATTGACTACGGTTCTCAGGCATGAGAAATGCACTTGAATGACTAAACAATGACTCTTTTTACAAACAATTTGTAGCATTATATCAGCGCCATATTTAATATAAAATATATATATTTACATCTCTTGGTAACAATATGCACCCAGAAAGAGAACCAATTAACGTCGATATCAATTGTTCACGAACTGTCTTGCATTATTTTATATGATAAAAGCATGTCAATCACAATTCATCATTGTTGAAATATCCAAAAAAAATAGTGTTGCATTGTAACATATAAATATCCATGTCTCAGCCTGTAAAGGCTAGTTCTTTTTTTATCTTTTGTCAGTTCCCCCTAACAGTTCAGTTTAAGAAGTTGAAAACGAATATTCAGTCTGACATGAAAAAAAATGGAGTAATTAAATTACCTTGGATTCCTTGAGGGTCTGTTTTTGGTTTATTTTCAGCATAAATCTCTCTTGCGCTCTTCTTTTCCCATGACAGAGTCTCTGTGTATGGGAAGGTGTATCCACAGAGGAAGCCGTCTGTGAACTCGCATTCTACCAACCTCTTGGATTCTGTGATTAATTGTAAAGAGACACATTCCGTAATATTCCATGCACTATTTCAATGTTAAAATTGAATTTAATGTAATAACTTACAATGGAGTTCAGCGGTGAGGCAACAGTTATTTGATCTTCTGTTATGCGGACTCACCAACAGTGTACAATACCATACAACCACAAAGACCAGCAGCAGAAAAGTGAAAACTCATTCTTCAAAAAGCCTTTCACACTCGCATCTATTTTCAGCAGCTTTTAAAAACTGAAATAATTTTACATACCCTGATATTAACATTATTAGTATTGACTACTGCTCTCTTACATATGAAGTGCACTTGAATGTCTTCACAATGATTGTTTTTAAAAACAATTTGTAGCATTATATCAGCGAACCCTTTCAATGCTGGCAAAACATCACTAATTTCTCTTATTTATATTCTTATTGCCCTGCAGCCGATGCCCTGAGCGAGTGCCAACATTTCAATTATAATACATTCGATGGTTATTGGTTTAATACCAATTGGGACACACCGGACCATGTAATGACTGTTTCAGAATCAAGTATGATGTTTTGGGATCAACTTATTTCTTTAATTAACACCAGGTGGCTAAACTGACCACTGGTCATCTGGTGTCTATTTTTTACCTTCACATAATAGCATTTTGACACTTTGAAGTCTGGCCTTAAATGTGTGAATACTTCATGTTACAAGTTGAATTCAATTTACTTTGGAAGAACTGCATTCTGCTGTCAAATCTGACTGAAGCAAGTGCTTTTACTGAATTATCTGAAGAGGCCACATCTTCAAGACAGTGTAAGTGCAATTAATCTATTATTTCATAAAATCTCCTAAATAATGCTTCCAACTGTTGTGATTTGGTTTAAATCTTCACTTCCAATTTATATCTACATACAAATTCAATGTGTTCATATTCTGACTTGTTGTTCAGTATTTAACTATTATTATTCATTTGAATGTCTATAATACAGTTCTAATTCATGTATGATTCTATGTCTGATGAGATGGCTATAGTTAAAGCCCCAACTGTTTTAAATATTACTCTATAATTTAATGTATATTTAAATTATTTATTCATCATGTCACTTTACATAACTATTGTATAATTGTAATATGCAGATGTAATGGGTGAAGTCAAGGTCTGCCTCTGCATGGTTTACTGGTGTCTGGGTCTATAAGACAATTAGGAATTGTGAGTAAATACTTCGGTATTTGTTTTTGATGTCATAATAAACTTCAAGCCGTACCAAAGCGTCGAGACTGAAACTAGATCCGGGTCGCAGTACAATAACCAGGAGAGGTGTGGGACATGGATGGACACAAATTTCCAAAGGGACTGACCTAGATAGTTCATAGTGACAGATTTTTTGTCAAATGTGAATTGCAATTAGCAGTCACAACTCTCAAGAACAACAAAAGAGTAGGCCTATTGAAGAAATATATTTTAAGATTTTAAAACCTGGGTTGTAGATTTAAACTGGATTGGTTCTGGACAAGCTTTCCCAGTCATGACATGAAATAATGCTGAGCTATGTATGATATCAAACTTGTCTAAAATTCATGAGGTAAAAATTTGATCTCATCATGATCTCATACTCTCACATCATAATGATGATATCTGATTGATATCACCATTTGTTTTCACCAGGTGTCACTAGAATCATCCTAGTGGTGATGCCTGGTGGATGTCTGCTGGACATTGTGTGCGCATGTGTTGGCTGTTGGTACAAGACTGCTATGGCATCATCGACAATTAAAAAAAAAGGTAGGTGGATTTGGTCATGTAAGCTTACGTTGCTAACATGTGGCAGGTACCCTCTGGTTGTAAGTCCCATCAGTCATGTTTGCATTTGTTTATAATAAATGATTTGAACCTAATTTCAGATATTACGACTTTTATGTCAAAAAAAAATAAAATTATATCACAAAGATGTCAACATGATCTCACAGGTTGATATCAAATGTCGAGATTATCTTGTGTGATGAGATCAGCGATGAGATCGCTGTGAGATTGCTATGATATCAGATTCCTGACTGGGTTATGTGATGGCTGGAAAAATATACCAAAAGAAAACTGCAGAATTTCATACTTCAAATTCAACCACAATGCAACAGAGAGCATTTGAATTGAATAAAATGTTTGTGGGAGGCTTCAGGACCCTCACCTAGGGCTTAGGGGTTTCTGACTAGTGGCCCTCACCCCAAAAATTCAGGTCTCCTGTACCCACTTTTATTAAATACAGTTACAATTCAATTTAAGTCCTACTAATGACTTCGCTCAGTTTCCAAATCACAAATACAAGCTTAATTAAGGGTATGTGCCATTGAGTCATAAATGAAGAATACTACTGGAAAGCATTATTACCTATATCATTTTATAAAAGAAAAATGGTGCTGTTGTTTCACACTCTCTGATTGACTGGATACTCAAACATAGGCTGCGCTGCAGCTAAACCCTCAACGAATCTCACAAGCTACACAGGCATCATTAAAATTGTTAAGTGTTTGTCCGACAGGCAGGAGGGCAGGCGTTACACTTACGGTTCCAGAGCCGAACTCTAACACACACAGTGTTCCCACGGGTCATTACAAAGTCTGATTTATTTTGTTAAAAGTAAGGCCCGTATTAAGTCTTACTTTTGTTCAATGAGGGCTCGAGAAAGATCGCTAAACAGAAAATCAAATAACTGTGGCCTGCAGAACTGTCATTTATTTCTGATTCCACTTAAAATGAAAATTAGGCAAAGCTTTGTTCTTCTATAATGCTTACCACAGATGTCAGACTCATCTTCACTATTATATTTTTTGCAGTCAGCTTGGCCGTCACACATCATGGCCTTTGGGATGCACTTCCCCGACGACTCACAAAGAAATTCATCTTCAGCACAAGCTACAGGGAATAAAAAATATAGAGCATTTCTCAAACTTACCCAGCTGTGCAGCATGAAAATGATCTATGAAGTAACATTAGTTTTATTTTTCAGTAAGAGGAAGTTAACTAACACCTTTTTCATTAATTTACATAGTCATTTTTGGCATTAAGCTCTACTTCACTACATTACCTATAATATTTTGGCTTGTACATAACTCCTAAATCCACAATTTAACATAAGCACTGCTGTTCGCATTACGAAACACTCACCACAGGGTGGTATGTCACAAATTCCCAAATCACAGTTTCATTGTCTACCCAGCACCAAGGTCGGCTGTCACGATCCGGGTTAAAACAAAATGGTGTTTCTGTTGGTATACCTGCATCTGGCCTTGTAATGCACTTAAATCCAGATTTCGCGACTGATCTCTTCCAATCGTAATGTGTTCCCTGCTTGTCTCTGACGCATTCAGCGTCTGTAACAAAAGAAAAGAAAATTATAAAATTTCAAAAAATTACGAGTGCAAAGACTATAACTTGGGAAGCAATAATATCAAAAAATCTACAATTAAATACACTTCTTTTCCTTCTAGTCTTTTTTATTCTTACATACTATTATATGTGTTTTGCAAAATTTATGAAGGTCCTTCAATCTAGAAAAAAAAAACTAGACACAGCACAAGTCTCTAAGAGCATCGGTTTTTAGGGACTTAGTGGACTATTGAAAGCTGGGAAGAATCCAGAATAAGGGGAGAAAACCAATTATCACAATTATTAACACAAGATTTTAGAAATCCCTGAGCGCAGCAAAAAATCTATTTTTGAAATGAAGGGCCATATCCACTGAGGAGCAGTTTTGTAAACTATGCACATGAAAGCATAGAATATACATGAAAATCATATTTTGCAAAATTTTCTGCATAGTTTTACATTCCAAAAGAGACAAGAACTGATTTAGGTCCAAATGTCAGGTGTCCAACAATAGTAATTTTTGCTAACCAATCATTCACTTATATAATTATTGCAGCTATTTCGCAATATATTTATACTAGATGGCTGTTTCATTTTTCGTCTCATGGCCATGGTCCCTGCCTCTCTTAATTAGCCCCATCAGGTGCAGAATACAGGATGTATTTGGGTTTGCCAATTTGGGTTTACTCCAGAAGCAAGCACAGCTGACTGTGTCTTTATTCTTGATACTGTAATTAGATACCAAAAGCAAAAACGTAAACCTCTCTATCTCTGTTTTGTCTATTTTACAAAGGCGTTTGACTACATTAACAGAAATGCTCTACACTATAAACTTATGAATCAAAAGATAGGCAATAAAATGCTTAATACAATAATGAGCATGTATGACAAGGCTAAAGTTAGAGTTAATAATTTAGGCAATAGTGGAGACATGATCGATAGCAGCTATGGTGTTTTGCAAGGTGGAATTCTCAGTCCCAAGTTGTTCAATGAATATCTATCTGACCTGCCCAATTATTTAAGGGAATCAAATGGTGTAGCACTTAATAATCTCATGCTCGCACATATTTTATATCCGGATGACATAATTCTAATTGCAACATCATTCAAAAGCTGCATAACTTTTCTCCATGAATTCTGCAAAAAGTGGCATCTAATTGTGAATGTCCGAAAAACTAAAATGATAAAAGTTGGCAATAACAGACAAAATCAATTTTACTATGATACCCAAGAAATTGAGAATGTTGAGTCCTTTAAATATCTTGGCCATGTGTTAACAAACAAACAAAATTTGCATAAACAAATGACTGCCTATATTGCTACACAAGCACAAAAAACACTTTTTGCTTTGCAAGTGACACCAAGCAGACACTAGGACATATAACTCCTAAACTTGCCCAAAAAATGTTTGACACATATTTTACCAATCCTTGAGTATAATTGCAAAATATGGTCCAGTAACAAACCTGTAAATAAACTAGAGAAGGTACAATTAGGATACCTAAAAAATATGTTAGGAGTTAGGAAACAGACCTCATCACACGCTGTGTATGGTGAGACTGGCAGATTCCCATTACATGTACGACAACAGTTTAGAATGATCAACTATTGGATTAAACTAGAAAAACTGCCTGTTAATAATATTCTTAAAAAATCTTTAAATGAGCAAGCAAATATGCACACTTCCGGTAATAGTGCTTGGGTTGGGAAAATTGTTCATATGCTCAATGAACATTATCCACAAAGAGACCATTTAAGACTTGCAAACAATGAGCTAGAATCCATTGCTAAAAACATTAAAATCTAAAATATTTGAGAAATGTCAGGAAACTATACTAGCTGAAATCAATGACTACAGCCAAAACTAATTGGAACTTATGAACTCATCAAGACGGATTACAGGCTAGAACCCTACCTTCTACTAAACCTTAGCAGAACATGTATAATAATATAGCCAGATTTAGAATAAGCTCACATAATTTACAAATTGAAATAGGTAGACATGAAAACCCTATATTGCCAGCAGTTGAGAGTTTATGCTTAAAATTCAATATGCATGAAATCAAAGATGAAAAAGATTGTCTCATAGTATGCCCACATAACACACTTAGTTGTGAAGACCTCTTTAAAATAGCTAACGATAACGTAGCAAATTTTGAGCAACTAAACAATGAAGACAAATTTCAAATCCCTTGTAAATATTGATGCCTAATGAACGTTTGTGTCATCATCCATAGTCAAGCATTAACCATCACTCTCCAACCAGCAGTTTCTGCACCATAAGTGTTTGTATATATTGTGATCTCCGTGCTTTTACATCCATTGATATAACTCCTAATACAAATGTTGTATTATATTAACATTGTGATAATGAACATTATTAACTGCAGTGTAATACATGTATTTGGGGTCACTGTATACATGTAATATATGTGTGTGTATATATATATATATATATATATATATATATATATATATATATATATATATATATATATATATTGAACCAATGTATGTAAACAAACAAAACTAATGCTCAAGAAATACCTCATTGTGATCTGACACTATTAAATATAAGACTCTTCTCTTGGAGCCTTCTTGAAGAGAGACGGTTCCAAGATCCGGGTAATACATGACCTGTCTTACCCGGCAGTTGGATCCGTGAATGGTAGCATTGATCCTAATGATTATTCCTTACAGTATGCGTCTGTTGACGATGCGGTTGCTTTATGTGTCAAATACAAGTCAAATATACCTTATTTGGCCAAATTAGACCTTAAAGACGCATATAAGCATATTGCTGTCCGGCCAGCAGACTGGCATCTGCTTGGATTTAAATGGCATGACCAGATCTATTTTTCTAAAGTCCTAAACTTTGGCTTGCGTTCAGCACCAGCCCTATTTGACATTTTCGCCGGTTGCCTTGAGAGGTTCATGATTCATGAGGGGGTTACGACTGAGCTCGTCAGGTATGTTGACGACTTTCTAGTTGTCTCATCTTCTTACGATGGTTGTGCCCTTAATATAAAGAGCATGATCAGCGTATGCGCTTTAGCCGGCTTTAAAATTTAGCCAGCTAAAATTACTGCTCCTAGCCAGGTAGTTGAGTTTTTGGGCATTATAATCGATTGTCAGGCTGGGATCCTTCGCATTTCTGACAAACGTGTTTGTGACCAAGGACCTGCTTCGTGCCTGGGAGGGGGCAAAGGTTGGCACAAAGCCAGGTTTGCTGAGTCTGATCGGCAAACTAGCTTTTGCAGCCAGAGTAGTGTGGACAGAGCGTGTCTTTCTTGGTCGCTTGATATCGCTCACTAAGAGAGTGAAATTTCTGCACTACAAAATTTGCCTTTCCAGTGCAGCCAGAAGGGACATAGCTTGGTGGTCGGATTGTCTCCAGTCACATAATGGAGTCTGTTTGCATGACACAGACTGGTCCATTGGTGACATTTTACATGTCTATACTGACGCTAGCGATCTGGGGTACGGAGGCAGGCTGAGTGATGAATGGTTTGCTACCACATACTCAGGCACCTCCGCACCCCTGCGCGATTATTCGATCAATTAGCGTGAATTACATGCAGCTGTTAAAGCTCTGGCTACCTGGTTACCTGCCCTGCAGGGTAAGAAAGTGGTATTTCACATTGACAATCTGTCAGTCTGCTACATTCTTAAAAAACTATACACTCCCATACCTGATCTCCTGGAGTTGGTCCGTCAATGGACACTTATGCTTGAGAGCCATCAGGTCATCAGCTCTGTGGTACACATCGCTACAGGCGATAACACGGACGCGGACAGGCTCAGTCGTGGTCTTATCGATGAATTTCTGAACTCTGGCTTCTCTCTAGCGGGTCGCATTTGCCCCTCTCCAATCAGTTACTATGGTTGCATGATTTAAACCTGTTTCATTTTTCTCATTTTTCAGAGTTGGAACTTCGGGCTCAGTCACTCGTTGCCAATGGTTTGGCTTTTAATTCCCGCAAGGTTTACAGTACTGGAGTGAGGCACTACTTAAAACTTTCCAGTTTGACCCACTGCACTTCACAGAGGTAATGGCTTTACGTTTCATTTCTTACATGTCTGCACAATGTGTTCTTGTGCGCTCAATAAAAGTTTATTTAGCCGGCATCAAGTCCTGGGTCATTGCTATGGGGGCACCTCCACCTGACGTATATACGACTCGGGTCAGTTGGTCATTAAAGTCGCTGGACAGGCAGCATCCGACCCCTAGGTCAGCGATGCCAGTCTCATATCTTATGCTTCAGGAATTATATGATAGTCTGTCCGACACTTACGAAAATATTATGATATTCTCTGCAATGACCCTCGCCTTTTTCGCCTGCTTACGAGCCTCAGAATACACTTACAATTTGCAGGCCTCACCTCCCCTACTCGCCTCGCATGTCAAATTTTTTTCCAGTTTGCCCCCTCATTGCATCTTACAGGTCCAGTCGGCTAAGAACAGTATTAAGGGGTTCACTGTAGTTGTCGGCTGCTCTAATGCACAAGTCTGTGCATATTGTAACTTGAGGGCGTACATGCCTCTCAGACCTGCTGGTCTGGCTGCGCCCCTGTTTTTGCATGCAGATGCTACACCCCTCACTCATGCCTCCCTTTCAAGAGCTATTAAGGTAAGATTTGCAGCGCTGGGCTATGAGGTCACCAAAGATTACGCCCCACTCACTTCGAGCGGGGGCTGCCACCGAAGCGGCTCAAAACCACATGCCTGACTCTTTCATTAAGAGGCTAGACAGGTGGCGCTCTAGTGCGTATGAAGGCTACATCTGACCCGCAACATCAGATTTGGTTGAAGTAGCAGCAAAGCTGTCTTCAGGCTCGCACCAACTCCCACCATCACATTAATCCTAACCCTCATCCTCATCCGTCTTTCTTACCTCACTCTAACTCCTCACACTCTTGCTTTTGGGATTGCTATCGCATGTGGGCTTCCACAAAAGCAAGCCTGTATCATCATTACTTTTACTTGTGCCAAAAATAAATGTATGGCAAATGTTTCCACACTTATCATTGTGTTGAGTTCTTCATTGCATTGACGTTAAAGGAATATAGTAGAAGTAGACTTAATACATGTTTTTATCTGTTATTTTTGACAAATGTGTCATGACATATGTCAATTTATGATACTACTGTGTCAATAAAAGCATATATATTTATAAATTGTGTCAGTAAAACAACTTACATAAACAAATGCTTGGCTGTTCTGCTAACAAAGGACAGTTTTGATTTAGGCAGCTCATTCTTGTGTATTCACCATTTTGCAGTATACCAGAGAGATATGTCAAAATATTTACTTACTGTATGTTTCACAGGGCTTGATATCCAAGTTATCAATCAAAAGACCAGTGGTTACACGCTCTTCTGATCGATTGGCATTTATATATATTGATCCAGGACCATCAGGAAGTTTGACAAGGAACCTGAAAAGGTTGCCATTTAACAACAGGTGCTAGTAATCATTTTGAAACTATAGGTGAGTGATACAACTCTTTGAGGGTCATGACTACTGTTTACCATTTAACAACAGGTGCTAATAATCAATTTGAAACTAAAGGTAAGTGATACACCTCTTTGAGGGTCATGACTACTGTTTACCATTTAACAACAGGTGCTTGTAATCATTTTGAAACTAAAGGTGACTGATACAACTCTTTAATAGCTGTTTCCATACAAATTATAATATAATAGTACCAATGACTTAAACCTAAAATGACACACCCTATAGTGAAAAGAATCAGTCCAATCTCATACCTTTGCCACTGTGACTGAGCCTTGCCTGTTTCATTGCCCATAATCTGCATTGTTTTGTGTTTAGTGAAACCCTGGATGATCATGGTGGTTTCCGCCTTGCCAAGGAAACGATAGAAGAATTCCATGCATGAATTTTCAAACAAGAACATCTTTGATGATATCTCGGACTTGTAGCCTGATCGACGTACAGTCTTAAAGAGCCCCACATATTTACCCCTCTCTAGAAAAAAGGCAAAAGAAAATTACATTCTTAAAATAAATATCCCAGATTAAGCAAGACAAGGTAATCCATTATACTCAATTAGAAAATAACTGAACTTTTTTTGTTAGAATTTAATTAAAGGCACTATTACATGAATTCTGGTAGTGTAATCAGCTGTTCTTGAATTAAGGGGAAAGTGTTTTATAAAAAAGCAAGCTATTTAAAAGTATAATAGTTATTGGGAAAAGCCAGAAAATGTACCCTAGCTGAGAGCAGGCTGGATTGGGCAAACTTTGACTGATAGTGCTGAATCTGCTGACACTGACTTTTAAAAATGCAAGTGTCAGTCGGTGATTGAAAGTGCTGTTCACAAACAATATGATAAGAAGGTAATGCACTAGAATTGGCTTCATCTGAACACTGCTTCCTAGGAGAAGGCCTGTGATTGGCAAAAAAAAAACACAAAAGAGATCAAAGACTTAAAGGAAACAAGCACCTACGTTAGAGGAGACAGTAGCTTTTTCATGCAAATGACAGCCAAGGCATTCTGGATAGCCGAGTATTCGCAACCTTTTTTTTATTAGCATGCTGCTCATAAATTCCAATTGATTAAAGTCACTGGCATAATATAAGGCGCCTTAAATTAAAACTGATTTGGCTGTACCAACATAGTCCACCAAACTAACTCACTTGTACGTATTGCGCTGAAATCATCTATTTCCTCGCTGGCCTTAGCTATCACAAAGCTTTCATCAACGCTATTTTCATAAATATCGTCCTCAAAATTGACGTTTTTGGAACAGTCATCTGTGTCAAACGTGCAGAGGAAAGATGGGGTTTCTGAAATGTTGCAAAAATTGTAAATTTTGATTAGCAGATAAGGTCCTCAATCCAGCAATTTATAATAACAGCAATAATCAACTTCAAAAAGAATATGCTCTTTTAAAAAACAGCATGTGAATGTCGATTATGGGGGCACTGCACCCACATGATCTATGTATGCAATTGTTTTAGGCTGTTAAACAAACAGTGGAGGGTTCAAAAGTGGGGATATTGAGACATTGGCACTAACACTGTGTGCTGTCACCTAGCAGCCTAGTAACCTAATTATTGACATTATGTGCTAGTTTACCTAGTTAAACAAAATGAGACTAGGATATTTTTTTAATTGCCTGCTTGTCAGAACAAGAATTATGTAAACTCAGCACAAGAACATTTAATTATTCTGCAATTTCATTGTGAGACCTTTAATACCATTCGCCAGCCTATAGACTATTGTGGCATAGTCATGTCACTAGCAAGATTGTCTGTCATGAATTAACGGGGGCAAGGCAGTTAGTTGGGTTTGGTTCATTGAAAGAACACTAGGGCTGTGCAGGACCGTTTAGTTCAGTGCATAAACACTGAAAGAGCACTAGGCATGTGCAAAGCAGTATTGTTCAGTAAATGGGCACCAGGGCTGAGGAAAAAAGAAAGCTACTGAGTACAACGTCGTATTTACTTAATTGACTACGACGCTGAATCCCCTCAAATAACCCAGAATAGTTACAATTAGTTACATTTTGATTCATACAAGTAAGATGAAGTAAACAGCATGAATCAGTAGGGGGAAAGAGCTCATAGCAGAGAGATCATGGCAGAGAGCTAATAGCAGAGTAGAGGTGGTCTGAAATGGATGTATGATGATGTGATGCAAGAAAGACTTGAACTGGTTCTGGTGCATAAAAATTTAGAAAAAAGAAAGATAAAGAACGATCACAACTAGTTTTAGTTATATAAAATTTTCAAAAGTCAATGAGATTTGTAAAGATTTAAAGTTATGTCAAATATAACAAGGATGTCTGTTACATGCTGTATCATATGACAAGTATTTAATCCATCTATTGAATGAGTGTATTGTAAAGCATATTTCTAAGTTGTTCAAAAACTTCGGGATTATTAGAAAAGTTATATTAAATTGTGCTATACATCGAAAGACTCATCAGTCAAGATGCTTTATTTCTGCACCTGATGGGCTAATTAGGACAGGCAGGGACCATGGCCATGAGATTACGGATGAAGCATAAATACGTTGATTTTGCTTAACAGCACAAATATGTCATAAGTTGGGTCAATGAGGCAGTGACTAAGTTGTGATAACAACGCCAGGGAATTATACCTCAATTGCAATATCATGAAAATTCTTCATCCTGCATGTTATTGATATATGAAATTAATTTCATTTACTTCTGGATCATATTACCAACATCCCAAAATCACAATGTGTAATATAAAATCTGTCACTGAAAAGCAAATTGAAAACAAGGTAATTTATTTAATACACAATATATTTTATCGAGATGCTAACAGTGTACAATATGTGATACAAAAAAATTGGCAATCATTGTGAAATCTACAACACAATTTTTTCTCTAAGACTTCAGGAATCTTGCTGTTGGCATTTCTTCCGTCAGTGTCAGAAACTCATATTTTCTATTTCTTCATTTGAAATAAGCAAAAAAAAAAACAGAAATGCCTATTATGCTTTCTCATCTAAAAACAGTTTTTTGTTTTTTTTAATCAAATCATCCGTATCCATTACAAAACCATGACATCTCAAATGATAAAACACAGAAATATTTTCTATTGGGTCAATGTGAAATCATCCCATACTGTCAAGGTGGCCATTGTTTATATTTGTGGAATATTTAAATAAGACAGCCAATGTTAAATTATATATATATAATAAGGCACTCTTTAAACTCCATTTGGCAATACTGAATCCTTATTACAGTCTTTAATTAATGTTAAATACCAAAATATTTAATTTTTTCGAAATGTTTAAATTGATATTGCATATATTTAGGTTTTTTAACATGGTACATGATATAGGGGACAAGCCCAAAAAATAAACAAATAAATAAGTAGGTTTCTAGGCAGGATCTTTTTTCAGAGAGTTGTAGATAACGCAATAACAATGGACAAGGTTGGTATTTGTCCAGTAACTGTTATTAGTTTATTCTTAATAATTCCTTCGAAGATGAGTCAAGCTAGTCTGTGTTAATTTCTTACAAGCTGCAAATGGCTGCCTTAATGGCACCCTGCGTGATTGGGCATATTTGACCTATTTATTTCCATGGATGGTGTCTTCGAGTTTGTTTACTTCTTTTACAACATGCCGACCACTTTGACCAGCAACCCGAGATATTTTCGGACCCAGTAATTCACCTGGGTAGAGTTATGGCTCAAGAAAAGTGAAGAATGAAGGGCGAAGCAATCGCTGGTAATTTATGATTATTGTGTTGAATTAGGCCATTCCTAGGCTAGAGATTGTAGAGACACTCACAGGATATTGGGCCAATGTGGGCTCATGCTCTGGGCAACACAAGATTATGTTATTTTCTTGCCCAATGTATTTTGTTTTTACTCATAATCTTTTTTATTACATTTTACTGTTATATCTGTCAGTGAAAAGTCCTTGTGTGGACTATGGTTTTTCTTTACGACAACTGACAAAAATAAATAAAAAATGTTTATCTTTATCTTTATGTGACCAGCAAGCAGGACAATTACCATCAAGGTATGTATCTCTACGTTAATTGTAAACGTTTTAGATTAATTCTTTACAGCCAAATGCATTGACTTGGAAACAAATCCTATATATAGTCTTGGAAGCTAAAGTCCAGCTGACGTCATATGAATCTAGCAGGACTCCTGTTGGCTGAGTGACTCCCTTAACCAATGGGAGTCCTTTTTTCACAGGACACTATCTGGAGTATGGCTTCCAAGTCTATGAGAGTTTCCAAGTCTATGAATTTGGTTGTAATACAGTCATGCTCCAAAATTTACATATACTTGCTACATTTAGTTTAATTCTGTAATACAGTCGCACCCAGAATGCACTTCCACTTTCACATCTTAAATAAGTAATCTTGATGTTTTTACAATCCGGTGACAATTATTACAAACTTTTACGACCTTTTCTTCGTTTAGATGATTTTATTCACAATTTCAAATATAACACCTAATGTATATTTAAATTTTTGGGCCCGACTGTATATATGGAAATTGAAACAACTATCTATCTATCTATCTATTTATCTGTCTATCTATCTTTTTGTCCCATTTACCGTGCTGCCTCTAGCTGTCTGTTCACACTGACCTTAGATACCCGCCTGTTGGTTGCACCCTCACCTGGATCAAAAGGGATCAGATATTATGGTTTTCTTGAGGTGGTTGACAGACAGAGCACCTCAATTACCAGGTATGAGTGAGCCATAACTCACCAGGTGTCGCCAGCAGTTTGAGTGCTTATTGTTCCCAGGCACTTCATAAATCCAACTGACCCACTTCATCTTGCAGATTGGCCGCCATGTTCTTCCCATAAATTCAGGAATTTCCACTAACAATGTTGTCCAGGATTCAGATGCAAAGTCAGTTGTGATTAACCCCCCCCCCCCCAAAAAAAAACCCCTCCCCCCCCCCCAAAAATAAAAAAACTATAAAGCCACTGCAAAAGGAGTGATTTTATTGCCATTGCACTATGTAACATAGGTTATACCATGAGCATTCTTCTAAAAATATTAGGTGCCTTTTTGAAAGAATTCTCAACCATTTCTCGTATAAAGAGAAAATTATATTTCAGAAGAAGTGGCCCAGCTCTCCCTCCGGTAAGGAGAACTGGGCCATGGGGGCAGGAGAACTGGACCCCTCTTGTCAGTTAATAACAAACTGAAAAACTGAAACAATTAACATGAAGAATTATCAACAAACATGATTTAATTAAAAGAACATGGATTTAATATGAAAATCTAGCTTAAAAAAGCCCACAAAACTTTGATATACAGTGTGAATACTTCATCTTGGCGTAATTCTGTAGGTCTAATCAACAAAATAATCAAAGCTCCATTGTAAAGTTTGCAGGATTTAAAGATTTTTGTATGTAATTGCCAAAAATGTTGCATTTAGGCCTACTATTTCCTAACTTTAGCTGTAATACAACAGTAAATCACTGTCATAAAAAAATTTGACAAGTGATTCTGCTGAATTTATGTTTGAATAATTTAAACTCTAAAAGTGCAAGCATGGGTTAAACCAACTTGTTTTGTAAGCCATATGTCAACTATGATGTGACATAGATTATGGTTTTCCTTTCATTTTCTAAGTGTAAGCTAGTGTTTTAGCATAATTTCTAATAAAGTTGGTAGATAGTTTCCTTATCAAAAGTTACAGTCATTCCATTAAACTGCCCTTGTTAGATCACTTCTTTACATAGAGTTAGTTTCTTAAAATGTGAAACATGGTGTGGACTCGTAGCTTATCATTTCATCATTACGTGTACCTCTGGCCATATCAGCTGGGTATGCTTCAGACCCAGAAGCATTGAGACATTGATTTCAGTGGTCAACTGAGAGAGAAAAAAATACTTCCATTCCACGTAATTACTACAGAGATATTAATGCAATTTCTTACATTCATTCACCTAGGTTTTTATTTTTCAGTGGTGGTAGGTGTAAGCCAGAAGTATTTAAACAGAATTAGCTGGCTTTAGCCAGTTATAGCTACAGCCAGGTATAGGTTGCTACAGCTGTCTAGAGTCAACTATATTTTTATGGAACTAATTATAGCTGTTTCTGTCACATTAGTTTGCATTATCTCAATGTCATTTTAGCTTCAGTCAATGTCGAGTAAAGTAAATTTTTTTGACTGAGTTGGTTATTATGAATAATTACAGACTAATACAAGGAAAGTGTGCTTGCAACTTCAAGATTGCTTTGAATTCCTGGTCATCTGTGTACATCATGGTCTTTTGAACAATTAGACAATTATTTGCCGTTGATACGGTTTGCAAACAATGTCTATGTACCCCTCAAATGCTTCAACCGCTTAGTCAATGCTTGGCTTTTGGCACTTCCACCTAACTTGAACTTTCTGCACTTTCTGCTGACTTGTAAACGTGCAAACGATGTTTGATATCTTCATTAGGAATCATCGCCTATTCTTATGTGCAAAACCCCAAAGGTCGTAGGAACTATCGCCTATTCTTATGTGCAAAACCCCAAAGGTCGTAGGAACTATTGTGATTTATATGCCCCACTGAGTAATTTTCTTGGCATTTACGTCATTATTTGCATAATACGTGCAAAAATGCACACACCACCCTCATTTAAAATGCACAGGGGGGGGGGGGGGGGGCATACCCCGTGCCCCTTTACAGAAACCTTAACAGGCTTATCAGGGTAGCTGATCTGAGCGTTTCACTTGTAAAATTCTGAATAATGACAAATGTCACGAATACGTGATTTAAGAAGTAAGCAAATGGGTTTTTTGTCATTACCCTGTATTTAATGCTGAAATATCACTAGAAGACAACCTCTTTTGAAATTTGGGTTTCTTCCATTTGAAATTCTTGAAGGTCATCGGAATATAAAATACATGTAGTGCAAAGACAAGAAAGAGACCAATGAGGCTTATTGATGTGAATGATTGGAATTTTCCTCACTTCTTCTCCTTTGATCCTTCTTATTATTCTTCCTCCTCCTTTTCCTCCTCCTTTTCCACCTCCTCCTCCCCTTCTTCTTCTTTTTTTTCTTCTTCTTCCTCTTCTTCTTCTTCTTCTCTTCTTCTCCTCCTCCTTCCTACAAACAAAACCTTTTCGTCATATTGTACGTGGCATGTTGGGAAAATATTTATATCATAAATATTGTAGGGATGTTATTGCAATATTTTATAATGGATTTCACATGGTGAAATTATTTTGATGTTTGTTTGATTAGATTATATGTAAATGAGTTTGGGGTTTAGAGACTTCAATTACGTAATGAACGTACTCTTCTGACTTCGCAATTACACCCTTGGCAGGCTTGATCAAACTTGAGCCTTTCTCAGCTCCCTGGAGAGCATACACCCAGCATATAGTCAAGTACCCATTTACACAGTGGTATGGTGAGAGCGGAGTTAGAGAGGATCTACTCAGCTCCTCTATTTATAATATTTATAATATTTCTGCAGGCTTTTTTGGAGTCCACACTTTTATAATGTAAGAATATTTGTTGACATGATAATTTAAATGTTGTGAAAGTATTTTTGTAAATATCTAGGGGGAATATTAAACTAAATATTGCTGGTATCTTTTGGGAGTAGATGTTATATGACTTGAAAATATGGCAAGTTTTTTAGAGTCCAAACTTCTGTTCGTGTTTGCGGGGTCCTTCTTTACTTTCCCATGTCCTTAATGTCAGTTAGTTAGTTAGTCCTTAATGTCAGTTAGTTAGTCCTTAATGTCAGTTAGTTAGTCCTTAAAATGTCAGTTATGTTGCTCATACATTTTTAACTCATCTCAGATCATCAAGTGTTCCTTCACCCAAAATATATCTAACATAATCTAATAGAACCGTGCCTTAAGTTCATTTTATACAGTGATCAATTAATCGATGATCCCCCGGAGAAACTTTCATACCCAGTGGGGATCATTCGTTATTCGAAATAGCAGCATTCCATTTCATTGATCCAATCTGAATTATAAATTAGACCGAGGGCAGCTAGCCTGAACAAATTCACTGAGATGTTAATGAATCATTTGATCTGTTTACATTGTATTTTAATCAAGAAACTTGATCTGCTGGAATACTGAAATGTTATGGGGTTGTACCGGTGGGAATTAGCACTTAAGGAGTCTACCTGAATGGTTGTAATACATACTCCCATGCAGCATTGACTTGTCAGGGTGAGGGACCCTGAAGATTCAAGGGTCCCGAGCAGAGACAGGTAATACTGGTAATATATACCACTATTTAGGTTCATAAATTGACCTGTGGTGGTGTATGCTGAGGTGCTGAGGTGCGTGTGATGAAAAATAAATGATTCTGTCTGTCTGTCTATGTAATTGCTTAAATTATTATTCTCGAATACAATAGCAATACCCAATTTGCTAATTTTATTTTTTCCTTTTTACTAATAAGTTAAAGTCATCTATACTCAATATCATGAAAGGTAACATGAATTTGACTAAAAATAATTAGTCATTTAAGGGTGTTATGATTGACTATACATTGATCACGGCAGACCCCCATAGCATTCCAAATTGTTTTAACATGGGCGCGATGTCGGTGATGTTATTACGAAACATGCTGGGTCGATTTGGAATGCCATTTAGGCTTGATCCAGCTTTTCTTGAGGTTAAAATAGACACTGTGAAACTGAACTTCTTAAACTCTGGTGTTATTATTAGGCTATTATCATTATTTTTTCTTTAGTTACATCAAAATTATTTTCAGTACAGAAAAAATATTTTGACTGCCAACTGTATTGGAGAAATCATATTTACAGATGTGAAAATACTCATTATTTTTGGTCAATATATTGAACCTAACAGCCATCGCCATTTTGACAAGCAAACTTCTAATTTTGGTAGCTTTCAGTTCAATTCAATGGATCTAACTTCCTTGATTTCGTATTCAGTCAAGCAAGGAGATCGATACTGAACCAATCAATATATGGCCAAAAGCAGTCAAGCGTAACTAAGGGGATTATTCCTATCCCTCGAGTTTGTTTCAAGGCTGCGTTTAATTGTCACTATTCCCATGGACATAAATATGTTTAGTAAGTAGTTATAGATTTAATTGATCACTCTGTTAATAATGGGTATTTTCTTGTGGTAACTTCTGCATACAGTTGGGCCAAAAAATTTACATTACTTTGAGCAGGATATTGTGTTTGAGATAATATATAAAATTATCATCTGAATGAAAAAGAAAGTTGGTAAAAATATTGGATATAAAAGTATAAATAAAGGAAAATGGTTAGAATTGATGTTGGAATGTAAAGAACGATCTATTTGATAATAAGATGAGATGTGAAATGGAAGTGAACAGCATTCTGCTAAAGTGTTTGTAAACTTCAGGGCGCGACTGTATAAATAAACCCATAGAATATTAAGAAAATTAATTATTATAGTATTATAACCTAGCCTGGCAGCAGTCCTGTTATTTTGCGTGGTTTTTTTGCAGTATATTACATCATTGAAAATTAGTAATTAGGTTTTTACCGGCGATGACTGAGTCATTCAGTGATAACATTAATAAATTTTAAGAAGCAGAAGTTGAAATTGCCGATTCATGGCATGAAAATGTTAATTGTTGAAAAATAACAGCATGTCAAGATTAGTAATAGTGAGTGCACTTATTCTTCAGTATGAAAATATAAAGACTGCATTGAAACCATAGATGAATACTGTGATCTTGCCGGCTGTCCTATCCTGTCTTATACATCCATGTTAAAACCTTGGATAAAAAAGAGAGGCAACTGGTCATCTTCTCAGGTTAAAATTTTTTATTTTATTTTATTTTTTGAGTTTGATTGCAACTCGCTTTTCTAAAACACTGCGAAATTTTGTAGAATTTGCATGGCTATGGCCAGATACATATGCAATAGAGCTCCCAGACATGGGGTAAATGTCTAACATGGTGGGGACTCAGTCATTACTTATTTTTATTTAGTATTTTATATATTTTATATGCCTAGAGCTTGAATAAAGATATTAATTAATAGTATTAATAATTACTTCGGTCTCTGGCAATTGATCATATAAGGTAAGTTTCAGATCAGAAGCATTGAGAGTTAAAGGCATTGCGATTTCAAGACTCGAACCCAGAACTGCCAGGCGTTCGAGTCATTGCCTTAGCCACTAGGCCACCATGGGTATATTCATCTGAATACTACTTAGGATAGAAAAAAACGCTACACAAATGTTTTCTTTTCAACATTTTTATTAAATAAATCCAAATCATTCATTTCGCATTCTTACATGACTCACATACATGACTCACATACATGACTCACATACATGACTCACATACATGACTCACATACATGACTCACATACATCACACTATCCTATCTTTCGTACTTTTAATTACACTCATGACACTCAAAAATTCCTGAAATGATTTGCAAATCATTCAATCAACTACACATGCATTACACAGTAATTTACTAATTAATGTAATTTTTTTAAATTATATTCAGTATTAAATTTAATACTTGAATTAAGGAGCTACATCTTGCCTGCAGTGGCAAGTTATCTAGTTACATAAATTGTCTAATTAATATCATAATTTTGTTATTCTAACAACAAATACCCTATAATAATATAAAAATGTTAAAATTTCACATTTGATTTTCCAAATTCAAGGAAAATGTCTAGACAAAAGAATGTGCAAAATTACTCACTCAACTACAAATCACTCATAATATTACGAATAAGTTAATAAGTTATCAAAGTTAATAAATAATAAATTACACATTTCATGCATACAAATGGACATACAAATGGACATATAATGGACAATAATAGACCTTATATTTCAAGCATATTCAACTGCATATTTACAAAACACCCTTGAAAGGAGTTCATTGGACGGATTTTCTGACAAGGGTAGTTTCAGCATGTTGACGCCGTAAGTAGCATTACCACAGGCCTCAGTGTACATTCAAAAACATCATTCAAAAACATCAATATACGCATTTAAACAATCATGAGGTCAATTGTGAAGAAATTAAAAATATAAGTCATTAAAATATATATTATGACATTTTAATATTATATTATCAGTCAAGTTAAATTTAAGTAGGGTAAATTCAACCGAAACACTTTGGTATTTTATCATGACAAATTTCTAGATATGACATATTCAAACTGTATGATTCTATATCTATAACAATGTATAAATATGACGCATTCCATTCATAATATTATCATACAAAGTTATTGTAAATTAAGGTAATTACAGTTTATTGTGCAGTCATGGTTAGTTGTTGAGATCAAGTCAAAACTTGGCCCAAAAAAGATACAGGCCTATAAATCGACCACCTGTCACACCTTTTCGGCTAAATACAGGTCTAGAACCTGCACACTGGTCATTATATTACTGCTAATGGACATATTTCTTGTGTATGTACCATATCGGAGAATGGTTTTTCATCAAAATTGCATTGGGAGCAGGCACAGATCAAAGCTATGGTTATACAAAACTGAATAGAATATTGTGACCTCTTACTAAGCTACATTGAAATATCACAGCCCTTGAGCATATCTGGTCAAATTTGCACCCCACTCATGGACGAAATTACACAAAGGCACAGCATAAAGCATGGAATAATATCATTAAATATTATAATAATGTTATAGTATCATGCAGTAATATTATTATGGTCCCTTACTACCAGCTGGCCAGTAAAACTATACTAATATCTAACTACTTGCATCACAGCCAGATTTTGAAAATTTTTGAAATTTTTGCCATCCGCAATAGAAACTAAATAGTCATCAGATATCTACTTAACAAGCAAATTTTATAGCTCAATCTGTCATATTATAAATTTTGATTGTTGTCTTCATAATTTGATACATGTATCATGTATCAAAGATTCCCAGAATACCACATCGGCTACACGTTGGCCCATTGTTGTCAAAGTTAGCCAAATGTTGGCACTATATCGGCACAATGTTTACCCGATCGACATTATATCCAGGGAAGTAATTTCAAGCAGTGACAATCATAAATTATAATAGGCAATAGTAATAATAATATAAGTTGGCATCTACCTAATAATTTTGGAATTATTGCTAAGTAAAGTTAGAAAAATCCTTGAAAATGGTTCATTCATTGAGTCCTGCCATTAACCTGCACACTCTGATGCACCCGACTGAAAGTTTTTACAAACTAGAGTAAATAAACTATGTAAGGTATAATTTTCTTCTCAACAACTATTGCAAATGAAAATAAAGAAAATTACATTTTAATATAAACACAAAATCTACATTTGTACATGTAATTTATAAATTACCTTATGTGAGATCAGTTATTCAGTTAATCGTAAACTAAGTTTAATCAGATCGTGAATAATCAATGAGTCTTGGTCATGGATTAGCAACCCAGAGATCAGATGGATCTATACCAAGATTAAATTACAAATTGTATGAATAATGTAGTTATTCTACATTGTAGCCACTAATTCACAAACACAAAGTACACAAATATCACAGACAGTTTTTGTTACCTCAAACATTACGCAATCAGCAAATTCATAATAAACAATACTGAACAAAATTAATTAGTTTAAACAGTTTATGGTAACAATCTTCAATAAAATATCAAAATAATCCGCCTTGCAAAAGGCATGCAATCCTAATGGAAATGAAAAATCAATTGTGAAAAATAATATTTAATAAATCCTTAAAATGCGCCACATGGGTGACAAGTATTCAAAGAAATTATAAATTGTCCTAAAATTACAGGTTAGATTATCTAAAATAGAGCCGTAGCCTCTCTTCTAAATACAGGAATTCCGTTTCGTGTGTAAAAAGTGTCCGCTACGATCCGTGTTCTTCCTTGGTCCGGTTTTTTTATGGACTCCTTGGACATGACGTCATCAAGACGCCAGCCGTAATCCCACGAGCTCAGCACAGGAAAGTGGAATTTATTCTCGGGATTCTTGAAATATCTCGTGTTGAGGTACTGATACCTTCCTTTTCCTTCTCTTGTAAAGCCATCATAAAGTTTTTCTCGAGTCAAGGGGGTGACAGGCATCATGTCGACCGCAGCGCTCTTGGCACGTGCCTGTTCGGCTAACTGCATCAAGTTATCGTCATATTTCATTATCCTTTTGTGGTAACTCTTCGGTTTAACGTCTTTTAACCTCAGTAGATTTTCAGTAGGCCTTGGTGCTGCTGCTTCGATCTTTTTCTTGAAAACTTCAAACTGTTTCGACTGGCCCGGGCCGTTTTGTTGACGTTGGTGATACCACCCAAGACGCGCCGTCTGCTCTTTGACGTAACTTTCTTTCAGAAAGTTTTGGTACTGAGTGTCGACCGGGTAATTCCTGGTCATTTTCAGGCTCTCCAGAAGCTGCAAAACGAGAAATAACTGCTGTCAATAGTTGTCAATATTCAGCACATGATCAACGAAGGACAACTGGCTTAACAACTCGCACGAAATGCTCTTTGACTAAAGTTGGTTTGAACGTTGTCAAGGGTAACAAAGTAGTCTCGTATCATCACGCGTGACTCGGCTCCACAACAAACGCACGTGGTTGCTGTCAGGCACTGCACTGCATGAGCACGTGGGTTTATTACAGTTTGACAGTCTAGATGTCGAATACTGCGCTAAACTTTAAATACAAAATTGCCAAATATGCACGTTCTATTTCCAATTACACATATCATCGACTGAATCTTAAATTTTTACACAACGTAGACTTTTAAAGCACATTTATGGCATGTGTTTGAAGACTAGCCCCACCCCCTTATAAATATGCCTAGGCCTATAGTAAAATGAATTGTACAATGTATTGAAGACAGGAAGTTGCTGATTATTAGTTGTCTTACACAAATGTATAAAAATGCTATTGACTTAAGTCAGTCTGATTCATAATAAATGAGCTTACAAATAAAACATTGATAAAGGTTTTAGAGTTCATAGATATACCTAATTGATACTTTGGGAGGGGGGGGGGGGGGAGTCATTCTTAACATCCAAATAGCTACTCCGGTACTCCTTTACATTCTATGTGCATGTGAATCACTTTGCAGAAGCACTAATGTCGTTCTTTTGTGTTCTTGTTAGTTGGTCATGCGTGTCTTTCTCGTCCAAGGACTTTCCACCGGAAGACAGACATTTCCTGATGCTGTGCAATCCCACAGATGGACATTGAATAATTAACAGCACTCTTTCATTGATTGATGGAAGATACGAGAAGGTTATGCCACAATAGATGTTGGCGTCAGCTCCACAATCGCCACTAGAGGGACAGAGCTCTCCACACGCCACCTAGCGATCTGCTGAATTATAAATGGAGGACTCCGCAGAGCAGACGACTCTGGTCCCATAATAAAGAATCAATAATTCAAAATCAATTGTTCTATGAGTTTCGTGACCAACTGATATAATCTGTTGACTCATGTTAACCTTTTCAACTGAGAACAGGCTGCTGCTCACAAGAGCTATAGAACTGGCTCTGGGACAGTTCACACTCACGAATGGAAAAGTAAATCCAGGCCATGAATTTAAGACCAGAACTTTGATGTCTTTGGTATTTAGGGCAACATGCAAATGTGGCAACCACCAGGCTACTGAGGCTAGTGGTTTCTTACAGGCAGACCTGCGTGAAGTTAATAGGACTGCAGGTGCACTTCTAAGTTTTACCTATAGGAGTAGGCTTGGGCAATTATAGATTTAGTCTCTAATTAAATGATTTGATGAGAAATACGTCCCCTGCAATGACACAGAAATATGTTGTTATAGTTATGACCTGCAGGAAGTTGGGTTTCGAACTCATGTATCCACATTTAAGCTGGCAACCCCTAGCTCATCTGACAAAGCTCAATGGGGGAGCTTGGAATTTATTAGTGCCAAACAGCAGTGGTAAACTTTTATGTAGGCCTATCATAATTTTCTCATTTTTAAATCACACCCCTGACTCAATACTAGCTACTAGTCTTTAGCTACTTCAATTTCCCATTAATCTTAGGTAGAAATGACAAGTGCTTCAGGTCCTTAATGACACTGGCTGACAACTCGTGATCAGAATTTGTTTCAGTCGCACCTGGATCTGCAGCGCTCGTCAACTGTGTCAACAGACCCTGGCGGATTTCAAGCGTTTTTCACAAGAGCATTGTGGCAGATACTATGGGATAGGGGGTCAAATGTGCTTTGCAATAGAGCTACTGCAAAGATCTGACACTTCCCCATTCTAACCGAAATTAATCACTTCCAGTGTTCACTGTGCCTGGTTACTTGATTGATGTTATTTACCTGACTGATGCCTGACCACTTGCTTGAAATATCATTGTCCTACACCTACTGACAGTTAGGCCTAGGCCTAAAAACAGGTCGTTTGTTTAAAAAACATTTTCTTATCAATATGTAACCATCCATGATTTTGGTGAAACAAAATGTATACTTTAGAACAACCAGTTGGTTTTGGAGTGTAGGGCTATCTATCCCAGATAGCATTCCGAATCGTCCCAGCATCGTTACAACATTGTATTAACATGCTCTCTGGGATATATATTTATATTCACATGATCAAATTTTTAGTGATATCTGACCGTCTTTGTATCAAATTAATATAGTCTCAGTAATACCTATGTTATATACACCAACTTGAAGCTTTTCCAACTTAGGCCTACACATTGTAATAACAGACAAAAATAATGATGAGATGACAAAGCTAAGAATCCACATTTGGTTGCACGTGTTTCCCCTTAATAATTTCCTGTGTATTCCATTAAATTTTTACTGTTAAAAAAGAAAAAAAAAGGGAGTACTGTAACTCTAGCTGGCAGAAAATTAAGGTCATTGATCTTGTGTTGCAAGCCACTGTCCTAACCTCAACAATAGATGCAGGGGCCTAAATGGATGGAATGAGAAATGCCAATTGCAAATGGATGGCAAAGGCAGCATGTTGGTTGACCAAACATGTGTTCAAACAAGGTACGCATGGACACATGTTTGACTACATTACATCTTGACACGCGAATGCAAAGTGTGTTTAACCAGAGTGAGCAAAATGGACCGACACATCTCAGTGATTGGCAGCTGACAGCAGCAGTTGAGTTGATGCATAAGATACTGCTCCTGCTGCTGTTTGCTGCTGTTATTAGAGATACTATCAGACTGACACAGGTTCATTCAGGATACCTGTGTAGTAGGCCCTATCTGATAATCAGTGCTGTTTGTATGACTGAGTTGTTGTGAAATTGTAAACTGACAAATTACTTCATCCAAAGATCGTGTTAAAGTAGTCTACATTGATAAGTTAATCAGTCAGGCTGGTCTGTAACTTCTAAGCATTATAATAAAAAAAAAAGTGCAGTATAGCGGACCCAGATTTATAACCATATTTCGAGAGCCTCGTTGCTATGTATATGAGGTCAAAAGCTTGAATGTATGACGTCACAAACTAATGACAGCGGTTTTCATGTTTACGGTAAAAGTGCTGTTTACTTTTTCTTAGGGGCTTCTGCCCCCAAACCCCCGCTACTTTACCAAATGTTATTCCAATTGTGAACCAACAAAAAAGATCCCACAGGCTGCCAATTTTATAGATTATATTACCAACTCAAACTTGGTGATATAATCTATAAAATTGCATATTTCATGGACGCCAAATATGGGCATAAATTTGGGTCCGCTATACTGCACTAAACCAAAAAGTCACCTTGCTCGAGTATGGACTGAGCCTGAATGACCCGGTGTTTGGTAAAAAATATTATTAAAAAACTGGTGTGAGGGGGGCAATCATGCTAGTCCAAAAAAAGAGATTGTCAGTGATATGGCAATTTATATTCAGGCTTTAGATATCTACTAACAAATGTACACGCCATGACATTCATTAGTAAAGAGTTTTGAGTGACCTCAATGAGTGAGAAATATACAACTGTAGCCTACCATGGCTGAGTGGATTGGTGAAACAATTATCAATTTTACACTATGACAAAATAGCCCTGCAAATCGATACGAAAATGTCATAATACACGATGAGTTATTATGCAAAGCACTTCAGTTTACGTCGTAATTGTGCGAATTTGAAATATGAATTGGATTTCCTTGTTATTTGACACCCTCCTGATTTTCAAGGTAAATTGGAATTAGCTCACGCGAACGTGTCCATAAATTGGCTGCAATTAAATTTATGCGGTAGTCAAGATTATGTTATGCTAACAATTGTTTTCACCCCAGTGGTTCTCATAATGTTCTAAAAATATGTTAAAAAGGGTTCCTACGAAACTCCTCTGAGGCTCGTATTGCAATGCTGGCGAGGTGTGTAAAAATCTCAGAGCTAGGAGCTGGACACTTAATATAACAGTACTTAGGTCAGATCTATTTGATAAATGCAAACATTAAGATTATCTGTATTTAGGACATGTATGGTGTTACAGTTTGTCTTGTTTGGTAATTCGAACAGTAACACACATTTTAACTGATGTAGAATGAATGAATGAATGGATGAATGAATGGATGAATGAATGGATGAAAGAATGAATGAATGAATGTCCTAGTTTGTCAATCAATTTGGGATGGTTGAGCCTTTCTAGAAAATTTATGTCATGAGGTTTTATACTCTCACACTACCACTAATGCCCCCCCCCCGACATTCTCCCCAGAGAGTTCTCGCAGTCAACGTTAATAAACGTGATCTCGTACGCTGATCACGTGGTTTCCGAGACTAATGCACCCTGTCAAATGTTAGTGCATGGAGTCACTAGAGATCTCTTGTGACTCCATGGTTAGTGCAAAGCCAGGTCAAATCGCGTGGCCTTGTTTGACACCCTGTTTGACAGGATTGGGTTTGGAGAGCCTAAACCAAACTTTAATTAATCACTTGATCAAACATTTATCCATGATTCATGCTGCTATCGCCTTGCACCACTATTAAATAAATTGCAAAATGTCCCCTTGTAGTTGTGACCAAAAGCTAGAAAATGTAGACTTCAGGACAAGAAAAAAAAGCCTGTATACCCGAATGCCACTGGTATGAAACTTAGTCAGCATTGCCAGAGGCAGACGTGATGATGAATGCATTTGTTGGACTAGTGATAGTCTTTACCTGAAACAACCGTGTAAAGATGAACCTTGGATGAACTAGAGATGAACGATGCAGTGAACTTCATAGCTGCATCCATGATATAAAATGTTTTCATATTTCATTAAATAAACCCTGACTTTTTAATAATCTGAATTGAAAATAAAATAAACAAATGAATGAATATATATAGAGGTCACATATAGTATTTGATAAAATGTGCACAATCATTTTAGCCTATATTATATATCTGCGAGTGCGACCCATTTCATTTGATTATTTTACCTGCAGTGCTAAGCATCATTTCCTTTACATCTTACATACATGTATGTATACTACCTTTAATTGGCAATTAATGCAAAGCAGCTGTACGTAGGCCTACCCAATTAGTGACAGGTAAATATACTCGGTTTCCACAGAAGCATCATGATGTCTAGGCCATGGTCAGCGACAAAAGTATGGACAATGGTCATGACCAAAAAAAATGCAAATCCAGTCACAGTGTATGTTTTATGTGGGTGCTGCACAGATGCAGATTGCATGTCCTTAGAAACGATCACGACCAATCAATGAGATCAGAGGGTTCTTTATGTTTGGCGCCCATCTGTCCGTTCTTTCCTCTAATAACAGCCTGGTCGATATGTTTGTCACACCTGGATATTTATTGCCATGGAAACAGATCGAGTTTATGTCCCCAGTTGCCCTGATCATGCCTGCGCAGAGGGTGATCGTGATCACTGATCCAAGACAGGGTATTGTACCCCCCGTCAATCTACAGATGCACCAGGTTGGCAAACGGAGTCAGCCTTGAAATATTCATGAACGTGGTCATAAGCAAAGGGAGCCATGGCAACTGTTTGCAATGGCAGCAGACAATAGGCAGATCATCCAGAATTAAAATAGCCCTATAAACCCCAGTGAACCAACAAAAAAGATCCCACAGGCTGCCAAAATGCTCATTTACAATAGGGCCCCGCAGGACTGTACCAACAAAGAGAAACACTACCCCTCCCCCTCAAAATAAGAATTGCTCTGTAGGTGTCGCCTGTCATGGTCCATGGCTACCCATAATGCACCGGTCAGCCCCATTGATTCCATTGTGACCACTGACCTAGGGTCATCCCAACCCCGTAAAGTCCACGATCTTTAATCCGCCCCTCGGCAGGTATTGTCAGAGTCATGTCCCACCTGCCAGGTGTAGGCCTAATGGCCTTTAGAGGGACTCAAAAAGCTTCAGTTCTGTCATGAGTTTTTTTTTGTGTGTGCATAATTTTGCTTTGAATAGATATTTCTATTAGCTAATAATACACAATTTCAACAGAAATGATCATCTCAACTCCAAAGAATTTTCATGTGTTCACACAGAATTTGATCCATGTAGTCTAGGCCTATATTTTGTGACAGGTCTCCGAAGAGCTAGAAGAGGTTCCTGTCCTTCTGAAGTGAGTGGGCCTATGTTGACCTATGGAATCTGCATTGAAGTCACCGAATGTCCATAACTCATCACCTTCCCATCAAAAACAGGACATGGACACAATTACTCTGTTTGTGGAAATGAATGGACTCGTTTTGTGTGACTGCATTTATTATCGCTCGCATCAGCTATTCATCTTTTTTGATAGACGACAGCAAGTCACGCTTGGGTTGTTGCACGTGAAGGGAATCCACTAATGACGTCAGAGCCACGGGGGTTTCCCACGGCACGTGCGCTGGACGCCTAATGACTGTGGCGACCTCTAGACCTCTTGGGCTTCATTGGCGCCATTAACTGCCATTAGGGCGTAATTTCTGGCCAATTTCATTGTCACTCGACGATTGAATAATTGCGGCTTGTGTTGCTTTGGGTTCTAGCTGCGTTGTTTTCCTTTGCCCGAAGGCACCACGCCCATGATCCTAAACGACGTTTTACGGTTACAGAACTTAAGGGCTCATTCAGAAATAACAGTAGACCTAGGCCTATATCATGATTGGCCAGGCTGTTAAAATATAATGTTGTTCATATTCTGGAGAAAAAGTAAAAAAAAGTGACCAAAAATAGCATATAGGCCTAGATATACCATGCATGGAATTTTTACGTTTTTCAAGCATTTATACATAAAGTTGCCTAATCATTTAGGCCTTAGACTAGGTGTGTTTGTACAGTAATTTATTTGTAAGCTTTCATTATACTTTTATAAGTTAATCATGTAGTGCAATCGCTGCGGCAGCTAATTTAAGTAACACTGCGTCCGCACGGGGCAGGGGCTTGTCGTGAGGGCTGACTCAAGTAGTGCAGATTTTATTGCGTCAAGGCACTCAGCTTTTGTGGTCGTTGTGACAGCCTAGGGTTTGAGGAGGCCAATTGTTGGTCCCGGGACGTCGTCTACTCGTCAAGAGTCGTGCGATGAACGAGCCTGATTCACGAGTCTCGTGGCAAACACAGTTCTCTGACAACCATGACGTATTCTGGAGAGTGTCCTCAGGAACCTAGCCACCAGGGCTCACTACAAACTCTCATATCAATCGGGCGCTCTAGGAGATTCTATGAGAGCTCTTCTCACGTGCTGCGCTCCATCACATCTGCTCTGAACAACTGGGAGGGGGTGGAATTAGCCTAGCTCAAATATAAGACAAATACTCGCATATATATATTTATATAGGGCAAAACTGCGATGTCATTTGCCCTGACGACAGTTGTCTGACCACTTGGTACTAGCATTTAAAGTCCTACAAAATAACTGCTAATTTATGGTTTGTTAACATCTTCAAGTTTTCGTTTTAAAGCATGTTAAGTGACTTGCCAAAACTGAATATAGCAGGGGAGCATCAAGTCATCAACTGATAGTTTACACTAGCTCTGGAGACTTATTACTTACTGTTGGCTCATATGTTTATTTGTAAATAAGCATATCTTTAAAGTGACATCGAGATTCTATTTACTTCATCACTACCCAGCAGTCTGGAAGAGTGGCTGATGCTGCCCACCCTCATCTCATAGCAACAAGTGTGAGGGGACGTCACCAGAGGTCTCTGGCAGGCAACGTCTTATCAGCAGGTGCTGTTTGCGTCGTCTCTCACGTTTTACGCCGTGGCGCTTTATCATGCAGGCCATCTATCAACCCGCGCAATGTCATGACATGTGGATTTTTTCGAGAGCACCTCTAAAGTTTATTTGGCTGATAAGTGGCATTTTAAGAATATTTTATCTGCCCAGGAATGACCATTTAGTCGTGAACCGACCATTTGTCATGACCAGAAGTATGTGCCTGGATGTGTCTCCTAGTTGCCAATGATGAATTATTCCAAGAAGAATGGAATTAACAGAAGGGCTGCATGACCTGGTTCTGAGTCACTCTTTTTAAATCGGGCCATACTTAATCCTTGCTATGCAAAAAATGAAAAAAAGGGGGGGGGGGGGGGGGCAATAAAGAGCTCATGTGAACAACTTTGCTATTCTTAGGTACACTTCAATATACAGTCGTGCCCAAAAATGTAGTGTGTCTGATGTTAGGGACAGTAAATTTGTCCAGCTGCAGTTCAATTTACATACATATGGGTCATTAAGTTGGAACAGGTTTACTGCCCAATGCTGTTCCAATGATATATATATATATATATGATTATGAGGTATGTGTTAACTTTACAAACGTTTATCACCATACGTAAATTGAACTGCAGCTGGACGAATTGGCTGACATAAAATATGCATTTTTGGCTGTCCCTAACAGCAGACATGCTACATTTATAACGCAAATAAAGTTTTGGGCACTACTGTATAGGTCTATTGAAGTGCAGTGCAGCTTTAATTGATATCACATATTTTGATGCTACCATTAGCATTATTTCAGAGACAGTTTTATGCAGAATGCACTGGCAGAATACTGAGGGGTATAAGAATGTATGGGCACAACTTTAAAACGAATAGTGAGAGGAAGTTATTTAAGTATGGAGCTCTTTCAGTTATGAAAACTTCTTGATAAGCAGCTGGATGGCCCAGTGGCTCCTGTTGACGGTCTTTATAAAGTTTATACATGGTTACAATTCCCAGCACAGACAGGCTTAATGTGCTCAAGCAGAACAGAATTTGTTCCCTGTGCTCTGTTTTTGTTGCCGACAAGTAAAATATCCCACCCATGAGGTAAATGTGGAACATTGTGCGAATTTTGCACTGCATGTATAAGGCTGCGGCCCCCCTTGCTGCGCAAGTTACTTTAGCCTATTGTCCTTTGTTTGTCATAACTTTCCGCATTAATTATTTATAGATGAAAAAAAAAACTTCAAACGAAATGCATTTCCCTCAAACTTCAACAGAGGTTCCACGTGAATAGGAAATGGCTCTAGATGCCTGCCTGAACAATGGCCATAAAATTCCTGCTTCATACATTTTTCACATCATGCTGCTGCCTGTCAACTTTTTGAAATGAATCAGACCGAGGTACTACTAGCTGCCATGGCAACGTTCTAGTGACTGAGTTATTGATTTTGACTGACTAATCTCAAAAATCAATTTGCAGACTGGCGTTGGACTGGTGTTGAATCTAGAGACAAGAACATGCATAGACGAGAGTTACATTTTACATCAGTGGAAGTTATCCTTCAAATCGCCTCACTATTAGTCCCTAGGGGTTTTTAGGACCATTTTATCTTAGACAAACTAGAACTAACCAAGATCTGATAGTAAACCCCATGGAATGTTGGGATTCGATTATATTCCACTGTAATAAGTCATCACAAAATTTAAATTATTCTAGACAACATGGTCCCAAAATCTTGCAGACAGTAGTGAAGTTTTCGCTGTTTTACTGAACGTGTGCATCTTATACCTGGTCTTTGGAACTAATTGCCACCATTGCTATCTATGAGTATTGAGTATCTCTTGCTGGCTTTTAACAATGTAACTAGATATAAACACGTGAGATATTTCCACATAATAGAATCTCCCTAAAGGTGACCCGATGCTAGTGATAAGTAAACTTTCCTGGCATCTTTACAGCTTTTCCTTGAAATGATTTTACAATGCAATAACTAAACTTAACCTTGCACAAATTTCTTATATGGTTTGCTTTTGGTATTGCAACGATGATATTGCAATTTGTGACTGTCCAAAATATACAGTTAGTTTCATAAAACACGGTCGACTCTAGACAGCTGTAGCAACCTATTCTTGGCTGTACCTTTAACTTCTGTCAACTCTTAGCTTATAGTCGGCTTACTGAAAAAATATAAACCTTGGCAAATGTAAGCAATTTATTTAATGTATCATAAATAGGTACTTTAAGATCCAGCTTTGAGTAGCCATCTACAGCCAGACAGTTTTGTTTAGTGGCAGGTAGCATCATATAGCAAAAGTTCTCCAGATAGCTTTGTCTGGGTTCAATTTGACAGGCCGTTTTTAATGAAACAAACTATACATTGGCCTGTGTTTCCTTGCAGCCCTGAATTTCGCACTGAGTCTGCAATTGATCAGTCGCCCAGCTGGATTAATTGGCTTCACATTAATCAAGTCAAGGTGACGCGAGGACTGTTTGTCTTTACTCCAACATCGATTGCTCGTACAATCAGGATGGGAGGTGAGTACTAGTCTCTCTCTTGCTCAGTGTAGCTTTTTTGTTTCCAAGGACACCTCACTCCTACACACACGTTTGTAAACTTGCGCCAAAGACAAATAGTCCCCACCATACTCCTATAGAGAGGTTTTGGTGTGGCATACATGAGATTTTGGCATACTAGAGATAGATGTGATAATCATGACTAGGCTGTGAATTTTGGAAAAAAAGTTTCAGGTAAAATATATATGACACTTTAGATATATTATACAGACGTAATAACGGCATCAATACAAAAGGAAATAAAATTTGAACTCTTGCTTAGCAGCCTCGACGGGTAAATGTTATAGCACTGAAAAATCATTTGACAAAAGACCTTACATATTGTGTTTAGAATAACATTACTGATACCCATTACTATCTTTCACTAACAAGCTGTCTTTACTTTTAGCTCTTGCTGAATTTAGACTCCTACCAGTACAATGGAATATTTCCTTTGCAAGGTCTTAGATTCAGCTCACTGGCGGATCCAGGGGGTGGGGGGGGGGGGGGTCATTAGGGCCATGCCCCCCCCCCCCTGTACCAGGCTTAATGTCTAAACATGGCCTATGAAATTACTGAGGGACATCGTACAGTTATGATTTTGCCCCCCCCCCCCCCTTAAAGTCAGGGCTGGATTTTGCCCCCCCCCCCCCCCCCGTGAAGTAAGGGCTGGATCCGCCAGTGACACAGCTTTGTTCATGTCATGACATCACAGCCTCGCCATTACCACCATCCAATAATTAGGTCAGACGGATAGTTCCAATCTTGGATGAACTTGTATCATAAGTCATTTATTCAAAAGTGATATGTTAATTTTTAATTTCTTTGGGTGAACAGAGACATCCAAGTTCATCCAAGGTTCTAATGACGTGGCTCCATTGTATTTGTCCCTCATATTCAATTACATTTATCTACTTTGTGTTTTGATGTCCTAATGTTATTGTAAATAGCGATTGCCTGGTCCTTTATCTTTAATGTTTACAGCCATTTTAGGTTTTCTCATTTTCTTGCAATCTATGTTTTATCAGCACATGAGGAGGGAATGTTTGTCTATCACCATGGTTACAACATTTCATCGTTGCTAGTCAACAACATGGAGTCGTTCGATCGGAATTTTTCAAACGTTCAAACCTGGTGGAAGATTGCATAACACGAGCCAGTGCATCATTGATCGCCTTGGATAATTCCTTGCCATAAAAAATATTACAGACGTTTTATGAGATATGGATGCCAGGGTATAGCTGGCATTAGCTGAGTCGACTGATGTGAAGGTTTTGAAATGAAACAATATATATCTTGATCATATTTATGTACAGCCAAATTGAGCCAATGCAGACAATGTCCAAGTACAAGTCCCAAGTACAAGTCCTAATACTAGTCCCAAGTACAAGTACTTCGTTTTGAGCAGCTTCGATTCCAAGAACTGAGTCCAAGTACAGTACTTGACCCCAAGCCTGCCAGACATTGCTAAATATATCAATTGGTCTCAGTGGTGAAATGGACTTAAAAGCGAGGTAAAAGACAATATATGACATGAATGTAATTAGGTTCAAAGTTTAGTATTCTTAATTTCGAGGTGGTCTTACGTGGGAGATGTGTTCCCTTTTCCTGACCCAAAGAGTGAAATTATCAAAATATTTTATATATTAATCTGAACTGTATTACAGTGAAACATTTATTATTGGATTTCTCAAAATTACAACTTGATCTTAGCTATAGATCTATATCAATTTGAATTTTTCATCATACCACAAAGCTCAATGTTGGACTCCTCACCATCCACTATTGTTATAATATTGTATGCAAATAGAGAATTTTTTGAAAACGTGATGAACCTAATGACTGAAACCTGATGCTTTATAGCTAAACTGCCATTGATAGTGTTAAAATGAACTCCCAATTTTCTGCTTTGCATTGAGTTGACTTTGTTCACAAACACAAAAACAGGAAAACTAATAGACCAAGATGAGATGCGGTATTTTGTGACACCTCGTGTGAATTTGGGACACAGCCTTGTTGGCCATGACACCCCCCATGACACACCCCACTGAAGGGGAAAACTGGCTGCAGCAGCTGTTACCCCCTGACACAGCCTACTCCCATCTACCCAGGTAAATACCCCAGTCCTTTCATTGGAGCCCCATTCATATTTCAGTGGACTAACATTGAATTATTGATTAGGGTAGTTGTGGGATTATAAGGAGAGTTGTAGTGGTGTTTGACTGCACTAACTACTCTAATAGCATTAGTCCAATCTCCTTTAATTTACTTCAAACAATAAAAATGCTTAATTGTAAGATTCTTTCAATAATCTACTATCAGTCCCTATCAATAAGATTGACCAAATTCATTTGAGAAGTATGGAACTGTAGCCCATGGTCGAAGCCAGTCTTACTACATATCACCATTATAAACACATGCTAATCATGTTTTAAGGTAACATTTTTATAACAATATTGGTTGCTGAACAAACTTTTACCAATTTACAATTGTTGAATATTGCACAATTGAGACTACAAATAATCATATTTTAAGGTAGCATATTTATTACAATATTGGCTGAACGAGCTTTTAAGCATTTATGATTACAAATTCTGAATGCTGCACAATTCATAATACAAATACAAGTACACATAAAGGCATAAATTATTAATTATTGCTATTACTTCATTCCGTCTGTCATTAGGTAACTGGAAAATGACTTTGTTTCCATTAAATGCTGTGATTTTGAACGCCACAATTGTCAGGTCCTTCACAATGTTTTATGAATGGCAATTGACAGGTATGGTGGCAGCCATCCAGAAATGCCATTTCAGTATATTGTGATATGGTTTGCATATTACCCTCAGCAAACTGCATGCACTTCACTCACGGCTTGTTGCATGGAAGCAATACCCCCCCCCCCCCCCGTCAGACAGACCACCTCACAATTAAGACCACTTCACAAATTGAGTCTCAGTTATTAAGAGCCAACAATTTTTAAACCACATTTGTTATTGCCATTGTTACACCATTAAGACCACCTCACCATAAAGAACAGTACAATCTGCATCAAGGTTGGTCCTAATGGCGTGTTTTCATTTTATTCAGATGCCAAAAATTGAGCAAGATATTTGTGAATTGTTGGCTGTCGTGATTACTCCAGAAATGTATTTACGTTGTACAGAGTTTTCAACTGCTGATTAGAAAACGTACTTTATGTTAATGTGCTGCAAGATGTGTTGATTCCATTATCATGTGTGGAATATTATTCATGTATGTCCTGTATGAATAGGCTACAAATAGGCTGGCTACACATTGTGAGATATTGACATGTCCATTACGAACACACATTAATGCTTCATGGGGCCTAAGATCTGAATTATTCTAAATTAATCAAAAAAGCTTGTTTAAATAACAAACTGATATTATGGATAGATGCTCGTGACACTATGCCAAGTAAATGACAGTCTTTTGTTGAACATAATACTTTAAAGACAGTTTTTCGTGACATTGACTTTAGATAAATGTTGCGGTCACGAACATGTGTCATTGGAAGTTTCATGAGAGCCTTCTTGTCTGCTGTTTATCTCATTACTCTAAAAACTATAATAGTAATTATTAGAACTCTGACTTTCTGACAATAGTCTGTCTCTGTTTCCATCTCTGTCTGTTTCTTTCTGTCTGTCACACATATCTATCTATCTATCTATCTATCCATCTATCCATCTATCTATCTATCTATCTCACTTTTGCAATGTGGAATTATCCAATTATCTATCTATCTCACTTGTGCCTTGTGGAATTATCCAATTTCCGTGCACTTCATTGACAGCAAAATCATTTCAGACTTGACAAGGGTTGAATGGAAAGAGTTTTTATGGCGAGCAGAATTGGGCAAATCAATGAATGTCCATTAGATCAGTGGTGAGAAGTGGCACTCAATATGCAGCCACAATTTCAGTTTCATGTTCAGAATTCACATGATGCACGTGTCACTGGGTCTGTTTGGTGAATTTCTATGGAGCATAATTGACTCAAAATGGGGTTGAAAAAGGTCTCATTGACTATAAAGGCTTTTTCATAAACCTAGATTTAATCACGATAGACCAAGGTCATTTCTGAACCTGTGAACAGCTTCAGTTATTTTCGCATTGTATAAACAGCAGCACTTTGACTTTGATTGATTTGTCTCTAATTAAATGGAGATATGTATTTTCTTATCCCTTGTTAGACCAATTTAACTAAACATATTTATCAATCAATCAATCAAATCTTCCAATCAACCAATTAATTAATCACGTAAACAAAACAATATTCCATATAATCTGAGATCAAAATTGCTCAGAAGGTTGAACACTTCATAACAATTAATGTATCTTATATCAATATCAAAATGATGGTTGATGGTTTTTTTTATTGGATGTATTCATAATTCCAGGTCTACTTATAGCAAAAGACGGATATTGGCTATTCTCCACACCTCTATCTTCTCGACAGAAGAGTACTTCCGCCGGTTGGGGGTTGTCCACCTTTAATTAATACCCACAGTTCCTTTCTTATCTTTGGCAAACCCCTTGGGCTGCAGAGGCAAACACATTGGAACTAATAAGCTCCCAGATAAATAGCAATTAGGTGAAAGACGAAAGATGACAGTCAGAACGCCATGCAATGGTTATTTTCATGCATTCTAAACCAACATTTCATTGGCAAAAAGACTCTAAACCAGCAGGAGTTATTCGCAAACAGACTAACCTGGGTAGTCATACGTCACTCTTAAGGTAGTCAGCATGGCTACTTGTCAATATTTGCAGTATAGGCTATGACTCCACATCTTCTAGCTGTCCTGACTTCCAATTTTCAGAATTAATAGATTGGATTCTATGTGGAACTACGACCTGCTTACTCTTAAGTTGTAGGTCAGGCTACAACACTGGGAACCTCTCTGTGCTCCAATACCAACTAATGACCCTAAATAACTGGGGTTGCAATGCAATGTAGTTTGGTTATTCGCAATTCCATTTATGAACAAGACAAATATTAGTACCTCCACGGTTCCAGATAACTAAATTGGAGTGTGCAATTTGTTGGTTTACATTGTATTTTTGTTTTAATTATAGTCCATCAGGACAGAAAACAGGGACTGGCAATTGTCTCAAGAAATGATCACCAGTCTGTGGCAGATGCGTGGTTACTATTTATGTTAATCGTAATTAATTAGCATCAGTAACAGAGAATGTAGCGTCAGGATTATCATTGATGCGACCAGCCAGCATCCCACCTGGCTGCTGCTGCTGCTGCTGCTTTATGAAGATTGCATGGACTAACAACTGATGAAAGGCCCATCAATGGATCATCAAGGGACTAATCAGCCAGCATCTGTGAAACAGGTCCGCATCGCCTGAATGGCATCAAAGATTTATATTGCGCACCTGTCCCTTAATCTAACTTGTAAGGTGTAAACACTGTGTTAAAACTTCTACATGAAACGTTTTGTGTACAATAAGGCTACCTGCTTAACACGTGTAGATGTTAATTTGATTATGCTGTTTGTTAGCTGTTGTCAGTGACAGAAACAAACTGTACTTATGGTATGTGATGTAAATAGCAGTTCCATCACCTGCAACTGCTTGCAAGTCTGTGAGTATAGTTAGTTTCTTTAAAAACGGCCCATTAAATTGAACCTAGACAAGGCCAGAAAACTTCTGCTATACGATGCCACCTGGCACTAAAGGGAACTGTCTGGCTGTAGCTGGCTACTCAAAGCCAGATCTAAAAGTACATATTTACGATATATTACATTTACCTAGGTTGATTCATTTTTTTCATTAGTGGTAGATGTAAGCCGAATATAAGATAGAAGTAGACAGAAGCAGATGGCTTTAGCCTGTTATAGCTACAGCCAGGAATAGGTGGCTCCAGCTGTCTAGAGTGGACCATATTTTATGAAACTAACTGTCATATTCACTCACAGATTTTCCTAATACATGATCCCTAGAGAAGGGAAGGATGCCATTTTCAACAACTCGGTAATTTGGCTAGATAATGTACATGAAATTTCAACAAATTCACTGTAAGTATTAATTTGAATGTTCCACTCGGGAATCGAACCCATGGTGTCTCATAAGGGCAGAGACCACCTCACCCATTGCACTAAATATAAAAGTTAGTGAGAGGAATTGCCTCAATCGTAGCTAGTTGTGTAATGTGTATGCATTGTGTTTTGTGAGCAATAGAAAACTTTCTGCGCTGCACTTCAGTCCTTAAAGCAGTGAGCGCGGCTGGTACAGATGCAAGACCCACTTGCATGAAACGAGTCAAAGAGCATTTCATGGACAATCATCATGTGAACACCAATTGCATTTTCAACTGACACGAGATGCAACAAACTTTCTTTTCCACGTGAAAATTGAAATACAATATGACTGCTATCAGAAAGAAATCTCTGAGATCTTTCAGTTAAGGACTTTGAAATTTGCATAAACCATATAGTTGCACTATACGTAATTTACCAAAAATGAGCAAGCGTCGAGTGATCAGATGTCAATCTGAAAGTGTAAACTAAACTTAAAATTAAAGAATCGTAGAAAATCGTGACTTACCATTTAAGTTGATGTCTTTCCACTTCTTTTAAATGCCTTTTTCAACTGATGCCTGTGTGTTATCATATGATCTTTGCTGTCACTGAGCAGGTAAGGGGCACATAGGGGACCCTGGGTTGATGCACCCCACAGCCGTGCACCCCAGTTGCACCCAGCCAGCTGCGGGGAAAGAGGCCCCCCCCCCTCTTCTGTCCACCTGAACACACCTGCGCCTCTGTGCCGATTGCAGGCTTACCTGTCCGACCGGCCTTTTATCGATGGCCCGTGGCATCAACCATTTTTCATTCCCAGGGGTCGAAGCTTGTTCAGTCAGGAGCTCCCTGCGCGTGCAGATCAGAATGCTCACCTGTTCACACCTTCCTTTTCATGTTGTATTACTTTCTAAGGACTATTAATTTTTTGGGGTTTATCCTGAAGCCTACGTTTATGTGTCACTGACTTTCATTTCCCCAAAATTTACTAAATTGTAACTTTTGCCTGCAAAATACCTAACTGTGATGGGTTTAAATTAATGCAGTCATTTTATTTATTTATTTGTTTTATGAATTTTTAAAGCATCCAAGCCATGATACTAGATTATCAGAGTACGGATCTTTAAAACAAGTTCTCTTAAACATTAAAAAAAAATTATGATCTGATTGTGCATGCAGGAACACGTCAATACGAGTTTGCATTTCTTAAGGCCCTCAAAACGTTATAATAGAACCATACTCATTGTGGCCGATCTTAAATTGATGCTTCAGGGTCACTCATCAAAGATCAATTGATCATACCAGCTTATGAGCACTTAAGGTTTATTTGATGATATTAAGGTGTCTGGTACAAAGTATATGTCTAGATAATGTACTTAGACCTCGTTATTCTTCCGTGTTAATTTAAATAAATACATATATTTGATTGGTTTGTTAATTTGTGGACATAGTGTCCAGTTTTTGAAAAGGTGAGCACTATATGTAAGTTCGACTATAATAAATTATCAGTAAACAAAAGTGATAAATTCATTTATTTTATAATTATTAATTCTTTAATGGGTTTTAAAAATTATAAGGCAGAGATAGTCACAGATTTTTATATTTCATATTATAAATTAGCTTCTTTAATATATATATATATATATATTTCAATATTTGTATTATAATGTTTGTTGCCAATAGCCAAACACTGTATATAGGCCTAAGTGTATTTCTATTACAAATGTTAAAAATATCAAAAATATATGCTCCTATTCAACCTTTATCTGGGGGGGGGGGGGGGGGAAGCTAGTCCAATATGGTTTGCAATTCATGTTTTGATATCGCTTACGGTGTGAAATGAATAAATAAAATTTAAATAAAAAAATTGGGAAAAGGGAAAAATCGAAGTACAGAAAAGACATGTGTGTACAAATAATATCTTAGTAGTAGCCATGTGCCTGGCAGCCAGTTCAAACAACATGAATGTTTACTTATCAAACTTTATGAGCAGAAAACAGCGAAAACTTCACTTTGATAGATTTGCCATGCACCCAATGATTACAGCAAAGCACAGTTGAATACTCGAATCAATCACAGTTTGAAGGCATCATGGGAACTTTAAAATCATGGCAAACAGAACTACTGCAACGATCAATGGTAAAACACTTTTTTGAAGAACAAAAAAAGTGTATGGGTGCTCGGTCAATAAAAGTGTAAAATCGATGAGTTGTTTTCAGCACCAAACACCAGGTGATTTTATTGATCCGAAATGCCAAGAAAAAAACATTCAACAAAGAACTGGTCCTTCTCGATTATAAGCCGGGGGTCAGGCTGGCATATAGGTCTTGAAAATCCTGTGGAGTAAAAAGTCAGTCAAGATGTATTGACTGGTACCCAACTACCCCCTATAGCCAAAAAAGTCTACAAAAAAAAAACACTCTTAGAAAATGATTGTTTGTTTCAGACAAATGTTTGTTTAGCTGCTGTCCATCCAAAATGTTGTTTAAAATCAGCTCAGATATTTTTTGGCCTTAGGTATTGAATTCTGTAAGCTAACCAACATCATTGTTTGAACTACAACCATCGTCTAAAAACAAACAATATCTTGGCTGATTTTAAACAAAATTTTGAAATGAACAATCATTTCTTAGAATGTAAACATGTTATACGCATGACTGACTCATGACTGAAAATTACTAACAATTCAGACCACAATAACCTAATGAGGACAATTGAATAACTGCTAATGAATCCTTCGTGGGTCATTTTCTTACCAACGGTGAGGGGTGGGGGCCTAGCTCAGTGGTAGCACGCTGGGCTTCCAACCACTGGGTCCCGGGTTCAATTCCTGGTCGAGCCTAAGTTGGATGGCTGTTTCATCCTTCATCTCATTGCCATGGTCCCTGCCTGTCCTAATTAGCTCATCAGATGCAGAAATACAGGACATAAAGATCTATACCACCCACCCACCTCTTACCAACGGTGTGAGCTAATTGGGTGGGCCACATAACTAAGAAATATTTTATGTGTAATTCTATACTCTATAGTAGTTACCTTCAATGTCCAACAGTTTTTATTTTTTATTTGTCTTATTTTTTTATTGTTGATATTTAATGCTTGTATTATTCATATTTAGTAGGCTGCTCTCTCTTAAAAAAATTTACAATAGAAAACATACAATTGGTAATGGTTCTGAATCATATAGTAGTACAATAATATGGCAGTACAACAGCCAATGGATGTTGACCTAAAGCATAGCTATGAGACCAAGTAAAGGTAAATTGTATTAAAATAATAACCAAAAGTTTTGAGCCCTGAATTACACCATTTAACGTGTAAACTGTAGGTAAAAAGCAAGTGGATCAGTTTCGTATCATTGGAGACCATTAACACAGCTATGATAGCATTAAAATATAGATAGAATTAAAAGTTTTGAGCCCTGAATTACACCTTTAAACGTTTAAGCTGTATATATATAATATCTTATATACCTCAACTACTTTTATACAGCAGTTGAAATCTTCTCCAGACTTTGTAATATCTTGCTTTTATGTTATATCTCTGCCTAAATCACCTGAGTTTGACATGCCCAGGCATGGATTATAAAAAAATTACTCAGGTGCAATGCAGTAGCAGGCACTTCGATTTCTTATCAAAAAGCAAAGACCAACAGTGTTAAAACATAAAAAGTCCTTATCACAAGACAGGACAAACTTGACAAAGTGCATTCAAACATTACCAATGGTTTGGTTCCAAGACAAGCATGGCATGAAGTCACAAATGAGAAATAAAGGCGTTTCATATAATTGGGTTGGAAAGGGGCAAATTAGATTACAAGGGTTCTTGAGGCTTATTAGGATATAAGTTCAGCATACAAGGGGGCATTTATGACATGTAATTAATCCATAACTGGGTATCTCATTTGAAGGAAGTTTTTGTCTTATTTATTTGTATAGTTGATTGATTGATTGATTGATTGACTGATAAAATATATTTATTCAGGGTTACAATTCAGATAAAATAGTTCATAATTACTGGGTATTTTCTTTATCATTTTTTTTTCCAGGACTGATTTCACCGTACTCTAAACTGAGGCAAGCAAATCAAAGACCCCTACCATGAGGTAAATGTGTAACATGGTGTTGACTCCAAGCCTTATCAACTCATCATTACGTCTGCCTCCAGCAGCTGGTCATATACATAGACAGTTAACTTACTAATAGTTTACTTATTCACTGGTATAGATAAAATACTGTTTTAGGCCTATGTATTGTCAATTAAACAAATGATGTCCGATATTTTGTAATATGTGACTTGTATTGTATTGTATTGTACTGTATTGTATTGTATTGTATTGTGTTGTGTTGTGTTGTGTTGTGTTGTGTTGTATTGTATTTTATTGTATAACCAGTTGACCGAGATACAAGTAATGAGATGACAATGCCCCAGTATGGACACCTAATATTTCATATTCTTTCCATTAATTATACCCAGAGAAGAAAAAAAGCAATTTACATGACTGACAATAGTCATATATGGCTTCACCATTGAATAGTCGAACAGCTTTTCAAAGAATACCGAAAGCCTACATGTGACTATATCTAGTCACTTTGACGACTTATGTTTTTAATGTATATAGACAGCTTTGCTACAATATAGGCCTAAACATCCTCCTAATTGTATAAAATGTGTATGACAAAAAAAAGTCATATATGCTGAGACAATCAACAGTAGCCTAATCGTTAAAGTTTCCATTGACCTTATAAAGTGCACTGGCAAAATAGTCCATGAATAGGAATACAAGTACTCGAATTGCAAATAACTCTGAAGGACCCGGCTGGATGTGAGACGTTAAATTGGCGGTCCCTTGTACGCAGTGTCTATTCTGAGGCGAGTCAAAGATCCCACCCGTGGAGTAAATGTGTTACATGGGTGGACTCCTCCTCTCTCTCTCACCTCATTAATCAACCCTCGCCAGCGGGAAAAACTTGCCTTAGAGGGCTGCACTTCCCATATCTATCTATCTCTCTATCTATGTAACCTATCTATCTATCTATAGGCCTATATATATATCTATCACACCAAAATCATGAGTTCTCGCTGCGGTCACGAATATAAGGCATTCGGTGATAGCAATCTGCGCCATGCACTGTGTTGCTCTGAATGATCCAATTAGCCAATTACTTTGAATTAATAGCCATGTCCACAAGCCCAGGTGATCAGTGCTCTCCACGCTTTTCTTGGTCTCCTGGAAGGACAGATGGCTGTCTGTATAATTTGTTGCCATGGTTACATACAAGTGTCTGAGCTGCTAATCTTGTTAGACAAAAAACCGCAAAGAACGACCGACATGCTGGACGAATACAGGTAATTAGGCCATACTTTGACGGTGAATTTTTTAAACTACTCGGTTTGTTGAGATGACCTTTCTTTCTTTCTTCACTTCGCAACGTTAGGCCCGTTAGCCTAGATATGTAAGCCCATAGATATTTATAAGTAGACAAGCCTATTTTTCCATTTTTATATCAAGACAGTCATTTGGCAGCCTACCTAGGCCTATGCATTTTTTTTTTTTATATTTCAATCCTATTTATTTACTTATTAGTTTATTAATTTATATGCAAATTTGATTTTATAGGGCATTTTATATTTTAGGGGCCAGCCTACATCCAGAATAAAGCTATTCATCTCCCAGTGGAACATCGCATGGGCGTCAAAACGCCGTCAGTGACGCGGCTCGGAGGGCGTTGGACGTCACTGATAGATGGGACGCTGCCTGGAAAAGGGCGGGAGGGGGTACATGGGCCATTTTGGGGGAGGGAGGGGGGTGTTTTGACGCACCTGTGTAACTCGCCTTGTAACCCCAACGCGCCCTTTCGTAATTAGGGCTTGCCAAAAATCGTCTGCAAAATGCCACGTGCTCATATCGATCAACCAATCAGCGACTTTGTTGCTCAACAGCGCGGAACCACTCCCACGTGCCATGAGTCTACAATTTTCGTAACCCCCAAGGACACCCTTAATATGCCTCGCCACTGTCAAAAGTTCAGTCATTGTTAAAACACACCATGATGCTCAAACTCTGGCACCTTGATCCTGCAACCTATATATATATATATAAATGGCATATTTGTCCCCTAATGAGTCACTGATAATTTTTAAAGTTCCTTTAAAATGCATGCCTATTAATTAGAATGTACGCTTTACACCATCGCAATAATAAAACACAGTGTTCTTCAAATGTCTTCATTACTTATATAATCCAATACTGTCGGAGCAAGATAATGTATATTCCACAAAATACATTTCTTCAATGCAGATTATTGAGACTTAATTAGGCCTACCCTACCTGCATTTTTATATGTAATCTATATGTGGGCACCTTGAGCCAGCTTACCCAGCGCATCCTGAGCCTGGCATATTAACCTTTTGATTAATTATAATCAACATTGCGATGGTGAAAAGTGTAAAGGCAGACATCGATTACTTCAGATTACAATTCGGTTTTAAGGCATAACACTTCACAGCTCTTGCTACTTCAGTGGTGCTATAGACTGTTGATTATTACATTGATTACAATAGATGCCACCAAAGCTTTTTATGGTGTTGAGAATTTGAAGTTGTTTGCCTTACTGATAGAGAGAGTTGACCATTTGTATGTAAGATTGATTTTAGAAATGTACACCGATCAAAGTTGAGTTGAGTTTGAGTTTGTTTATTTGCACAAAACAAAGTGAATACATTTTGCAAATTATAGTCAACATAGTAACAATATAGAACATATCAGATTGGTGCAAGGGATACACCCGAGTATCATATACTATCGCCCGATAGGGTGGGTGCTCCCTTTTATAAAAGTTTAATCAAAATGAAAAATAGTTAATAATTATGTATGTAACATAGAAGCAAAGACAGAAAAGAAGAAGAAATACAATTCAATACAGCAAAAATAATTAAAATAATTAAAGAATGTGTGTTCAATATATTGGTAGTAAATCAGAGTGGTTTTGCTACAATAATGGGGATAAACAAGGTGGTGTATTGAGCCCAACCTTATTTGCAGTTTATGTGGAATGTTGAAGCATGCAAAGTAGGATGCTATGTTGGCAATAAGTTTTGTGGGGTAATAGGATATGCTGATGATGTGATTCTCCTGTCCCCTACACAAGGAGCAATGGATAGAATGATTAAAGTCTGTAAAAGATATGCAGATCAATTTATGATTAAGTTTAACGATAGAAAATGTCAAGCCATTGTGTTTGAAGGGTGTGACTCTAATATTGATTTCAATAAGTAGTTTAATGCATTTGCTGGAGATCTGAATCTTCTGAGGTCAAAGTTTCTTTGTTTCAGCAATACTGTGCAAGTTTATATGGTGTAATCTTCATTTGTATCATGCTGATGTCAATTAGCTAAGAGTCACTTGGAGGAGGCTTTTTGAATTACCAAATAGAACACATTGTAATCTTTTACCCTGTATCACCAGTATAGTACCACTCAATGTTATTGTAGATAAAAGATTCCTCAGGCACGTGTCATCTGGGTGTAGACATAAAAATAAAACAGTCCATTTTCTATTTGTGATCAAATTATGGAATTAATTCATATCACAGTTGAGCTGTAGTCTGAATAGAAAAGATATCTGTGATATCAAAGAATATTTACTCACAAGTTGATTATCTGGAGTTTTTATCTTTTATTTATACTGTATGTTTATACGAATAAAGCTTATAATAATAAATACATTTAGCATGCAGTACATTTCAGGGTTTGATATTATTTATGTCTGGCTTGGTAAATTTCGTAAAATAGTGACTAAGTGTACTGTTTGTTTCATTAAAAACCACCTGGTAAATTGACCCTACAGGGTGCGGCCTAGAAGTTTGCCACATTTTTGTCAGAGGTATAAGCAATTGGTCATTGTGATATTTTGGATTTATAAAGTTATTGAGAGGGTGCATGCTGCAGGGCTTGTTCTGAGTGACACACAGAAGACTGATTTCTGTCTGCTTGCACGATGTCTCTAGTTACAGAAAAGTTTACATATGTCATTGAGAGATTTCCTAGTTACTAGACATCTGAAGCAGAAAATATGATATTTGCACAGAACTCTGCAGTGTTTTTCATATGTGCATATATATATTATGATAAGAAGGTTGGTTCCAGTTTTGATCCAGCAAGTTCATAAAATTGAAACAGAAAAATATAATGGCATTCGGGATTATTTCAATCACCAACTAATCTTGAAATAATCACATGAGTTTGAGGAGGATTGGCCAGTTAATTAGACAAAAAATACAGAAAATTTACCTGAACCCAAAAATAGCACTCTCCTCAAAGGTGTCAATGCTCTCCCTTCTTATTAAACATGAATCTATTTGCCCTATTTGTGGGGGCAAAGGTCAACACAGGTGTCTGTAACACATATGTATGATCCGTGACATAATATAATGCTTGTATTGCAAAGATTGAGGTGAAAATGACCCGAAATTGTGATACAGCAGTTTTAGAGCGAGCATGGACCGTTCAGGGTTGAAAGAGACGGATCAGAAAGATTTTAAAGTTATTGACCAACATTTCTAGCATGGCCTTGTCATAAAATACTTGTCTGTGCTATACAAGCCATTGGAGGAGAAGATACAGAAATAGCATTACAATTGTACAGAATTGTACAGAAAAGGGGTAAATCATGGGTAAACTTTGGTCAAAATAGGTGAAAACAAGTTTATTGCCCAGATGTTGGGGTGTTTATATCATTCTTATCAAATGTAATCAGTCTGAAAAGTCGTTCCGAAGATACAACTGTCCATGCTTGCTCTAAAACTGCTGTAAGTGTGCTACATTTAGATCCATATCATCTATCATTCTAGAGGAAACAAGAAAATATATTCATAAAGATAATTTAGGACTATTATTACTTTCGTGTGTATGATTGTAGCTGCATGCCATCACTGTCAATTGAGGTAATAACAAAAGAGGTAGCAGTCACCCCAGTAGCTGCTGGTGCATTTTTTTGCCGCATCCCTATATGATGCTACCTGCCACTAAATAGAACTGTATGGCTATAGCTGGCTACTCAAAGCCGTCGAAAAGTATATATTTATGATATAGATAAATTGCTTACATTTGCCAAGGTTTATTTTTTAAGTAGCCGAGTATAAGCTAGGAGTAGACAGAAGTGGGAATAGGTTGCTACAGCTGTATAGAGTCGACCGTAGTTTATGAAATTGCACTGAATAGGACAGTCAGACAAGCATTAAGGTTGTCAGGTCCTGCTTTTATGATAAGTATTTTGTATAAATTAAAACATATCACCTTGAAATTAATGCGATTATTTTGTGAAATATTATTTTCCTGAATGCTTTTAATTGCTAATTGGCATAATTGCTCATATGCATTAGGTCTTTGGTAATCCACGTTTGTGCTGACTATTGAAGCAGCTCTTCAGTCTCCTTAGTTTGGGGCACTTGAACACCTTTTGAAACAGCTCTCCCTCTTTACAATATACGATTTAATTCAAGTAAAATATTCCTTTCAACGTTTATGATGTTTCCTACCCAATCCACCAGGTGTCAGCAATATCAGTCCAGAGAGCCACCTGCTGGAGTATTTGTTTACTAATTGTTTCATCCTGGAGACTTCAATTGAAGCTAAGTGAGGCCCTAGACAGCAATGGAAGGAATAGATCTGTCTAAAATTAAAACAATTCAAAACTATTTTACAGACAATTTTTCCTCTGGTGTACACTCTATAGCCATTAAACAATCGCTGCCAAACATCTCAGCTGATTTTAACAATTATTTGTCTTTTCTTAGTGAGGAAAGAGAAGTCCGCCTGATTGTAATAGATTTATGGCTTTGAGTTTGTTTATCATCAGTATATGTATAATATTACCCACATCTTACCACAGAAATCAAGGTATCATATGAAAGTTGTATAATTATATAAAATTGACCCAAAAGTAAAAAAAAATGGAGCATGATGCAGATAAAGATAATTTAATGCATCCCTGAAAGAATGGTACCACTACATGCTGATTTATCACACACCAACAATATGCTCCTGCCTAGAAAGGCGATTTTGAACTGGTAGAAGTATCATTTTTATAGGCGAGCCTCAGCCTATATGACGTCCTTTTCATAGGAGAGGCTTTCCTGTGGAAACGCCTATACTATATTGAAGAGTCTGTTCCAAACATTGTCAAATGCACCCAGTGAGGCCCTTTTCTTTTACGGTATTAACTGTGACTATTGAAAAGATAGTTAAGATAAAAATGGAAATCTAAGTGGAACCTCTAAGAGAGGTACCTCTTTGTAGGAGGTTTTACACAAATACCTGTTGGAGCCCCAAAATCAGATAATGTAAAACTGCCTAGCAACAGTTATGATTCTCAGCAAAAGCTTTATATCTATTTACATTATTTCATTCCTATAAAAACTAATGTGATTTGAATCAGTAACTAAGGTGTCTCTGCTGTGATAATAAAGATAATTGCATGTGATACAGGCACTGATATGTAGGTCAGTGGAGGCTGCTGTGGCTTCATGAGGCTTCATGAGCGCAAGCACGCAGACCTCCGCCACATTTGGTCATAATTAACACAATACATGCGGCTTCTCCTGAAAGTTCATTTCCCAGTAATTTAAGATGGGATCTTTGTTAAATTTGTGGCTACATTCTAAAAATAACTCAAAAGGCTTCTCCACTGTGAAGCCACACCCTATGCAGATGTACAAAGTTACATAAAGGCTGGAACGCAATACAAGTTGTCAGTTCATAATGTCATTAATGTGAAAATACAGTACAATGTAATCAATTCAATTCAATTACTTTCTGCAGTGTACGTACCTCAATGTGATAAACAAGAAGTTAGAGACACAGGATGGGTTACACTTGAGTCAACATTTCTGTGAGACATTAACTTAAGAGACCCCTTTCAATGAAATAAACTATACTGCTATATTTAGGGGTATCTGTATTTCTTTTGTTGTTGAGTGTATATTTAGTTTCAGTAAAAGAAATTTGACAGATCTGAATGATCTCATATTCAATATCATTTTATGCCTTATGATTACAACTTTGAATTCTCAACAATGATAGAGAGTCTCTTGGCTGTCTCCTTGAGGACAACGTGGGTCGGACGAATATCTGGCATGTGACTGGGCTCCATATCGATCTCAAAAGTGCGGATTGTGTCAGGCGTGGCAATTCCAGTGGACCCAGGATCTCTTCTGAAGCTGCTTTTGTTGGAGCTAACCCTGAGCCCAACAACTTGTTTGCTCACGTGGCTGATGTCCTCCTCTAAGGCCTTTTGAATCTCTCTCCTTCGCAAAGTGACCGCTGTGAGTGAGGCATTCATCCGGGTTCGATCAACGCACACCAGTTGGTAAAGAATTCTTCGGAAGTAGCCATCTCCAAGCAAAACCCACACATGACTTGCCCGGCTCAGTAGTACGAGAATCTCCAGGGAGCAAAAGACCAACCATCGAGGCGCTACAGTCATAACAGTTTGTGGAACTGTTTCCGGTGTTCCAGTGAGTAATGAGACACTGGATGGAAATAAGAAAAACAACAGCAGTGCAATGCTGTAAGGCACTCCAGCAAGGAAAAATTTACACAACAAAGCAAGCAGAGTCACTGTTAACTGATTTTGTTTCCTGATACGTTCAGCTGTAAGGCGATCTGTCCTCGTGATGAGATGCAACTTTTGATACCTACTGATGAGTGTGTGGATGATGACAATGCACAGTGGCAGGAGAACAGCAGCAGGAGCTAGATATGACGAAAGGGCTTGGAAAATTACTGCATGAGGAACCCACAAGGGAAGAGCATCACAGGCTCCAAAGGGAAGTTGGTTGGTGATAATGATGGCCATGTGACTTCGCGGAAGGGCAAGGGTGGCATTCATATCCTGAATTTGTTGTATGTAGATGCCAAGAAAAGGACCATGTAGTGTAAGAGATGCAATGGTCAGAAAGCCTGTCACCCAAAGCGCTCGATGTCGTGAACACATGAGCAAACGTTGTGGAGGAAAACAGAGGACTATGACTCGATCAACTGCAACCGCAACCAAAATCCAAGCCGACAAGCATTGCCCAGTGACATTAATGGCTGTAACTATGGCTGATGTCCAAGCCTTCCATTTTGTCCTCTGAAAGGCATCATCGGTGTCAAGCACTGCGAGAAAGACAGCACCTTCGCTAACCTTGATGAGCAACACAATGCTGTCAACAAGAGCCAGAACTGTTAGGTAGATACTGTAGGAGGTGTCCCTCTCTGACTTACTTGTCATTAAGAGTGTCTGTATGACATTGGAGATAATGCCTAGTGCACATACTGCTACCCAGCAAGCAACGATGGCAGTTGCCTGTACTTCCACTCCCTTCAGTTCTAAATCCATCCTATTTATGATATATAATTGACCCAGCTACGTGACAGCGATATTTGATCCATGTGAATCACCTCTGTAGATGTTTAAGTCTACATGCAATCTCTGTGTAACGATACATATGCATAATCCACCGGAGTAATATTAGCTGGCAGCATTGGTGACCCTTGTGGCACTCCTCTTTGCTTATCTTGTCTCAGTCTATCACAGCTTATCACTTTAAACAGCTGTGTGTGATTACGTTATCAGTCTGGCAACATTGTCACTCATAAGAACCAAGTTTTCCCAGTCCACAATTTTGATATTTATAATGCTCATCGGTCCTTGTGAATTTGCAAATACCTCATTACTTATACTTCTAATGCAGTATACATGTACTGGCAGAAAAGGTAATCAAGATAACCACTTACAATATCCCCAGTGTTCACACAGGAACTTTGAACGTACGTACAAGGAATTAATGTTTCCCAAAAGGAGACAATCCAATTTTCCAAAAGATGGTTTTCCGGGTCTTTTCCGTAACAAAAACCAAGTAGATGGCCAGTTGTCCTTCGTTATTTTGTGTAAGATCCAGTGTTCTTATTTGAATGGCAGTTTTACAGCAATGCAAAAATTCATGTATCATCCTCAGATGCTACTGCTGCTGCTGCTGCTATTAAAAACATGACACTCCCAGATGCAGTTGCAGGTAGTGGCCAAAGGGCGTCAACTACTGCTCATCCTATAGCAGCAAATGATGCAGCTGATGTTTATAATGATGACGCTCACATGGAAGGCTATTGCAAAGAGAGCAGCTTCCAGGACTGGCCTCACCTGCCTTCCAACAGCAACTCCTGTGATGCAAGAGTTGCATCAGCAACATAACAGCACCTGCAATGCAAGAGCAGCGAAAGCAACTCGTTATTTTTAGAAGCACCATATGCAGTTTCTTGCAATGTTTTTTTTTTCATTGCCTCCAGACCCACCATTAGCATTTATAGAAAGTAATTTAAACTTTAACAGCAGCAAGACAATGCACCATATGGTGCCTGATATCCAGGCTTCATCTAGACTCAATTTGAAAAGGAAATATTTACTCATCAGACACAGTAGCTGTCTCCTGCACTATCAAGCTGGAATACAATTAGAAACAGACCATTGTTGTCAAGCACGAGTTGCCTGGAAATTTATGTTATTGTATTGTGGTCCATATTACATTTTGCATGCTGTTCTTTTTCCCTTCAGTTTAGTTCCTCCCGAGTTGCATACAGATATAAGGGTGTTTCCCTTCATTGTGAATCTGAAATGCAACCATTGCATAAAGCCATTGCATAAAGTTCAGAAAGCCATCAGAATTTCCATCACTCCCTACTAACTCAATAATAACAAATTATATTATTTTCAGTACAAGTAAATTTTATTTAATAACATATGAAACATAAACAATTGTGTCAATATAAATGAAAAAAATTTCAGTTCATGACGACTTTGCAATTAATGCTATCACAGACTTCACAATCAAATTACTGAAATGTTCTATAAACATTTTTACAGTGATTGAAATATTTACATATTTACATGATGCAGAGCATTCAAATCCAAAAAATAAATTTACATTCCATTGAACACAGTAAGGAATTATTCAAAGTATATATATGCTGCATACAAAGACATGATGTCACAAATTACACAGTGTCTTTAAAATTTAAGTGGACGTGCGCCTGAGCTGGCATACTTATTGATATTCCATGCATAGTCATATTCTTTAAATAGCATTTGAGAAAGAAGCCTCACATTATCAGTTCTCACAGTTTTGTGGGCTTCGATTTGAACTTTGATTGGTTTCTTGACCACCAGTCTTCTGACGTACACTTTGTAAGTTTTGGTGACTGCATCATCCACAAGATCAAGGAGAGTCTTATGTCTCAAAAAGTAAGTATCACATCGCAGTGAATTTCTGAATCCAGCAGTCGCTCGCAAGTACACAGGATACCTTTTCCTTGAGGCAGCAGGTTGCACAGCAAATTCATACACAGCGGGTAACCTGTTATTGTTCTTGAAGAGCTTGGTATTTCTGTAACCAGACCTTTCTTTTCTGCAAGGCATCCAGGAAGAATCCAACTGCTCATCAGTGACGGCTAGCTTCCAAGGTGACCATGCTTGATCACCAAGTAAGAAGCGGGTTTCGGGCACACGTTCACGAGCACATCTTCCTGTCACCAGACGCCCTTTTTGATGCCTCATGTACCTGGTCTTGTTTCTGATACTGGTTGAAGGCATCAATGGAGCAGCCGGTTTCTTAACTTTCTTCACTGTAGTTCTAACCTTCTTCGCAGCAGTATTGGCAGCCCGCTTCGCTTTCACAGGTGACTTGCGAATCTTCTTGGTCGGCGAGGAATCGGAATCTGATTGGGTAGTATCTACATTCCGTTTTCTCTTCACTGCTTTAATTACAGGAGCATGACTTGGTCCTGGCACAGCATCATCTATTACATATGCACCGGTTCCACCCGGTCCATCACGGAGTGCTGCAAACATGTTGTGGAGGTCCTTCGTCATGCCAGCTCCAACATTATGGCGAACTTCATGCTCGAAAGCACCAAACATCATTGGGTCCTTTTCGCGGTAGCAGATGGCCATGATGAGTTGAACTACATTGTCAAATTCACTGAGTTGAAGGTATCTGCCAGATGCCCTCTCTGCCAGTTCGCGCCAAAAGGTCTCTGCTCCTTCTTCTTCCTTGCATTGCACAGAATATACACTGATGCCCTTAAAGAAGAAAACAAGAACACATAATTAGTTGATCATCCAATTATTTTTAAAATGTCTAAGGTTGGCATCATTGAATCATTATGTCTAAAGAGAGAGAAATGGGAAAGATTGCAACACTTACCATTTGGTGGTAAAGTTTGCTGACTTCTTGTCTCCAGTCCAAACCCATTTTGTTGTCAGGACTGTCCACCTCATGGGGCACTGCATCACCAATCATAATCAGGGCCCTTTTGGTGCCAGGGGTCCAACTGAGCTGTCCAACTCTGTTCAGGATGTACTCATAACATTCTGCGAAGTCACCTCCACCTGTTCCTTGCGTTTCATTAAGGAATGTACGAAGGGCACCAAAATCTTGTGTGAAGTCGACTGCTTTCATCAAGTAGAACTCCTTCTCATCGCAGTAATCACCATGAGCTATGATGGAAATGCGGAGATTGGGAACATCAGCGAAGAGTCGTTCACACACATTGGTGATGTTGTCCCTCAGAGGCTCAAGGAGGGAGGACATGGATCCTGTTGTATCAAAGGAGATGGCCACTTCTATTGGTGGAGGACCTCTGTAGATCGATTGATTATTCTCCATCATCTCAGCTTCATTTTCAGCTGGCTTTTCGCTTTCATCCGATGGGTTTTCTTCAGCTTCTTCCATCTGTTCCTCTGCGGAGGGTGACACATTTTCATCGCTGTGACCATCTTTGTCACATTCGGCATTTTCTTCTACACCAGTATTTTGTTCTTCCGTGTCACTCATCTCAGCATCTTCTGATGGTTCGTCCACCTCATGGCATTCATCATGTTGTTCTTTATTGACTTCTTCAATGTCAACGTCTTCTTCCTTATCAAGACCATCTTCTTCATTGTCAGCATCTTGAACTTCTTCAAAGTCATCATGATTAGCTTCATCTTCACTGTCACTAATCACTTCATCGTCAACAGAAACTTCAGCCTCGATGTTCTCATGGTTCTCATGACCTTGAGATTCATGGTCAAGGTCATATTCTTCATCATGTGATGCAGAGTCTCTGCTGACATCATAATCTTCATCTGTGGCATGTGAATCTTCACGTAGCACTTCCTCTGACTTGGGGTCATTTTGTTCAAAGAAGCTCCCAATAGACACTTGTGGTAAACTTGCGACCTTCATGGACATGGCAATGAGGGACACCAAAGAGCTTGTCCTGGTATTTTGCAGCTTGTCTTGATTGAGGAGTTCAATTGTTGGTGACCTCCTCAGTCCCTTGGACATGTCTAGTGGTTCCAGAGGTCCATAAGAAGATTTTCTGCTGAGAGATTCCATCTCACTGTCTACTGACGACTGGACTAACACTGGTGAAGCCATGCACTTGTATTACCTGAAAAAAAGATAGTAAATCTTAACAATTGTTTTATATTTTATACTGATTAAATGTGTAGTTTTTATTTTTGTTTTTTTACTGTAATAAATATGCAAATGTGTTTTTATTTTTTATTACTTTATTTTTTATGAAAGATAATTTTGTAAATTGAAACTGTTATTGCATTTATTGCACAACTTATTAAATAATCCATTATGTACCTCTTAATATTAGCTGATCAGTTGTACAGTATATATCTGTATATTTGTTGTCAGTTCTCTTCCACTGGTGGCGTGGCTGAATATGCCAGTGGAAATCCTGGCTGCTTTATATACTGGTTGAAAATGACGTCAGGCTATGCAAATTATGGCTATTTTTAGCTGCAACACTGAGCAAGCCCGGGCAGGATCCACTTGGCCCACAGGCTGATCTGCTGCAACATGTCTGTGGCAATGAGGCCCAAGTTAGGTTATCACTAGTTGATCCCATGTAATATGTAAAAGGTTTATTCTTTGTCAGTCATCCTATATACGGTGTCTCCATAGTATACTTCGTTATGATACAAGGCCCTGGTCATTACCTATTTGGTTGATTTAGCTCCTTAATTAATTGGCTTGATTTTCAGGCAAAGTGGAAACCCCGAAGAGGCCCATTATGTTGTTGTTAAATGTAAAATCACTAGGTGGCATTGATGATCATGTCCCGCCATCTCGTGTTGACCATAAGTACCTTGACGTTTCACATTGATTATATAGAAAATTATAAAAAGACCCAGTTTAATATTCGCATGCTATATCAGTGTGCATTTTAACGTGGCCATTATTTTGATGACATTTACATGCTACATTGAAACTGAGCATTTTCAAGTGGCCAAATTGTTGATATCTGCAAATGTTGTCACTTCAATGTCAAGTACATATAGACCTAGCAAATTTTTACCCCAGTAACAGTAGGCCATGGATAGTCATAGCTCATATTAAAGCCTTGAAATTTTCACAAATTTAATATGTTGGCCATGCAAGCAAACAAATAAATAATTGATCTGACGAAAGATGTAATATTATGAGGCAACATAAAAATGTGAAATTCTATTTTTCTTAGAAAAAAATGCACAACTCCAGCTCAACAGTGATTGTCAGTGAAAAAGGTCAAGTTAGTGAGGACCTCAGGCCTGACTTGGCCCTCCGATAAGGCTGCTGTCTTGGGACAACTCCACTTACTGTAGCCCTTCGCTTTCGCTGTTGCCTTCGAGGAAGTGTTGCTGAGGTACTGACATTACTTTTGCTTCCAATTTCTTGTCCACTGGTGTTTGCATTTGAGGTTTCTTCTGCAGTTGAAGGACATGATGCTGAAGTTGTTTCAGCAGAAGCCACCTCATGAAAATTTCTTGAAAAAAAAGGAGAGAGAGAGAGAAAAAATTAAGTAGTAAAATTGGATTCAGTTCATTTTTCATTTGGAAATTGTGAGATAATATTAGCCAAAGACAGTTAAAGTAATCACGTTTAGAGGAATCAACCTGTGCACATTCACCTGACATGTCCTTCAATGTCCCATTCCCAGAGACACACAGAACACTCTTCATACTGACACTTGCTGACTCCAAGGAGCTTCTGGATTAAGTGGGTGTCTTCTGGCACTGCTGGTCTGACAAATATATTTAATTATATATATGAAAATGTAAGAATTGCAATATGATAAATCTGAATAAGATGACTAATAGCTGACACATTCATCTTAATTACTACAAAATATAGATAGACTATGCAATCCGACCTGAAGTTTGTTCAATGGTCTTTAGGTTCCTAAGTATAGTGAACATGTATTTAGACATTTAGCCATTTTATTATTTACATGTATATAATAAAATACTCATATAATTAATGATGGTGATGCCTTTATATGTCTACTTGACTCTATGTTTGAACAACTATAATCTAGACTTGAAGTTCACCTAGGCTAAATAGTGCCAAGTATTTTATTCGGAATAATTAATCTCACCTTGTGGCGGCAAAAGTATCTGGCATAAAACAAAAAGGACATTTCTGGAAATTGATCTTCAAGCTGTTGTCTTTGTACAAACAAGGTGAACATACTCTGTGTTGACACCTGCCATAAATCATTTCAAGGGAAGGCATCAAACATATTCCACAGCTGAATCTGAAATGTAAGGCATTTAAATCCTAATATTATATAATGAGAGTATTTATGATGCCAATCATTTTGTAAGTCCTAAGATTTCCACACACAAAATAAAGCAATAACAGAACAACAACAAATGTTATTTCTCTTAGTCCCAGGAGTTGATTGGTTTTAAAGGGCCTGAAAATATGGCAATATCAATCAATCATTTTTGAGCCGCTAATTAGCCACACCCTTCACCCGCACCCAAAGCAGAAAGGTGATTTCCATTCCCCAACGTTTTGTTGTTCATGATTTCTCAGGTACACGAATTTCGTTCACCACATGTGGCCACAAAACCATTAATTGCAAAGTTTATACTTGATGTCATTATTTGAAATCTTGTTCAAGAAGAGCTAAGTTCACCTGGAATCGAAATCTCGCACACGCTCGTCGAATTCTGTTGAATTCATCCTCAGACGAGATACATTTTTCACTTCAGGTCCATGTGGCACTCATGGCCCTTTAAACAAGCCTTCGCCTTTCCAGCGTGCTGATTGGCCAAGAGTTATGGCAAAAAACAAACCCAAGAAAAAAATGATTTATTTCTCCACGAGAGGGCAGGAGAATCTAGAATACAGATATGAAATCGTACATACAGATGACAGCACTAGTCCATCAAGTAATTGTAGCATATCACCTCCCACATTTCATAAAAAAGAAAAAAAAAAACGACCCCGGAGTTCCCAGTTTCCACCTCTGGAGTCTTTATGAGAGCCTAATTATTTCCTGGGTAATTTATTTCCCCGACACAATGAGCTAATGTTTATTTCACTTATGCCTCAGAGGGCACTTCCAATATCTATCTATCTATCTCTGGTAATTATCATGGCTAGCAAAAATCAGTGATTAATTCTGAGTGAGAGCCATGCCATACAGCAGGTATCTATTATCTAGTGACATAATTTTTTTTTTATTCAGTGCTAGATGCATGTATAGTATATACTTGTTTATTTCTGCTATTGTATTTCTTTTATTTACCTTTTATTTTTACCATGTATGAAAGGGGGGGGGGGGATTTGGGGTTAGGACAACCCCTGCCCCCCCCCCCCCCCCCCACTTAGTCCAGTAGCCACCTCCCTAAATTCCAAATTTTGTGCCCCGGCTGTTATATAAACAATAGTGTGCTCATTTGAAAGCTTAAAACATGAACTTTTCATTTTTGTTCAGATCAGTCGCCTAACATCACCATATAAGGTCAAAGGTGACAATGTCCATATTTAGAAATTCATAATCAATAACTTGATATTTTGCCATATTTTCACACAAAGTTGGTACAGTTTTCCTCAGTAAGGTCTTTCTGTGGAAAATGAAGAGAAATCAAAATTTTGGAAACTCGCATCCCATATTTGGCAAGGAATTTCAATTTTAAGAGAAAAAACTTCTTTGTTGTTGTTTTTTTTTTACAAAAATGATGTAAGTGGTATACTACTAATAATACACTTAATAAAATTCACATAACCTCTCTTTCAAGTGACATATGTTTTATTGGTATCCATAGCAACAAGCAAATTAAAATGTTTACTTTAGCAACCAGTGTCTCTTCAATTCTGTGATCAATGTAATCATTAATGACGTAAACATCCATCATAAATACCTAAATATATTATATATTATTTCAAATTTTCAATAAAAATTACTTATATAGACCAGTAAAAAGTTTACATTCACAATAATTAATTCGGTTTAATTTTATTTGAAATTTGATCTTTTTTTAGGAGCTCAATGTAGCAAACTTTCAGGCAAAAATGAGGTCAATTGAAGCTTAAGCATCTGGGTTTATGTGCATGTTATAGTGTTGATAAAATGTTAATTATTGCTCATATGTTCATCTTTTCTACGATCCCAATTTGTCTGTATCCATGGCAACCATATAAACAAATCCAATACAAACTCCAGAAAAGATGGATATTTAAGAAGTTGGTGATACATAAAGGGTTGATGGTCATATTACACATCATTTTATTCCCAAGATCCCTAACTGTTGGAAAATATAAGTTTGCCATGTCAAAACTGGGAAATAAGGGTCTTAAAATTTGCTTCCATGGCAACAAGTCCCTTCATATTTAAACCCAATATTAAAATTAATTTTATCCTCTAACTTTGGCAATACAACTGAAAAATGTTTGATATTTAAAAAACTTTTCAGGTATCTACAGCAATTGGAAAACATTATAAATTTTTTAAAAATTGTATAACCCTGTTGCCATGGTAACAAAAGAAGTGGTGTTTTTGTTTTTACCAATAGTACCTATTAGAAGTTTTTTTTCTTTATCTAAGTTATATATATTATCCACAAATAAGGCATGCTTTGGCACAACCAACACCTGCCCTTATAGTTCACATGATTTCAGTTTTGTAAATAAATAATGCTGCCATGACGACTGGTTTGAAATGTAAGTAATTTTTCAGTGAATTGTGCAGTGACTAAACTTACACATTACTGCCATAAATATATACTGTTTGTTAGAAATTTTATAATTGATATCATGCAAGATAGGGGAGCTTTATTCTATTCTTGACAAATTTTGTCAGCAGCATGTATTTTAAAATATTCAAGATGGCGTCCAAGACGGCCACTATCAGGATATATATTTGTAACTAATTGACACAACACAACATAACTGGAATTTAGGGAGGTGGCTACTGGACTAACTCCTGCTGACCCGTGAAACTCTTCATTCCTTATTTTATCATATATATATGGTGGACATGTAAAATGTAAAATTTAGTTGTTACAATCAGACAGTGGTCCCTGGTGCAAGCAATTCACAGGTTGGCGATTTGGCGGGAAACTGGGAGGGCGCTGCGATCGTTTTCATTTTCCATGCGGTCACATGACTTTGACAGCGCCTTCGAACGATGAAAACCGCAGCGACTGATTCGTGTCAGCAAGTAAGTTATTGGAGGTTTTCGTGATTATCATGTCATAATTGACCTTCTGTGTGGGTGTATACAGTTTAGGGGCCATGGAATGTTTAAGATAAGTAAATGCGTTGTCATGCCTGTCATTCCAAGAAAACTGACAACGAAAGTGGAACACGCAGACGCAGCTCAACGTCTGTTCCCGTTGGATGGGCGATAATGCCATGTTTACTCTTCTCAAAAAGTGCATTTGACAGCTCTTTCATTGACAGTGAATAAAAACGTTCCTTTTGTTATCAACTGTCAACATCCTTTGATGACTGATATATGCATGTAGATGTTACTTTGGCGGTGCTGTCATTATATCAACATTCTTCTTTAAGTTTTTTTGAAAGACTAAATGAAAGTTGTAACAATATTCATCGAAATGAAATTGCAACCCAATTTAATGCTGTAACTGGTGTAAGTTAACTTGTAATGTAGTAAATTAACAAAAGTTACAGACCATTTGTTTGCTTGTTTGTCATTGCTGGCGGCCAAAGAGTAGAAATAGTATTTGTCATTGCTGGTGGTGTTGACACAATGACAGTGTTGTGTTGGCCGCTTACGTATGCAGTAACCGACACTGTTGTGTTGTGGCCGTCAATAGACTTGCCGTTATTAACAATGGCCAGGGGCGGATTCAAAACATTCTGACAAATAAAAGCTTCGATTTTGTCAGTCAATATGACATAGAAGACGATCAGGGGCGGATCCAACACATTTTGTTGAATCCGCCCCTGAACGTCTTTATTAATGCCGGCAAGTCTATTGCGGGCCACAACTTCAGTGTCGTTTACTGTACAATGTAGATTCTACCTTCCTTCAAATTGTGTGCAATTACTATGGAATTCAGTGTCTGAACTTTGATATGCAAAAATATTTATGTAGCTAGCGATCTGAATAATATTTGTAGCAAGGTCTTCGCACTTTTTAGCAGGCGCTTCTTTTCACGAATCGCCATGCCTGATTGGCTGAATGACTGTTAAATTAATTGTTTTTTGATTCCATTGGTCTATCACTTTCATAGTCATGAACATGTCATTATAACAACAAGAGAATTTTCAGACATACTATGGAAGTGGTAGAATCACGGATGCGATTTCATGTAAAGTTTTCTTAGTGCCCCATATGGATATTTTTTGGAGTGTTGATTTGTTAAGGCTTAAAAAATGAGTGTTGGATTTTGTGCACCTCTCTAATGCAGAGTTATACTCGTAGGTATTTCACTGTTTAAAGCTCCACTGTCTGTCAAAATTGCTATTCATCAAATGAATGAAAATCACCTTATTTGATCAAGGCACACTAAATATGTGGAAGCTAATGAATCTACCAGGCATTTATTACAAAAAATAAATGATGCATTGAAAGAAATCAAGACCAAAACATTGGAAATACAATGGAAATGGCATGATCACCATCATCGCTTGGTTTGTTTACATATTGGATTTTTGATGGCATGAAAAATTGGCAATGAAGTGAATGCAATAGATTTTGGCCACTGTCATATTGAGTGACAATCCAGCTTTAACTTGACATTAATTTGTTGTGTTTTTTTTATATAACGAAAAGCTGAAAATTGTGTTGGCAAAATTCATTATGGACAGTCGATCAGCAGCTTTCCTTGACAATTGGTTATTGCTGGATTTTTAGCCTGAACATTGATGTTATATGTGATTATAATCTGATAAACGGGCCTAACATTATTGACATTATTGCAAAATATAGTTGTTGAAGATTCAAGTTGTGTCCTTCAGTATGATATTTGTCGAGTTTTAGGCACAACAGCAAAAAATAACTTTAATAGGTAAGAATCCAATTCTAAACTTCAGTGAATTATCATAAATTTAGTACCACTCCATCTATAAAATGTATTATGAACAGGCTTGTAAGTATATTTTAACACACTCATTGCATTGATTTCATTCAAATTCATTGTATTCCCAATGTCATGTTGCTCTGCGTTAATATGTGGTCTTGATTCAGAAAGAATTTATTAAATATCAACTTTTTTCTTCTTCTTGAAAAAAAGGTTGGTATCAAACAGAGTCTGATGTATCTACAGTGCATTATGTAAAAGGGAGAATATAAATTAGTTGCAGGATAAATATACAAGTAATAAACACAACAAAAGAAGTACACAAACACAACAATAAATGCCAGCTTTTTAATGATTTTACTGCTGTACAACAAATTTTATTTATATGCTTCTACCATGCCTCTGTGGTGTATAACAAGGGGCTGTTGCAACTTGCTGGATGCATTTATCTTGCATCATCAATGTGTGGAGTTCTGATGCTGCTGATGCTGCTGATGCTGCTGATGCTACTGATGCTGCTGATGCTGCTGATGCTGCTGATGCTGGATTGCCAGGAATCTGCTAGGGACAACAAAAGCATGAGAAGTATGAGAGAGGGGGGCATCAGCTGACTTGCAGCGTCCTCTGTAGCTAAAATGTCTGATGCGGGCTGACCTACAGCAACCCTACTCTCAGCATCATCTGATAAGCTCTACAGTTACTTGATGTTTCCTCTCAGGAAGTTTTCTACCCCACCAATGGTTTTATCGGAGGACTTATCCCATTACAGGATGTCGAGTAGCAGTTAGTATGTTTCGCATAGCTGAATGGTGACCAAGCAATGTTTCTGGAGTATAATCGATGAAACTTGTTTACTTAAGAATGATCAAATAACAAAATAACATGTTCGTATTTTTGTTTTTAAATATTAATATGATATACTTAGTGCAGATATATTATTTAATATGAACTGCGTTCTTATAAAGTATAACCGACATATGTGGTCCAAAAGGAATTTCATAATGTGAATGTCCAGATCATTATTTGAATTGATGTGCATTTTGTTTCAAGGACACTTTCGAGAAATGCTGTGCATAAATTATTGTAGAGGTGTCACCTTATTTGTGTTGGCCTTTTTAATTTGAATGTTTAGCATGTCAAATCCTTGCAAGGATATTGAAACAATATTTGAAAGCTGCAGCAAGTAAGCATATAAAAACATGGAAATTGTTAAAAGTTTGAATTATTGCATCAAATCTTTTGATAAATGGTCCCATGCAAAAAGTTACACAAAGAAAGTCTGTATTAATGAAACATTCTTCATTTGCAATTATTTTTCTATTCTGGTAAAGCCTACTGTATAAATAAAAAGGAAATTTAGATTGCTCTTTGTGTGTGGTCAAAATAAATGTACTTTAATATTTCTGAGCATTTCATGGCTTTAAGTTGGAAGTTTCTGGTTTGCTTTCATTGAATGCAAATCAACCAGCAATGTACGTAACACTCGGCAACTCAGGACAACAGCTCACAAACAAGTTGTAATTGGATGAATAGCATTGTATAAATGTGCAACATGACCTGATATTGTTATAAACTCGGGCTATGTTAGTAATTTGTACATACTATGATGGAGTCATTGAGTGCAGTGTGCATTTGTTTAGTCAGTCACAAAGGTTAATAGATCAGCAAAACAACGAATGTAATATTGTTAGCGGCCCTGGCCTTATTTGTTTTAACTACTTTATTTTTTCAAAAAGGTTAACTTTCTTCTGAAATGCATTAACTACTTTATTTTTTCAAAAAGGTTAACTTTCTTCTGAAATGCATTGTTGGCTTGCTGGCATGAACTTCATTGATTGCAATTTAGCTGTTAAAAGGTTACGGTAATGGCTACTGATGCTGAAAATTAATTGCCTGTGTGTCTTCACGGCGACGGATGTTTTTAGTTTTGGTCAACCTATGTCATCAAATCAAGCAGTATAATGAGGCAAGAATTGTTATTTGACTACAGGTAATATTAAGCAGTTAAACTTTGTCCAAGATGAATTTAAATGGACCATCATGTTTGATTTGAGCAAAAGTTGGATTCATGCAAACGTAGCAAAGATTTGTAAATAAAATAAATACACAATTTGAATTTAAGTGTTCTGTTAACTTTGGTTCGAATAGTGCAAAAGTTACTAAATTCGGCACGCATTATAGAAATTAGTTGAGGGTGGGATGGCATGCTTGATTTTTGCTTTCGGAATTCTTGTTGAAGCTGTTTATTCAACATACGAAAGCAGATGGAATTTAAGTTGGCATCAGTTTGGTTGTTAAATGATTGAAGAAGTGTCCTAACGAGCCAGGGCGTCTCTTTGGAGTTAATGTCATTGGGGCCAAGGTGTCTCTCTCCCCGATGCATACGTCTTGTGTGATGGAGATGCATCAGGTTGGTGATGCAGGGTGGCAGTAAACGACGATGTTGCGGAGCGTGGGTTAATGATGACGTGTCACATGGGGCTAAGAGGTCATCCCAGGGTTTCTTGGCGGTTGTGGTCAAGATCTTATACTCAGCTTATGAGCTTTTATTATCTGAAAAACAGTTGAGGGTTGAAGTATATACATAGGTAACTTGGATCGATAGTTTTTAGTAAAGTTTGTCGGCTTATCATCCAACAAAAATCTGACGGATTTGATAATATCACAAATCTGTAAATGCAATGCACTTAATTTGTTTTTTTTTACCTTGTTTAATATGGATGTATGTGGTTATGTTAAATGCCGTGTGATTGATGCCTAATCTTTATTTAGCACTGTCACAGTTTGTATGAGGTCTCTGAAATAAAATGCAACAAAAGTATTGTCTTCAAAACTTTATTGAGGGCATGGTTGTTAAAAGGTGAACTACAAATTGTAGTATGTGAAGAGACATTAAAATGCTGTAAGGAGCTGAAAACACAATTGTGGTCTAGAAACTGCTCCATTATTGAAAGAACTGTACCCTACAAGGTCATATGATGGGATTTCAGACTAAAAGAGCTCCCAGCTCCCTAGAGCTTGTTGCCAATGTGTAAAGTGCAGGCTGGGGGCAACCATTGCGAAATTCACATTTTACGCTGATGTAAAAATGCATAGAATTATTAGTAATTGAATTGATTCGAATGACTCACTCTTTTTAAGTAAATTAGGAATTATTATGTGTATTTGTGTACTCGGCCAGTTTTGTATCTTCTTTAGAAGATGAAATAGGTGTCCTCCATGTGTAACGCATCATCTTTTGACTTATGATTATCGGTACAAGGAAGTTCTGTTCTATTGAAATGAATTTTCTGTTGGAAGCTTTAAATGACTGCAATAAGATGGTAAATGGGTCGTTTGTCTTGTGCAGCACCGTAATGATAATATTAGAAGAGTGGTCTGCTGAATGCTTGGGGTAATAAATGGCAGGAGGGTATGCTGATAGAAATATTGCGGGACGTGAATAATGCTTTGATCTTCAGGGACATATGAATAGTGGTGCTGGCTTGTGTATTGTGGAAGATATAGGGGATGTAACATTGATGCTGAACGTTCTGCCCCTTGAGTAATGAATGGTGCAGTTGGCTTGACGACGGCCAGGCAATGAGGAACCAATGGCTTGTGGGGCGTTGTGGGGCCAGCAGCCACTGGGCCCATAGTGTATGGGGCAGCTAACGGTGTTAGCCAGGTCAGAGGTTTGCGAGATGAAGATGAATGAAGGACACGAAAAATGGTTTCGGGGGTGGATTAGTTGAAGGGGGGATGGAGGCGGAAGTGATTTGTCTCCAGATGCCTTGACTATCACTCCTGTTCTCTTACCATGTGAGCCAGGGGTGCTAGATTGTTATGTTTCTAATAATTCTTCATGATTTGCTCTGTAAATCTAATTAGTCCTGGATGATGCAGCTGTTGAGCATGATTAGTTCCAATGAGCAATAGATAAATGGTTCAGCACTGTTGTTTCCAGTTTTATTGAACAACTGTTGTAGCATATATACAGTTACAAACAATCATAATTAGTATTTTAATCATTATTTTCTGACAGCTTCAGCTCTGTTAAAGTGTTGTTTTTTAATTTGAAATCACATGACCTGATGACATGTCTGCAGAAAAATTACGTAATGAGAACTGTTTGCTCGGCGCAACATGAAACCTGTCTACCGAGAGAGAGAAAAACTTGTTGATGAAATCACAATGGTGATGACGTGTTTTAATAAGATATGAACGGTTTGTCATTTCAGATGGTGGTCTCACTGATCTGACGTCGTGAAGTGCTGGAGGTGACATTTGGCGCTCTTCTTGCTTTTGAAAAGACAGAAATATCCATTTGTGTTCATCAAAATGTCAGTGTCTGAGAATCAGCACATCATAATTTGTGGTAAGTCCTTTATTCACTTTCAGGATTAGTAGTACAGTGCACCTTGCATAAGTCAAATTTTCCAGGGCCTAAATTGAATCTTTGCACAACCAAAACCGAATTTGAAGGAGCAGTGGTTTTTTATTCTATTTTAGAGCCTTTGCAAAGGGCTAAACTTGAATGGAATCAGGTAGTCCAGGCAAATTTGACTTATGCAAGGCTTGTTGTGGAGTCATTAACTCTGATTAGTCCTGCAAATTATGTGCCTACGCAAGTCTGATAGTACTGGATGGGCAGGATGGGGTGTTGGTTCGTTGGTTGACGCAGTTCCTTGGTTGACTGGATCCACACAACTTTAATGCCCTTCAAGAGGAATGGAATACTGTAGACCTGTATTGGATACTGCAGGTATCATGTTTTGGCAGTGTTATGAAGAGATCTCTGCGAACAAGGACATAGAACACTGGCATGATTGTAGGAAGGCTGAGAAGTTAGGGCAGCAAATTGACGGGCGCATAACATGACGAGAAGACGGAAGGAAGCTTGAAGCCAATGGGAGAGGAAGAGCCATGGACATATGAGCCGAGCGGTTCTGGTCAGGCAATGGATGTATGATTGGCATGGCATAAAGTAGCTTGTCTACTCATCTCTTGTTACCTGTTCTGAGAGATGACGGCTGCACCCTAGGCAATTAGTTATTGGGCTCATTGCATAGCCTGGGACAACTCCCTGACACTCTCCATTGCGACAAGTCTTGTATTGCAGCCTCTCGGGAGTTTGCTTGATGAATGCAGTGTGTTGCACACATGCCGATTATCTGCGGTCCTTGATTGCTGTCTGAGCAGAGATGGGTTCCGCTCTCCATTACCTTTCACAACTTAAGTGCTTTCTTCCTCCTCTATGGGGCCTTTTTCCTAGCAATAGATTGCTTGTACTGCAGGTAGAAAGTATTTATACTTGGTTAATAATGCTAAAACCTTCAGAAGCAATTATGTATGAATCACTCATTTGAATTACCATCTGGATTGCCTTTTGTTAACTTCTTTTAAATGGAAATTGATATCTTTTAACCTGAATTAATGGTCAGTGTAGAATGTCTTAGTGAAGTGAGTTATTTCTAATTGGCTTTATTGTGTTTTTACTTCAGTAGGTTTTGAATAGAGTATTTTTGTGTCTCCATTATTTAGCAGAAGTATGGTGTATCAGCAAGTTAAACATGTTTGTCTGTGAGGAATGAGTACAAATTATGATCATAGACTCAACAAAGCTTTCCAGATTTTCTCCGGAAAGCTTCAATGGGCTATTGGCTCAGAATTCAGGATGCGACTTGAAGCATAAAGCAGATAGACGAGAGATTCGCAATGCCCGTCACATCTGGAGGTGTCGTAAGGTGGTCTTTATGGGGTCCTCGTGTCATCCGAGCTTTACCTACTGGAGCCAGAGGAGCTCAAAAGTAGTTCAACAGTCCCATTTGATTTGATATGAACTATGTTAATATCTATCTTAATGTACTTCTCATTTGTTCCAGCCTTGACCTGTCTCAAACATTCCTTTTTCCCGGTCAATTTGGTTTGTAACTTTGCTGTGCAACATCATGTATATAGCCCGGAGCAGAGAAGTGACGAAGTGTGGCAATTTGTTCTCAGTCAAGGTGAACCAATTTATTTTTCCAGATTTAGGTATTGTACACTTCTTTCTGGTTTGTAATGTCTTGAAAAATGGCATGACATAGAGGATGACCAGTGCAAATTTCTCTCATGCTGTGAAGTTTCAAAGACTTCTAGTGATAGTTTGGTAAAAGTGGTCGTTCATGATATTAATGGCATAAGCAATCTTTCTTGGCCTCATTGCTAGTCAGACCTGCAGACAGGTGGATAAGCATATAGTTTGGGAAGTTGCTTATTGGGTTTCTTCGCGATGATCACCTTCATTGATGAGCTCTTGCAACAAATGGTGCACAATGATGAAAAATGTGCATTAATCTGGAAGTTGTATGCGATGCTTATGTGTTTACGAGCTTCGTTTGGCATGATGTGAAGCAAGGAAAATGTACGAGACAAGAAGCAAGGAAGTGTCCGTTGGAGTCGAGCGCCTGTCACGGTGATGTATCAGGTTAAGGGAGCAGATTCAGGTCACGTCATGCCGCAGCCACTGGGATGTGACAGGCTGACAATAAGCTGCTGCTAGCATCCTGCATCTACGCAGCGTTCCTGCTGCTGTGGGTGGACTCACTGCAGATATCATTGGCAGCTGCAGTGGTTGCTCTTGCCTGGAAGAGCAACTGGCCATGGACCACGATCACTTAAAGGTCAAGTCTAATGGGGGACACATTTTAGCGTTATTAGATGCGTAACTTTCATTTCAAATAATTACCTGCATGTTAGTTGATGAGAATTCGGCAGTATAAGGGAATTATTCACGAAAATATACCAGGCCAGCTGGTCGCCGATCACAAACACTCCCTGAAATCTCGCACCTCTGGTGACGTCACAGCAGCATCATTTTGCTTGCCTTGACATACACTCATGATGTCCTCAGCCTGTGACGTCACTCCAGTCATGGTAAAGGCTTGCCAAAGCAGTCTGGCGAAATTAGGACCTTTCAACTGGGATTTCTCAGCCTCTGCTGGTCAGATTATGGTCGAATTTTGTTTGTGAGCATGGCATCATGTTCAGTATGCATTGAACAGTCTAGCACCAAACAATGGAGGCAGCATCTTTTGTTGGGCATCGTTTGCATGCAGACAATTTATTATTATTGCTAGTCACATGGTACATTTCTGTGCTATTGCTGTGACGTCATCAATTTATGAGTCTCGTCCAAGTCTCGTGGTTGCTTGTGTCATTGCCAAGATGGCTTGTGTATATACTAGAAACGATGAACACTTCGGGTCGAATTCTTGTGACCTTGAATTGGTAAGTGGATTAAGTAATGAGGATTGAGTTATCAGGTATTATACTTATTTTCAGGAATAGGTAGGGAGTATCATGTTTGTAAACCTTTGTACAGCAATCAAAATGCAAAGTTCACCCTGTAGTGTGATTCTTTGGTTAGTTTTCAATATTTATGTACCTGGTTTTGTTCCTGAAGTATACCACTGTTAATTGTGTACATTTTATCAGTATTTACATATGCCTAAAAATGAATTATGATAGTAAGATATGAGACACTTACACTGATGGAAATGGAAAATAATTCAGGCTATTCCAGTTGGTACAGTATCCAGCAAAGGATTATCGTGTTGGGTTTGGGCTTTTTATCAATTCCTCCATGTTGAAATCGAATGTAAAGGTGAGCTTTTCCGGCGTAGTTTTTCCTGACAGGTAAGTGAGGATTCCGAGGTCAACTGAACCTTTGATAACTGAACGTTTGATGATCTCTCAAAGCTTCGGTGTGAAATGTTATGTGTCTTTTTTGGTATAGGTATTCAATGACAACACCTGAATGCCAGAGTTCTTAGAGCCGTTTTTGCTGCTCGGGCTGTTGGGTATAGTGCGATTTGGAGGGAATACATGTGGCGGTATGAAAAACCATAGCAGTTTTATCCTCTGGGACCTTAACCTAAGTTCCACGTGCATGCATAAACTGCATTTCTATTGAGAGAATTCAATGTTGTCAACCTTCTGCGGTGATAACTCAGGTTCTGCTGCTGTTATAACGATATGATACTACAATTACATATAATGATATTCATGATTAAACCTGCTCATCTTGTAATGGTATGAGCTAAAAACAAAATTCATTAATTCAAAAAGCACAGTGAGAAGGGAATGTGGTGTTTGTTGGCAAAAACTTGCAAATATTATGCAAGGCATCAGTTGTCTTGCTAATTGATGCGTTCATTGATTGCGCTGTGGCAGTGGTATTGCATTTCTGGAAGCAAGAGAATCCGAGTGCTAAAGCTCTTTACGAGCTCCCTGTGGGTTAGTTGGACTGAGATGGGAGCGGAAAGCCGACAGTTTGTCAGATTCATGCATGATAACATGATTTCCTTAGACAAATCCTTGCAGGCCTAACAAAATCAAATGTTCAATTAAGGTTTTTACAGGGAATCTGCTGTGCAGTCTGCCTGTGGCATCAGCTGGTCTGCTTTAGTTTTGCTTTAACACATGGCAAATGGAAACCCAGTATACTCGATGTGCCTCTATTGTCTGAAATATTGGTTTAGCACAACATTCATCTGCTCGACTGCTGTGGTTTGGGACGCCCTGTACAAATTGAATACTTCATTAATATCATGGCCCAGCATTAGTTTGGAGACGAGCAGCTTTCAGCAGGGCTCCATGAAACCTGGCAGTTTTCTGCACTGCTTTCACGCATTAGTTTCCAGGCAGCACAGGCACATTTAACATTAGTAAGAGTTTCTGTAACCTGCTAGGTTTGTGGTTGACAAAGTGTTAAAAGATAGTGTCCTAATATCATACATCCAATGACCATGTATTATTTATAAATTGAATTAGTGTGAAACTGGATGCATTAAATGGAAACCACGATTTGTAATAACTTAGCGGTTTACCTCGTATGTATGATAGGTTTGACTGTTATAGCCCCCACGTTTAGTTATAGTTTTGTGGTTTACGTCGTATATATAAATATAATATGAAGGGTTTTTTTAAAATTATTTTGTTAGTCAGCTTCATTATGCCATCAGATAGAGTTCCATGTCAAGTTTTAATTCCTTGTTATCTGCCTTTTTTTCCATCTCTGACTCGGTGATTGGAAAAGAAAGGAGCGATGCCAGCATTGCACAGATGTACTTGAAGCCACTCGGGTAACCTTGGAGAGAGAAGATGGTGATAACCTGGATGCAGTCGACGTCAGTCATCCAGGCACGTCTAGTGCTGCGGCACTCTAGTCATCACTGGCCGGGTTTCAAACGTGTTCATTCTGCCACAGCCGCTATACAGGCTCAATCTGTCTCCTGTTGTTATTTGAAGTGTCAGTATGGCCCGTGTTTGTTGTGTCTGTTGACTGAGCTCATTAATCTCAGGCTTTTTATGGTGGAGAATCCGTTTGCGAGTCAACTGGAGAAAATGCTGGCCTTCTGTCTTGTTGATTCTGTGCCAAAGGTGACACAGACATTTACGGAATTCATTCTCTGTTCTGATGTTACTTTATGGTTAAATTTGTGTGCATTGGTATTACTCAGTATCTCTGTGAAGTAGTCACAATTTGAGTTCTTTAACTGGAAGCCCAATAGACTCAATATCACTCCACTGAAGTAAAATTTCCTGGCTGTCATATCAGATACCACTATAACACGCTCTAGGCACTGAAAGTATAAGTTTGCTGGAATATTAATAAATTTTGTAACATCGAAACTGCAGCAATATTGCTGGGCTAGTCTCAAATGATGCTGCGGTTTATGCATCAATGGCCTCAGGTTCTATTCTCTTTGTACTGCTTGGGAGACTTATTGCTGGTGTCCCACCCACACACATTTCAATTCCTTGACTCCTGCAATTCTCCTGCTCAAGTGACTTTCTTTTCTACCGATATTGTGTTTATGTCTTACTTCACTCTCATTACTATCTAATGGCATCAATCATTGAGGATATTTACGTCGAAGTAATTTGTGGTTTTTTTATTCGATTCCAGAAAGCGGATTTGGTGGACTCCCGATTAGTGAAGCAGCTCACACAAATTACATGTACCGGTGGTTATTTATTTATCAGAATAAGTTTGCATTATCTTTACCTAAGCCCTTTAGTAAAAAGCCTCAACAAGAACTTGATTGCCTTGCGAATTTTTATAGTTTGATGATTGTTGGATGAGGAATCAATGGATCGATGCCTTGATGAGGTGTTTGCATGTATCGAGTCTTTCAACTCACTCTTGTCGTTTGTACTTAAAGGGTTAAATCTCATGGAGCTCAAAGGTTAAACAACTACACAAGGGAATAAAGAGAGCCTTTTGTGCATATGCTTTATTTTACCTGAACTAGTCACTTTCACTCAGCTTTATCTCTTTGTATTGGGTTATATTCTGAATTTGCTGCTGATGAAAGTAATGATACTGCTTGTTACTTCATTGCTGATGTGGGTAAATGCAGAACATAAACAGAAATTGACTTGTGAGTGTATTATAGGGTTATTTTTTGTTTGTGTATGGGAAAAATTATCAATTTAATGCCACTAATTGCACAAAAGGTACAGAACTCCGTGAAGTGCCAAGTGGTTTATTTCTTTTTTGGTATAATTGATTATTTTTGAAACTGGGATAGTGGTTACTGGTGTATACTTTTGGATTATTCTTGCTTTGCTAATTGTACTCAATCACTTGATAACCGCGTCCCAATAAGTCATCTCTGATACAACACAAGATTAGCCGATTCAAATGGGAACTGTTGTGTCAAACCCAATACAACTCAATCTCTTGCAGATTGTAACAAGAGGCCAAAATAGAGAAATTCAGCTGTGGCACTTGGTAAAATTAGATTGTGGTCAGGTTTCCTGGGAGATTTTTCTTTGCTAAGTGGACAGAAACAGGTTTGAATTGAATGACTGCTTCCTTTGGTCCTTCGCAAAATAAGCGTGTTTGCTTTGTCATTTGGAAAGGTTTTTCTCCGATATGTGAATGGAATTTTGTCTTTGATGACAATTTTGAATTTGTGAAATTGTTTTATGGCCAGGCAGAATTATTTTTCGTTTTTGTTTGTGCAATCTGGGAAAAAAAATCCTAACTATGTCAGATTCTGATTATTTATTTTATCAATGGACTGAACAGCAACAGAGATAGGTATTGCCCTCTAAGGATATTCATTTCCGCTATCAGGAGAAACCTCCACATAATTGTGTATAAAAGTATTATTACATATAAAAGTAGATATCAGATGTCAATGTGCTGGTATGTCTATTACGTGGAACTTTTCTTGGGAGATATGGGTTAAGAAATGCTCCAAGGCATTGTACGTCTAAGTCTTCCCTTCTTGAAAAAGTCATCAAAGTTCAAACCCGAGATCTAAGCGATCCATTGGTCGATGTTCGTAGAATTCAGGTAAATCTTTATGTAAATTGCTTCCTTGTAGTTCACATTATTTAAAGGGGCATAGATCAAAGAAAGGGCATCCTCAACAATATTACATGACCTTTTTCTTGTTAGGTTTCCATTGTGGTAACCTTTGTGTTGGTATTTATAATAATTCTATTAGCCAGGTTATTATCTAGGTTAATGGTGATCGAAACATTTCACAAACAGCAAAACATTTTTTGTTGTAAAAAATGTGTATTTCGAGGAGTTCCAAGTTATCACCAAGCGTGTCCTTATTGACCATGAAGAGACTTGCAAATGTATGTTTGCACAGTTGCATTTCACTTGAATATGCCATTTCTTATCTCGTCTCATGTGAGCTATATTGCCTCTCATAAATAGTCCTGTTCGACGAAAATTTGTATGTGTCATTTCCAGTCGTATCTCAGCATCTTCCCATGCTCTGGGCTTCCAACCGCTGGGTCCCGGGTTCGATTCCCGGTCGAGCCTAAGTTGGATGGGTGTTTCATCCTTCATCTCATTGCCATGGTTCCTGCCTGTCCTAATTAGGCCAACTGGTGCAGAAATACAGGACGTAAAGCCCTAATCACCAACCACCATCAGCATCTTCCCATTTTGTTTAATCCATATACAGTGTATCTGGCTTCAATGTCTCACTTCACTTCTCAGATACTCCACTTCTATGTTTGTCAGTTAATATGTTTCAGAGTTCGCATTCCATGCGACATGTCTCGCTTCACTTTTTTATGTCAATTAATGCTTCCGATGCTTCATTTCCCCTCTTTTGTTTCGTCTCACAAATTTATTGGCATGAGCCAGTTCTCTTTGTGTACTTCGTATACTTTGTATGTTTCATTTGGCATCTTAGGCTCGGATGCACTATTCCTATCTTCAGGCAAATGCTGTAAGTGGTTGCATGACTAGCTGCTGTATCAGACGCTGAGTGGAATTATGACTACCTCTAATGATGATGTTATTTGCATCAAAATCGTACCAACTGCCCATTGCTTGAGCCTGCGTTAACTGGCTTTTGGCACGATGGGTCTAGGAGGTTATCAGCATATGATCAGACAGGCTATTTACTGCCAAAAAGTTGCAATTTCACCCAACTATATTTAACTGGTACTTTTAAAAGAGCTACTACAATGATTTGGTTGCAAAAATGTTTTATGTTGAACAGGTGAAGCAAACATTCAACAACAACTCCTCAGGTGGTATGGGTCATGGATTTAATTGCACCTTTCTGGGTTTAGTGTTTTACTGATATATTATACTACCAACCTTTTACAGCTGCAATGGTTATTAAAACATATATACTAACTATGCTTACAGTATATTTACAATTTAATTCCGTTAATATTATTAAGAAGCAAAAGGTTACCCTTTGTAAGGTTAGTGATATGTCTAATTGGCTCTGGATTGTGATTAACCTTTGTGGGAGTCTGTAACATTTATTCTACATACACTTACATTCATATCGGATAACCATGAGCAAGTGCTTAAACCCTGGCATTATTTCTTGCATGCATTGCCATCAGTATGTCTTCTGTGATTGCTGTAGTGTGCTCTTGCATAGTAATAGCGCATAGTAATATGCCGAGTGATGTTTGAGTGCTGTTCGGCTGTTGTGTATTTGACAGGGTTCTTACTCATTCAATGTTGGCTGGATGCATAGCAGCATTGGTGGGCCATGGCTGGGGCAATTGCATTTGGGTTTGCCTGCCTCTATTTGTTCATTTTATTGGGGTGGCCAGACATTGCTTGTCTAGGTGGCCACGACCTTTGAGCTGGCTTCTGTCAACAAGCAGGTCACTGTGGCAGTAGTGGTGTGCCCCATAGGTCTCTTCAAGACCTCCAAATGGCCACTGCTGACCATTGCTGACCTGCATCCGGTTCTATGGCCACCGGTCTTCCCTGGTGACCAGTGGTGTCACTGGGAGACGGGGAAAATGCAACAGTAAATGAGAATGTCATGGAAATGGAGCCGGGAAAGAACTTTTTATGGAAATGATATAATTCAGTCATATTCATGCCCAATGGAAGCTGCAGAAGTCTGTGGACTTATATTTCAGAAATTATTATTGTGGTATTCTATGTGATATATCCTGACTGAGGGTATTTTTCATTGAAAACAATGATATTTGCTTTTACTGAATGTGAAATGAATTTTTTTTCTGTAACATCCATACAGCCAACTTGAAATAACAGTGCCAAATGGATTGGTGTAGTGGTAAAGGTCTAAGGGTCTTGGATTTGGTTTACTAGCCCTGCACTGTACCAGCTAAATCTCATTGTCTGTTCTGAGGAAAATAAAACACCTTGCAGATAAAGTAATAAATGTAACAGTATGTTGATTTGAAGTCCTGTCATCATATCATTATGTCTTGCCTATTTTAGTTCATCATATCAGCTGACAGTTCTAATCAATGAACATCAAGATGATCATTGATGTAATATAACTTTCAAATGCCAGTTGCCGCAACTTGCTGACCGTCGATTGTTTCACAGCCCATTATTTTATTGCCTGGTTCATAAAAACCAAGTCATTTTCCCCATTGCTGGTCCACCTCAAAGGCAAATGGTTGGCTGGGTACCTAGAGGATGGCAAGTGCTGTAATGGCCTGCAAACAAACCAAATTGTTTTGTCTGCCCGAAGTTGGAGTGCTGTGGCCGCTGTGGCCGCTGGAACCTATCAGATGGGCAGTGCATCCACATTAGCAATCTGTGGGGCAGACTGCAAATCAGCCATGCTCTTGAGCAATAAATCAACCGATGCTGACCGCTTAAAATCGACCAGGAGGTGGTGAAGCATCTCTCCGTTTCCCAAGCTTCACTGGTCTAGCAGCGACCGCTTTCTCCTGCTAGCCATCCTTTATTGAATAGAAGCCAGTTGAATGGCAAGATGATATGTGCTTCTCGATATTTTACCGCAGCAATCGAAAAAGAAAAGAAAAAAGAAGAGCCTGTTGTAATCTTGCTTCACACAGAATACCAGATGAATCTAAGTAGGAGAAGAAAAATGCAATCCATGATTTAATGCATTGTGCACACAACTTTTATCAGTGTGTCTTAATTTTTGTATTGCAAGAAGTCAAAATTGATACATTTGTAACATTTCTGTTCTAAGAATTATTAAGGTGAAGAATAGTGAGGTTACCTTTTCTTTTGGAAATGTGCAATGTGAAACTGAGATCTAGATAATCGTACGATAATCCTGTCAAGATATCTATGACCTAACTGAAATTATCATGTGTACACAGCCACTGTGTTAGGGTGAATTAGATATCAAACAGTTGAAGCCCTGTGAACATGGTGAATAGAATACTAGAATCCAGTATCTAATATATTAACCAGCTGTTGGAGATATGAATTTACGTTGTTTTTAGGTTGCTCAGACAAGATGGTGCACAGCAATTAGTCATATTTGTCTTCAGGTTCAGGATGGGGAGAAAGACACCTGTTGGAGTTGTGATGTTGAAGATGCTTCAGTGAATGTCAGTGTTGTGGTGCACTACATTGCATAATGATTCTGAAGGAATTTTGTGGCTCCCTAGGACGTCTGACAAAGCCTGCCAGGACCGATGCTAGTCTTGGTATGATGTTTAAATACAGTTTTTTTGAGTTTTGAGTTCATTTATTGATTAATAATATACATAGTATTAATTATATAGTTCACATGATATTTAACAAGCAAACAATTCCAACCAGATGCACATACGTGCATATTTGGTAAAATGTATACAGTTATATTACACAATATTGCATGTATGCTAATTGAAATTAATTAAAAGCTAAGTGCATATTAAATCCAATAGTAAATAATATGCGTAATTTTAAATTGTTTCTAAACTATTATACATGAGGTATTTTTTTAAACATGGGTGTTTCAAGGTTATAATTGATAGGTGATAGAACAATATCAGAAAAATAATTATAGATCACAGCTCTGCTTTCTTTGTACACATTTGATTATTTGATGGACCCAGGCTACGTATTTATTGCTATCTTATAGCCTTCATAAAATGCAGGTATCCCAAGAACATACTGCTGTGAAGCGAAGAACTTCCCACATGATGGACATGTTTGATATACGGTCTGCATATGTGTCATATTATTCTTGTAAACGCTAAATTTGTGTGAGCTAATGATTGTATCAGACATTAATTACAAATCATGTCATTGGGAACACAATGGATTTGGCATTATCATCAATACAGTCCTTCCAGAAATTCAGCTGTCATAAAATACAGGTAGCCAAGAACTCAGTTGACTGAATGTTTTAAGTGTGCATTTGCTGAAATAGAGAAAGATTCCAGAGTGAATAAAGGTCTTTTTCAGTGCATCACTTCCATCATTATGGACACGCTTGATATAGGCCTGTAAATATTTCATATTATTCTATTAATTATGTTGTAGTCCTTCCAGAAATTCAGCTATACAGTTATAGGGCTTCGTAAGAACAACAAATGCACTACAGTTCTATATCACACAGTTTATCTGAAAGCTGCGTTCTCTGTCAAAATTGAATTTTTTTTTTTAATTCATCAAATAGTTGAAAGTCATCTTATTCAATCAAGGCACACTAAATTTGTGTAAGCTAATGATTCTATCAGACATTAATTACAAAAATTAAATCATGCATTGAGAGAAAAATCCAGACCAAAACATTGGGAACACAATTGAATTGGCATCATCATCCATTGTTCAGTATTGTGACGTCATCACATGGTTTGTTTACATAGTTTTGATGGCATGAAAAACACTATTTATATTATATTTTGTAACTTAATAGTACATTGTTTTGCACAAATGGGCCTGTAATGGTAAAAAAATACCAGAAGACCAGAAGGGAGCACTGATTTGTAAAATTATTTGAGGCCAAAAAACTTGATGGTGACAAATCAAACAGGTCTTCGAAATGACTTCAATCTCCTTTTCCTAGGCGAAAACTGCCATAACGGATTGACGCTTGAATTACACCTGTCTAGACATTAGCAATGCTTCGGAAAGGTTCAATCGGCATAGGATTGACAGACGCAGGTGGCCAATTACCTATGGTGGACCACTGTGGATTGACTTGATCTAAGCAATACTAAAGTGCTATTGATGGCAAAGGCACTGAGTACTCAGTGTCTGTGCTGAGGCAAGTAAAAGACCCCACCCATGGAGTAAATGTGTAACGTGGGTGGAGTCCTCTCTCTCTCTCGCCTCATCAATCAACCATCGATAGCGGCAAGAACTTGCCTCAGAGGGCTGCACTTTCCATATCTGTCTATCTATCTTCTGATACGTCTATCCCTCTTGGCAGAAGATTAGTGGATAGGTCAAGCGCATTGCATCTGTTAATATTGAACAAACTTAAGCTGTGAGGATTTTGACGAAATTACACAAGGTATACTTGTTCTGGGATTTGAACCTTGGTACTGATGGTGAGCAAAGCTGCGAGTCAATTGCTGAAGCTCACTTTGTGATGTCGCTGTTGCTCTACTCCTCTTTTCAGCTCTCCCTGCCAAATCTCGGAAGTGGCGGTGTACAAATAGTGGAATTACAAGCAGATCATGGGGTCTCCGTTAAAACCCATATTCTTCACGGCAGAGGCAAATATTTACATACTTGGCAGGGGTCGTATCTATAGCTAGTTCTTGAATAAAGAAAAAATCATACACTGTGATAGTGCTCACTGCGAAGGATGCTACCTTGACCATCTATGAAAGCAATTAAATTAGCAGCTAGTATGTACACTCATTGCACCTGTAAATTCCCAGGGGGATTTTAATTACCTGAAGGCTGGTGTGTATAACAATAACAGATTCAAGTGGCAGTTATTGTCAAGCTTATTGTGAGTAGACCTTTAGGGATGGATGCATGTGTATGGCTATTGAAAAGGTACAAAATATGGTTTAGTACAGTTGGGATGAATTAATGAATTGTACATTTCTATGACTTGAGAAGGAAAGAAATGTCTAGTTAAGATTGAGTGATGATTGTAATTAATTCGTACTCAGTTGAACAATTTTAACAAATGTGCAACACGGATTGTGTTAATGAAAATATCGCACTGAAAAACCCCAGGGTCACAGAAATCGTATGATCTTTTCAACTACTAACTGAACGTGTATAATGTTGATCAGGCAGTGGAGGTTTCTGATTTGATTTAGAGTGATAACAGTGAAATTAACACTTAAAATGTTAAATAAGAGCAAATGTGTTGTTGAAGACTTGTGTGACAACTGTTGCATGCATGTAAGCTGGGAATAGACATTTTTGATCACCTCATTCCCATTTTCTGCATATAGGACATTGTGAATGAAAAATAAACCTTTCATTATGATACAAATGACCATGCTAATTTTTATTTATTTATTCATCGCACGTTTCTGAGGGCGGGGGCCTAGCGAAGAGGTAGTGCTCTGGGCTTCCAACCGCTGGGTCCTGGGTTCGATTCCCGGTCGAGCCTAAGTTGGATGGCTGTTTCGTCCTTCGTCTCATTGCCATGGTCTCTGCCTGTCCTAATTAACCCAACTGGTGCAGAAATACAAGACGTAAAGCCCTCATCACACACACACACACATCACACGTTTCTGCAAGTAATATAGAATTAAAGAGATTCATGATCAAATTTGGTGTAACTTTTTAATCATGAACTTTAATATGGAAGATATATGGTCTTCATTCTTCTGCATGATTTAGCTCAGCGTCAATGGTGTCTCATTATTTGGGTTTGTGGATATATTGTGGTTTACAATGGGCCTAGAGCGAATGGGCTTAAGTCGTCGCAGTCTGGTGTGTGTTTTTTGAAGGCGAAATGATGTACGGTGTGGAGTGCCGTTTAGGAGGGGAATTAGTTTCTTATAAATTCAAAGGGAAGCTGGGGAGTGACAATGTGCTTGCCAAGGAGATTATAAGAAGACTTTATGTTCTTCTTGGGCTGTATATTCTATGACTAGAATGATGTAGATTTGGCAGTACCAACCTTGAAGCAGTGTTGCAGCTTCTTGCTTTCACTTCATTGGCCGTAAATCATGGGCTGCTTCAGCAGGGGCCATTTTGGCTGTCCTTGCGGCTTCAGAGGGCAACACAAGGCTATCTGCATCTTCGGTGCACTTCAGAGAGCTCTGCATCTCAAAGCTACATCTCAAAGCTACAATCTAGGATATAAATGAGGAGAGGGACTGCTCTGACTGCCTCAAGAGCTGGCCAACTTCACAAGAGACCTTGGATCTGTTCGCTGCTAAAAAGTACACCGTTCATCATTTGATGGGATTATTGTATGATGAAGCAAACAGTAACCAATTTTGCTTCCAGTGTAGCGTTGGTGTATTCGGATAATTAAACTACAGAAAGATGTAAAAGATTTCAGAAATTCAGATCGACTAACAAATACGAGGGATAACTAATACAGTGAACCACAATTTATAAATTCATGTGTACACATGTGCATACATGTGCAAAATTCAATGTACTTTCTATATTGAAATGAAAGAACTGTCTTGATTTATGCCGAAATATTTTTATACATTTACCTATTTCGGAACAAGCGAGATTAAGGAAATTGTATTTCTTTGAAGTGTCATTTGTCTCTTTCTGTTAATTTGATAATAAGTCTCTTTCTATGAAGGTACATTTGGACTTTCTGCACAACGTTATCGAAACAGTCATATTTTGCACTTGAATTTTACATGTCAAGCCTACTACATACAAAGTACCAAGAAAATACTTGACAACTTGACATGGCTGATTGTTGCAGGACATGGGTGCTAAGCCCGGGGCCTCCTTTTGTCTGTAGTGAATGGATGTTGAGGCTATAATTACAGCCATTCAAATGAGACCAGGTTAATTCGAGCTGCTTTACATGTGACCATCTTCTGTTGCATAAAGGAGACAGGTGAAATGACCAGTGGTCATTTTGCTGCTGCTGCTACTGCTGCTGGACATTGTCATTGTGGACAGAATGCCTCCAGTGACCACTTGACCGTGTTAATTAATGTAGATGACCATAGTCCAGCTGCTGTTGTACAGCTCTTATCAGTTGTAAATTTATCAAGCTACTAATTAGTCTATTGTTTAGGAAAACGACAATTTATCTGATGAGAAGAAGTTGTACAAATTGATTGGTGCAGTAATATATTTTGTTCTCAAGATATATATCATTTAGGCGTGATTTAATTAATGGCTCTCAGTTAAGATGAATAACAAATCCACGAATTAAAAAAAAAGCAATTATAGTTTGATTCTAGTGGTTCTCTTTCTACATTGCTCTTCTCGTCTGGTTGATGAATTTATTATATAAATGAGTTGTGTAAAGTTAATAAATAAAATATTAAAATTAAAAAAATTAAAAAGAAAACAAAACAAGAAGAAAAAAGGAACAGTATATGATTAACCCCACTATTTGAGCTAATAGTATGTAAAAACTGACTGCTAATTTTCACAAGAGACTTGTCCCATATTTACAAATGTAGGTAGCATATACTTTTGTAGGGAGTAAAGTTAATTTCTCTACTCTTTCAATTTTGATTTGGGTGCTCAACTCCACATGTAGGGTAAACCATAGTGTTTTAATTTATGTTTATTATTATTATTATTTTTTTAACAAGATGTTTTACTTACTTCTATTCTCTTTAACACACTGTACAATGTAAATCTCAGTGAGAATTATGACCTTCTCTAGATGTAAGCAATAACCACGTTCTATTGTGTGCCCGTTGTCTGTCCCTTCCATTCCACATCTTGTAAGGTATTTACAAGGCCATAGCTACCAGCCAATACCTCCGTATTTCGTTGCTGTAATGCCACAAAGCAGTGCAGATTGCTTTTATTGCATGAGTGGTGTTGATTTGCCACTGCTGTTTGAGTGTATACATGCCTTAGCCTGTCTTCTTTGAAAGCTGGCTGCAAAGCATGTCAGGGCTTGGCTGGGCTTATATCTATTGCTTGCTATCCAGCTATGAATTAAAGAGTTAATGGGACCCCTTGCTTTGCTTCTTTTCAAGGACTGGATTGAACTGTTAGAAGTAGGGGTTCTTTGTTAACATGCATTTGAATGGCTTTACTTAAGCAAAGGTTTTTTTTTTATAGTGACTGAAGGACATGATAGTGACACGTTGTGTCGTGTAAATATCAGGTATTTAACATCTAAGGTATGAAGTTTGGATAAGGAGTACATTTTTGAATTGACAGTAGTTAAAATGGGTTGGACTTGGAGAGACAGAATTCGATTCTCAGTCTAGGTACAATGTACAGCAGCTGAGTGGTCTAGTAGTAAGACGCTTGCCTGCTCCTCTGAAGGACCCGGGTTCAATCCGGGGTTCGGGCACCCTTCATGAGCAACATCCCAGCTGGATTTCCTTTGGATGAGATGTTAAATTGGTGGTCCCTTGTTCCTGGTGTCTATGTTGAGGTAAGTAAAAGACCCCACCTATTGGGGGTAAATGTGTAACATCTAGGCGGACTCCTCCTGTCTCTCACCTCATCAATCAAACCTCGATAGCAACAAGAACTTGCCTTAGAGGGCTGCACTTTCCACATCTATCTATCTACTTAGGTACGACCTGGAGAACTAAAAGCCGAATAGTCATGATAGAATAGACCCACATCTCACAGTGAGGCAACTTAGCGGACAAAGATATTTCAGAGTGACAAAGTTGCATATGAAAACACAAAATTACGTTTGGCTTTTTGAATATAGCCTTTTGGTTGGGGGTTACGTAGTCTATGGTTAATATGTGATCAATGAACTCACAAGTGTGTCATGCAATCATTACATCTGCCGTTGACTGCTAGTGTGATGCTGCCTTAACTCATCTGTTTCCATCTGCCATTTTCCAGTTCATTGGTGATACTTTCAAAGATATTATGAAAACGTATTATATTTACACGGACAGATTGAATTTGATAAAATTGAATTTACCAAGAACAAAATGATAAACCAATACCTAGTCAATTAGATTGTTATTATATTGAAATCAATGTGTAGTATACACGTACGTGCCATATTTGGATAGGAGACGATTTGATGATATTAGAAGTACCCGACCTGACCTTCATTATGTATATACAAACGTATTCAATGTGTCATGTTTCAAGTTTTGGTATTGCGTTATTCCCAGGGTATCAAATTGTGATTTTGTCTCGATGTTTGGCAAAAATAATTACATCCAGTGCCTGGTACCACATTGTAAGACCATCTTGCTATTTAAGACCACCTCACAATTAAGACACTTTTAAGACGGTTTTATTTTTTTTTGCCAAACTATTGTTGCCGCTGTATTTCACCTCATTAATAAGACCACCTCAGTAAAATTTCACTAAGGATGGTCTTAGTGGTGAGGTACCGTTGTGAAGTTGTTATGGGTATGACGTGAGTCTTCTGCAAAATGTCTGTATTAGAATATATTGCAGAACAGGTGCAACCTGATGTTGCAACAATGCAACAAGCCTTCATTATGCAATGTAGGTCATTTATATGCAGGTATCAGTACAGGTGAATCACTATGTACTATAGTATGTAGATACTCGGGCTGACCACTGACCAGTGGTCACTGTGCAGTCACTAGTTGGTGGACACAGGTGAGATGCCCACTGACCATTGCTGACCACTAGGCCGTGACCCTAGTGCACCTTAACTGGACTCATTATAGAGACATGGTCACTTTAACTGACCAGGGTCAGTGTGTACTGGGAGCTGTAGATACTGGTCATTGGTAGACAGCTGGGTAGATAGATGGAAGGGTGACTTCTACCTGTGTCTGAAGACGCTGTCATAAATTACCCCAGTAGCCCCCATACCACTCAGGATGTTGAACAGAAAAGGTGAACAACCTCTCCCCCTACCCCCAGGTGCATCACTGATAAGATGACCAGACTATATATAAGTGAATTTTTTTTCGTCAATTTCACTTTGAAGTTAAGGAGAATTATTTTAATACTTCATGTGAAATGTTAAGTACGGAATCATAATCTTATTGAAATGGGTTTTCGAGAGATTCTGAATGGGTACAAACTTTTTGAGAATTAGGCTGTTTAACTGTGCTCATCAGAAAACTGTCAAAAGCTCTGATTGATGACCATTTAGCATTTGATTGAATGGAACTGGCTATTATGTGGTAATTGAAATGCACATATTTAGCCTCTGGAGGAGGAGGAGGAGGTGGATGAGGAGATAACCCATTTTCATATACATTGTACTTAGAATGAACTTGGAAGAGATTACATCTAGTTACATCCTTGCAATTTGTTGGCCTCCTTGAATATTGGCAAAGGTACAAGTTTTACAGGTGTAGCCTATTGCTCAGATTGCTACAATTTAACGAGGCTGTGTGCTGATATAAAATATGTATTCATGCAAGCGACATATTTGGCATGTGGCAGCTTGTGTGAACTGGGATGAATGGTTGACAGACTGTGAACACCTTTGAAACCTAAATGTGGAGGGCTCAGTATTCAATCATGCATATCTGGCGGCCACTCTAAGGTAGGCTGTCTTCAGAAAGACCCACAAGTGCTGTCAGTGCAGCTCTAGGAGCAGCAGCAGCATCAGCAGCAGCAGCAGCCGTAGCATCAGCAACACTCTGTTGCTTCCCCGCATCTTTTGAACTGCAAGGATACCTCCATGTTGGTGAAATCGATGTTTAATTTATTAAGGTGAGTTGTGTTTATTGCAGTAAATCATATCTCATGTACTAACTACACATGAAGTAAATTGATATTCTAAAACGTTATATGTAGACATGAAATTTGTTGTTAAAATTTAACCAGGAAATGTGTAGTTAAAGAAGTCCAAAAGAATAAGAGGTTTGAGGCTTTTAATGGAGGGTTTTGTTTGCAGCTAAGGCTTTGATACTTAAGGGTGTTTTTTGCGTGCACCACGTGCTGTTGCTTGGGCAATGGCGGCTGGCCCACCTCGTGGTGTCATGGTTGGGACACATGTTTTTCATGTCAAGTTTACATAGCTGTGCACTATTTTTTAAGTGCCTTTTTTTGGTGTTTTATAAAAGCATCGTATGGAGTTGGTTGTATGCAGTTAAAATGGGTTGTAAGCATATAGATCTTTTTGCCTTCTACCTTTGTCAGGGTTTGTAAAAAACTATAATTAGCATGGCATTTTGAACCCCTGCTCCGTATAGCTGTAGAGCACATGGCCATAGATTTCAAGCCAACCATGAGAATGTTTTTGTGTGTGCATTACTGACAGACTTCCTTGATGCTCCCTTGACATTTTTGGCTGTATTTCTTGTGCTAATGACTTTCTTGGCTGTCAAGATGGCCTTTCCAAGTTTCAAGATTTGTCAGGCTTGTGTTAGAGCTTTTAGGTGACCTGGGATCAGTGGTCTGGTAATGACTTGTTGTTATAAGACTCTGGGTGTCCTAACTAAAGTATATTGTGGTTTTATAAAAAATTCAAAAGCAGAATATTTAGCAAAGAATGTGGTATGAAAAGTATATATAATTTGTAGTGATGTTATTGTGAAAATTGGTTTAGTTCCAATCACTAGAAGGTATCCTGTATATTTCTTGTGTTAAATGCCTCATGGTTAGTTTATTCCTATAACGATAAATAGACCAAACTCATTTCGATTATTAGATTTAGAAGTGAACTAATCGTTGAAATATATTATCATTTCTGTATGTTATGAAAATCTTGTATGATTGTGTTATCCTTAACTTATATGGTGTACAGGCTTAGTTAAGCACTGGAGACATGTCAGAGTGCAGTTTTACTGACAAAGTATCGTATCATTTATCTTTATTTGTCAGGTTGCATGCAACCTTCATTATTGTGTCTATATAGATGGAGCATTTTTTCCAACCATAATTGGTGCTTGGAGGAGAATGAGACAAAAAGTCTTGTGTTGGCTGAGAAAGTCTCCCATCTAAACTCTTGTAACTTAATTGCAAAATGCTGTACTTGCTTTTCTGGTAATTTAGTTGGTTTCCAAGGAGACAGGTGCAATTTTGGAAGTACTTGTATGACTAAAAGAAGCTCGCAAGCCTCTGGTCTGGTCTTGTCCTCGGTCTTGACAAGACGGTACATGCTTAAGACTTGAAGTTGAGCCATTATGGAGTTTGACTAATAACCATGGCCATTTCAAGAGTGTTTGGCTTGAAATTAGCTTGGAAGTAGTATGAATAAAATATGAACCTTGGACTTCTTGATATCTTGGTGATGGATAGTACGTGTTGATGTGGTCACTGTTTACAAGAGGCAGAGAAATGTATGCATTCTTTTCTATTACAACCCTTGTCTAAAATATATATTGCTCTGGCTAAAAGGCTAGGATAACTTTAACATATATAAACGGGTTAAGTAATTTTGAATCGAAAATAAACGCCTAACTTGTTCAGGCGCCGGAAAAGCCTGTCTAAAATGATAGAATTCCTGGCTTATAATGAAAAAAAAAAAACTTATGGTATTTGGCATGACATGACAGTCATTTATTTACACGTGCTTTACCTGTTGGGCTGCCTTTGATTATTTATACGATAATATGGAATTGAATATTTCAATTAACTACCCTAGAAAAATCGTTTTTGAGCTTTGGACAGTGGGCCTATAAGTATAACAATCAGCATTCCTCTTATTCCTGTGCTGACAATACGTATTGTAGATTGCATAGCACTGAGGATGGTAGTAGCTTGGTACTGTGGTGGCTGGGGGTGCAGACCCTCGTGGGGTAACATGGTTGTTAAGGAAACATACAAAGGTCATAGAGGGCGCACATCTTTACCCCCAGCAACCGTCACGCTCCATTTAACCCCACTTGCCCGGATGTGCTGCTGCTGCACATTATCCCCTCATCATTTTGCTCCCCTCTTTTCTTACCCTTCACCCCTTGCCCTACTCTTGCACTGTGTCAGCTATACCCTCTTGAACAATAAGGGCCTCTGGAAATAGATTTTGCACACCTATTGTTGGTACTAATGCTGTCTAACTCTTTACTGTGTTCAGTGACCGGAAACTTCGCATCTGGTCAATTCTATTCTATGCATAGATGACATAATTAGAATTATAGTCCAATAATTTTTACCAGTCTTTTTCTGTCAATTAATTTGAACTTTCATAACTTCAGGGATATTAATGAGTAGTGCCGAATCTCTGTTTAATGCCATGCGGAACTCTATAATCATAAACTGCATAACTTGCTGCCATCAAAGAGATAATTGAAGTGTAATATACGGCAGCCCAGCAACTTTATTTTACCAAAATGCAAAGACAAATCGATGCAAAAACTCTTTTGTTAATTGGTGCTTATATAATATTTAATGAATGTGATAGTATTTTCCTTCATAATCATTTTATCATCTTACATTACCAATTCAGTTTTATTTGTAAATTTTATGAATGTTTATACTTAATTTGTATTTTATTTCATACATGCATGGTAAACTGCAATTCAATTATTTATATTATTGCATTAAACATATCCAATCTCAAATCTCAAAATCCCATTAATGAAGTATATTAATATTGCATCTCATCGAAATAGTTCGAAATCGCTCGGAACGCTTGCGAATGATAAAATCAATTGACAGCTAATGAGAAAATAAAAAATCATAATAAAAGTACAAAGTAAAATGGTAATATTGGTCATAACGGGCTGTACTCTCCTGAAATCGTTAATGATTCTCTTTTCTCTCTCTCTAAAAAAAGAAAAAAATCAAGGTTGGAACTTTGTTTTCATGCGACTTCTATTTAGAATTGAATTTCCATGATGAAGTGGAATTCCAACAATCACCTCTTGAGGTCTTGGGCTGACATAGTGGGTGGTCCCGTTTTTCAATGATTTTATTGATGTCAGGTTTGCCCAGTGCAGCTTGTAGTGAAGAGTAGACATTGAAACTGAGAGGCTCGTGTGATGGATTAAGCAATTACTGGATGCTAGATCAATTGCTCTACCTTGGTGATGGCATTGAAAAACGTTATGCGCACATGATGTACATTATTCAATAGCGGTTAATTTCTGCTCGAATGAATTTGATTCGCAGAGCGACTACTTGCCAGAAATTAGGAAAAGCATTAGACGGTGGAAATGTACTGGGAGAGAAAAAAATGCTTGCTTAATACATAATTTAAGAGAGACCGTTTATAATCTAAGTTTTATTGAACTTCTGTAGTGATGAATTATGTCTTTATTTAGTGTTTATTTAGTGACTACCAAGTTCTTTAATGCCAACACTGGTGTATTAATAGGAAAATGTCTGCTAGTAGTTATAATGTTTGGTAATAGCAGTTCACTCAGCCTACCTACTTATAGAGTATTTGCATTCCTTATTGAGGTCATATTTTCATATTAACAGTACAGTTTTTTAGATCAATTTCTGTACATTTATAACCTGATATACAGTATTTGTAGTGTATCGATAGATTCTTCTCCTAATGTTGTTTTACAATTACATTAAGTAGATGTATCTTATTTTTATATAGTACAGCTATGATATTAAAAATATATGGAGAGGCAGTACAAATTTTAGTAGCTGTTGATTTATTCTTGCTGTTCATGCAATTCTGTTATAACAGATCACTTGGGTGCTGTATTATCTTGATGATGTTCGTCAACATCCATGAGAGTTTTCTCCTTATTAGTAAACATTTAAATGAATGCAGCTGCATCTTTAGCAATGAGTCAATTTGAAAGTTGGTCATGATACATCACGCAGACAGACACAGCTGGGAAGCAGGTGCTACAGAAAGGCCATGACCTTTAGCTATACTTAATGCAAAGAAGTTTAAAGAACACATCCAGAACACTTTAAGAACACTTCTGAGGGGCTTAGTGGACACATGATAGTTGCTCTGGGCTGTGCATTGTAATCCCTCCTTATCCCTGTGTTCTAGCAAGGGTGAACCTTGGACAAACTCCAAAGGAATATGGGACACCAGAGGTTGGAATTTGTTGAGAATGCAAGAAACCAGTTCAAGATGGGATTTGTGCAGCTTTTGTCTAGTTTTTGTTTTGTTTTATGATTTGGAAAGTTATTTTCTGAACATAAATTGCTCCCACTTTACAATTATAAGTATTTAAGTTGACTTTTGAAGAACTAGATCTAAAGGTTTGTGGTATTACGAATACGACTTATTAATCCAATGTTTGGGTTAACGTTTTAATGTTCTATCCTCAGTGTGTGCCAATTATATGTGAAATACTGATTTCTTTTTCGTCCTATGATGTCATATCATTGTATACGATGTGATTGATAACTGATATATTTTTAACTATCATAAGCAATTTTAGATCCACCTTTAGAATTAAATCTGGCAGACTTGCAATTATGTCCATGAGAATTGGCAAGGTTAGCCTTACTTGTCATTACCAGTATTGTATGAAGCACTACAGCTTGGCAGGGGTACTTTCTGTATGTACAACAGTGGTATACACATTTGCATTGCCTACCAGTAATGCCAGGTACATAATGGTTCGTTCTATGTTGTGTGCATTATTGCCTTTGTGATAAAGGATCAATAATACAAGGTTCTGTCATGCTATACCAATGGAACAGCTCATTGTCCCTGGACATACAATAAGAGTAGATGGACAATTATGCACGTCAGCAATAGGTACATTGTAAAAGCATCCAAGTACCCTCTAATGGAAGTATTGTAACTCCATGGTGTTATAATTCTGTATGATTGTTAAAGTTACATGTTAGGTTAAATCGTTAAATGGAAATATTTCCAGCATTATACACAATAGTAATGATCTGTGACTTATACCATCCTAGGCTTCCGCTAAACGTTCGCCACGGTCCTCTTGGCTAAAATTTGTGTAACTGCGGCTAAATTAATGCTAGGGGGGCGAAAATCTGTCAAACTTAGTGGAGAAAATGCCTCTCAAGTGTACACAAGAGAAACTGATGCTCCTATGAACCAAGCAATCTGATTGGTCCTCAGAATGGTGTCATCATTCCTCAATGTATTCTCCTGGCCAATCAGCGCCCAGCTAACATCCAAGTCACACCCTATTCCATACTGCAAATTTACCTTGTACCATTTAACATCACAATACATTAAGTCAAGTATGTTTTTGACTAGGAACTAGAAACTTGTGAAAGCTGCTTCAAATAATGGTGGCTAAACTGTCTCTGTTGTGGCTAAAAATTAAAAAAATTTGGACTGCTTTAGCCACAGTGGCTAAGGCTGGAATTAATTTAGAGGAAGCCTAGCCATCTGTATTCAACTAACCGTTAGAGAGTGATTCGTAATTTTATTCAACTAAAAACACAGCAATCGCAACACGTGAGTGCTGAAAACGTACCAGTGATGTCATGCCGAGAGAATTAATTGTATATCTGAATGTACTAACAAACTGTTACCTTTCCAAATGCTTGTACATATTGTACTGATTCATGCTGATTGTACATATTGCTGTCATCCACAATTGTTCGTAATGTATCACGTTTTATTGTAATGTACCCGTTTAAGTCGTGAATCATATTTCTGATAAATCTTGTAATGCCCTCTAGCAAGCGCAATGTACACCGACTAATTTACAAGCACTATTTATTTGTAAGAGAAATATGATTTTGAATGTATAGGAAGATTTGTATCTGACATAATTTTGCATTACCGTAAGCCATTGACGAACAATAATTGAGTCTAATTTTCCTCAAGGGTAATAAGTATTACACATGGATGCTTTGAGCCACTTTCAAATTCTGCCTCGGGCATCGGTTAAGCAGCTGGTTTCTCGCGTCTCAAATCTACTTCTGATGGAGCTAACAAAAATTGTGATAAATAGCAATAATTGTCAGATTGCTTTTCTTTAATAGGCGACATTAATTTCGAAACTGTTCTTGTCAATTTCTGCCAGACTGAAGAGGATGGACTAGCGCAGCAGATGTTTCTGTAATTAGACATGTTACACTGGCAAAAAATTTCTTCGCATGTAGTTGTTTTTTGTTATTTTTCAGCTTCGAAACATGGCAGGGTGTCTTTCAAGTTTTCGGTAGCTGTGCAAGCGATTGCCCTGATTGCTGGGATATATTTTGGGTGGTTTTGAAATTTTGTTTTCATATCGTACGTCAATTCATGATATGAAATCTTCTTTACCAGACTTCTTTTTGCGCTTGTATTTACAATGTACTGGAATTCAGTGTTATTGTTTGCTGTATCTATTGTCAGAGATTGTTCAACGGATTTCATGTGAGGAATTGTGAATTTAGATTTCCGCATAATGCAGCCCTAAAACAGTATCTTGGGCTAGACAGCAATTATTTGTGGGCTTGTTGAGCTGCCAGCTAAACACCGAAAGAAGATTTAGTCACATTTTGTTTCTCTAAAGACCTTATGCTGCCTGGTCTGCATATTTGGATTCAGCTGAAAGTATTTCGCAAATATGTTCAGGAGTTTCTAGGTCTGTTGTTGTTGTTGAGATTGAAGGTTCAAATTTTTTAAATTAGGTTGTGATTTAAACAGGTACTGATGTGAGGTACTTCTGTGCATGGAAAATTATTTGTGAACTCAAAAGGTTTGTCCTAGTTAATGTGGCATTGTAGGTTCAATGACAAGATTTACTGGTTTGAAGCTTTGTCAACTCAAAATGATTTGCTTACAGAGGCAGATGTAATGATGATCAGGTTCTCAAGTATATCTATGGCCCATTGCAGACACACGGTATACTGCTGAGATGCTGCATGCTCATAACAAGTTATTGGACCAAGAATCGAACCTAGGACCTCTAGTAGAACTGGCCTGGACCTTAAAGGTCATGGGCAATCAAAATCAAACTTTACCAGTATGCGACATAGAATACTAGAAACTTGAATTCCGAATTTCACATAATTCTGACTTTGGTGTAAAAAGATATTAGCGTTTATTTACGCCAATTCACACAACGGCATTTTGGGTGCGATCACTGAAGCGTAACTGGGTCAACTGAGGCAGTGACGTCAGAGTTGCTGCTGCAGGCTCCATCCACTGTGGAAATAGTATACTGAATATATGGGAAGTGACACATTTGTGGATTATAGTCATTATCACATTGTTTAGTGATGTTAACGGAATAATAAGTTTGTAGGCCTACTGGTTTATCAATTATTCCAGGGAGAAAATAAGTTTAATACTGATAATTATGAAAGAAAAGTATGAATTAACAGTGAAAATTATTGAAGTGCAAGCACCAAGGGTTAATTTAGGCTTCTTTCTTTCTCATGCATGTAGGTAATAGTAGATGAGATATTGTTTTGGAAAATGTGATAATTGTTCACGTTTTTCTCTTACTTAGTAGCCTACTATAATTCTATATTATTTATGGCCATGAAACCCCAAAAAAGCACGACCACATAAATTTAGACATTTTATGATGTTTCAAGCATGTAAATGTAAATAAAGATCATAATTAACTGGATGGCATGAAAGGAGATGAATAAGAGAGTCTGATCCTGCAACAACCTATTTATCATGAAACAACATAATAAAGTCAGTCACATTCATTTTGAGTAAGCAAGCCTGATTCTATGGCAGTCTTTTAGAATTTAGGTCATATGACCTAAATAGTATTTCATAGATAAGTGATTCAACATGGTTTCACATAAATTTGTATATATACGTGAAATAAAAAGTAATGTCTATTGATATCAGAATGCAAAATCATTATGTCCTATTAATTATTTACAGTTTAAATTATGATCAGTATTTTCATAGGCAACACAACCCTGATAAAGCTTTTATCTTACTTTGGTGATATTTGTATTTTATTCTTATCTATCTCTATAACATGCTGGCATTTAATTAGAATGTAGATGATTATCTTTATAATTGTTTATATAATCATCTTTGGGGGTCTGCAAGGCAATTACCAATTAAGAATTTGACATGCCTCAGTGGTCTGCCCAAAACTTTGAACTGGAATGAACAGCTTGTCTTTGAAATATTATGATGATGTAATCATAACTGCTTCTTAGAGGGGCATTGTTTATTAACTGTTTAGAAATAGGACACCATTGTGTATTATCAGCAACTAAGAACCAGCACAGTATATCAATAACAGTAGCCAACCCCCCCCCCCCCCCCAAGTCCAAAATTTAAAACAAAACTTCCTAGAATTGCCAAATTTCAAAATTTAAGCTGATTTATATTACTGCTATAATCTACTGAAATGCATATGAATTAATAATTATTGTATTTTAAACATATATAACTATGAGTCATGCACAAATGACATCATGAAAAAATACATGAAAAAAAAAAAATAATAATTATATTTATAACCAGTAAAATTATGTAAGCTAGCCCTTGTTCTTCATGAATATATGATCCAAGTTATACTTAATAATTTGGGTGTCATAATAGCATCAAATTCATTTAACTCATCCAAGCTGCCAGGGTTATCCATGCTGTGTGCCATTCAACAGCAGCAACTCTGACGTCACACGGACGGCCCTGGTGGCAGTTACTGGAACTACAGTTTTTGGATCCTTACATTTGCGAAAAGAGCGGGAGTGCGACAAACTTCGTTTTTTGTTGGTAAAATTTATGCTAAAGTCAGTTTTTTCACTGCAGACCTTATAAATGAACTTATAGCTATCAGATAAGAACATTTTCGCTAAAAGTATGATTTTGATTGCCCATGACCTTTAACCACTTAAATGGCTTAATTTACCTGTAAGAAATATTTCGATACTGTCTTATTGAGTTAACGTGTTCTTAGTTCTAGTAGATCAGCATGGTAAGATTGTTGCGATGCAATGGTAATCTCTGGTTCCATCTGTCATCTTCAAAATGCCTTTGAAACCAATTTGATATGCCAGAGGGGTTCTTGAATAGATTGTTCATTGCTTTAATCAAAGCATAAATGTCAGCCACCAACTTAATCACGTTGCCTCTAAATGAGTTCTTGAAATCTCAAGGATGGGCAGCCGTGTTGGTTAATGCAGCAATTATGGTGAGTTTTAAGCATCAGTTTGACAAAAAAGGGAGAACTGATGAATGGGGAAATTTCTTCATATTTTCTGTACGTTTGAGAGGCTCTCAAAGACATTTATTGCCATCATGGGTTAAATCATGTTTATTTATTAAAATACTTCGGGTTTAATGCTTGGGTCCATTGTGAATGTGGAATGTCAACTATTCAAAAACGCTAATGTATGGCATAAAGGACTCGACAGTATAGTTCCACAACTCCGCCAAATTTTCAGATCTGTACCATAGGGATTTTTGTCAAGAGAGTGACAGGATGCATTTCATCTTCTTTTCGATGTGTGTAGGAATTACTGAGCTCTTTTTGATGGACCATTGTATTTCTGTATGATGAGGCTATGTTGTCACGAAAGAACTGTGTGAAATTTCAGATGTCGAAAGCACTGCAAACTGATACTTTGTATATGGCAATATGGAAATGTTATGTTGCAGGGTTTGCTATGAAATATGTATCAAAACCCACACCCCATGGCATTACTTTACATGTACATTACCATGAAGGCAGCATGTCACATCAGTATATCAAATTACTGCACAAGGTTTCTGTAGGTGAGATAATCAGTTTTCGTTTAGCTGTGACTTGCATCCTTTTCTTCTGATAATTTTGTAATATGCAATTTATGCATGATGGCAAAACCCTACATGTATGGGTCAGAGCACCTTTTGTCACTTAGACCAATTAGTTTACAAATTATTGCATTCTGCCACCATGAATCTCATGAATAGCTTAGCATTACAAATACAAACTCATCACAAACGCTTGGGTTATTACACCGAATGAGAACTGATACATGTTATTCTATCTTACATGGTTGATGGTGGCCAGGTGATGTTTTCTCACTGGTGATGGGGCTGCTGCTGCTGCAGAGTTGCTGGCCTTGGCCTGTATCCAGCAACAGCAGCAGTAGCAGCAGCAACAGCAGTAGCAGCAACAGCAACAGCATTTGATGCAGGAGATGAGAATGATGTAATGTGTGGAATGGATAGATTTTGTGTTAGCTTTTTTTCCTCCTTGCGTTTCTCATCTTTGAGTTATGGCATTTCATACTGTCTGCTGAGCCTTCATGCTACATTGCTTGCAAATAGAACAAAAAGAGGATTCTTTTTCAAAGATTGTTTGCCACTGAGGAGATGTTCTGTTGTATATCCTGTATTTGAAGAATTGTCTTGCTATTCAACAGCATTTTATGGTTCAAATTTAACTTAAATTGTGGTGTCACAAATATATGATACATGTATATCTGAATTTACCAATGGTAATAATTCCCCCTATTGGTTTATCCTTTTGTCTGCTGTATTTCCTCACTGAAAATGTAATTACATTTTAATTTTAAGTGATTCAGAATTGTATTGTTTATTATTCATACTAAAACGATTATAGAACTGACATGGACAGTGAATCATTTTGATAATTAGCTTTGCCAATTAGGTGAAGACATATTATAATTGAATTTTGACATTTTATTAATTCTCTTCCAACATCTTTGATGGATATGGTAGCATTGATTTTTTTCATGTGCCATTATCAAAGGATGTGCCAAGGTTGCCCTGACTTTGTAGCATTAATGGGATGAATTTATGCAGCATTGTATTTTCATTTATGACTGACTTTCTTTTAGCTTGTTTGGGTCCAGGCTCCTCATTAAGGGTTAGGGTGTGGCCACAAAATTATGCTTTGATATTGCCACGATATTAATGTTGTTATATCTGTTTCTTTTGTACTTCCGTGCAGTAGTAAGATCTGTAGTGATAATCCTCATATAGCAACATGTTTTCCATTGAAAGCATGGTAGCCATTGCCCTTTGACTCCCAAATCCTTATGAAATATTGCAATATCCCTTGGCATCCGGCTAGCTCATTGGATGATATGATTTTATCTGTCATAAATATTATCCCTGACCCCTGAATCATTGTTTGATGGGGGACAGAGCTCCACTAACAATTCCTTTTGAACTGTGTAATGCATATATTGCAGAAACATGCTGTTGCCAAGCTGGCAGAGGAGCAGCATGAATTATGGAAGGCGTCATTGATAATCTCTTTGGCTGTGGCGTTCGGTATGTCTTCAGAAGGCTCGTGCAGTCGTCTTTGACATCTCTTGGCAATGCTGTGGGCCTGTTGAGCTGGTCTGTAGAGCACATAGTTGTAATTTATAATTTATGCTCTGTATGATGGAGATTTGGCAGCTCTGTCATTTTCATATGGGTAGGTGCTGTCTATGTAAGGCTTGGGGTAAATTGTTGGTAGCTTGTAACTGAAGTACTGTTGCTGCTTCTCGATTTAATGAATGAAAGTTATTCACCGGAATGACCTCGCTATCCTAGAAAAGGCATACTTAATGAGGGTGTGAAATAGCGACTATAGGGTGAGGAACAGAAGGTGGTCGTCTAAATAAAGTATCTGTAATGTGATGTGGTATTACTTGCTTCTGAGCAGTGTGTAGATTCAGACTGAGGGTCATCAGTCTATTAAGAAAACAGTAGTGGTATTTTCTTCTTGTGGCCATTGTGAAGTACCATGTCATTTGGAGTCATTGATTTAATATAGTCCGAGTTTCTTTGTCAATGATTTTGGACTAGAAAATGTACATCACTGGAGCTCTGTGTTTCAAAGAGCATGTAGAGCGTCAGTAATTTCAATGAGGTTGATTGGTTGACGTGGCCCATTATGTGGAGACTTGACTGGTGGCATTGATTTCCTGAAGTGTTGTTCCTGTGCCTGTGATGATGAGGAATTAGGCACGAGCCATTCGTTTTCACTGACATGATGCGGAGACAGAGCATAAAGAGGCTGAAAATCCGTGCAGAATTGAAGTTGTCAATTTGCCTTATTCCTCCCTCGAGTTAGTGGCTGCTCTCCAGGGGCCTGCAGGCAGTGAAAACATCAAGGAAATCATGAATGACTTACGGCTTGCTGACTTTTTTCCTCTCTTTTTTGGGCAGCTATTGGCTGCTAGAATAACGGATGCATGGAGCGTATTTTGATCGTCGGATGCCTTCGAGTCAGTTAGGTGGCTTATATGGCGACAGAAAAAAATATGCAATTCAATGCACAAGTGGAACTCCCTTGTCGCTGAACACAATAAGGCAATTGCCCTGTGGAATTTCACACGGCTTTGTGCATTTCATGGAAAGAGTGAGGCCAGACACTGCTGGGTGCTGAATAGCTTGGGGCTGTTGCTTCACTTTACAGATCTGATTATCTTGAGTAGTATGCTGTAGGATGGCTGCATGTTTTTCATGCCATTAACAGTTCCACTCAGAAGTGTTAAGTAAATGTACAAAACTAAATTTGCCTTCAGGTGCTTTTAAGGTGTGTTGCAAATCCATTTATCTGTTACTTTGGTTAAGAATAAAAAGTCATGGTTCAAACAAATCTCAGATAAGCTTGTATTGCCATTCTTGCTTTATTCTGCAGAAATGACCTTCTTTTTATTCTTATTGTATTCTTCTATTCTTTGGTTGACGCTTGTAGAATGTAATCATGGATGGTATTTGATACCTCTATGATAGGTTTAGTGGCATTCGGTGTAACTTTTTCTCAGTATCTTGACAATTTGGAGATGATAATGTCTGATCTTCCATTGAATGGCTTGTTGTTACATTGTGCGAAGCCATGTCACCACTCGGGCAATTAAGAAGCAGCTGAAGCAGTTTTCACTGTGCTCCATTTCAGATTAGGTTCCCCAAGTAGGGAACAAAATTATGAGACCATTACACAAAGAGCAACAGCGTTGTTACAGTTGATGTTACAAGGCATCCTTTGGTTTACCTGGTCTACATGTCGAAGGGCATTGCCCCCAGCCGCTGCCTCCTCATCCCTCCTGATGTGTGGTGTGTCCAGTGTTTCTTTACGAGATCTTTAGAGCTGCCTTCCGACCTGAGCCCACCTGTCTTTCTCCATAGGATCATTGGAGGCCATTAATCGCTGTTAAGGGTCAGCCATCCCACGCGCTGCTATTGCTTGCTTCAGGGAAGAAACCTGGCTTGCTTGCTCCATCCACTTCTTTGCTGCTATCCCATACAGTGGTGCAGCACTTAGCCTTCCCTGTGGCACCCTCATGTCTAATGCGACTTATATGTCCGATATACCTCATAAGTCATTCATCATTTCATTTTTGCTTATTTATTTATTTTTTTCGATTGCCCTACAATTTTGGAATGCAGTTTTGTGTTAGCAGATTTAGTGTGATTAATATATCAAGCAGTGGAAGTGCTTAGTTATGGTACTGTTTCAATTTAATGTAGTCAAGCATTCAGTCATAATTAAAGGATGGGCCCACCAGCATAATGATGTTAAAGGACTCCGCGCATATTCTTCAATTAAGGACAGTTGTGATCGCTTTGATTCTGCAAGCGGCCAGGTGCAAGGGTTTGAATGAAATAGGATTGCCTGGATGGCCCAAGGCTGCATGATGCTGGAATAACTGCAGAAAGCAAGATCTGCATTTTGCTTCTATTGGGAGCATGGTTGATGAGCATCACCATTGCGCAGTTGCTAAAGCTAGGTGTGTTTCAGTAGTCTGGTATGGCGTGGTGTCACATTGAAGGTCATGGGCAGTCTCATGTTGCCGTGTACAGCATCTGTATTGGGCTAATATGTTGGTGCTCACTATGCTTCTTTTGCTGTTTAACACAGGAACACAGGAACTGTCACTGGGAATTAGCCATGCATATGCTAATCTTATTTAGGTTTCCTTGATATGTTTATGAAGAACCTGGATGCAAATCGGAGTCAGTTCTTGGAACTTATTGCAAGGCCATGGACGACCTCCTTATCAGATTAGTTTCTGTGTAAGGTGCTGACCTCTATGTGGCAAGTGCTATGGATTGGTAGAACTGCTGCCCAGATGCTTACACCACAATATGGACACGTTGGGCCTCTCTTCTCATGACGTTTTTCACATGGCAGTCAGCGCTGCCATCCTTGCATGTTTAGCGAGCAACGTTTCTCAGTTTCTTGAATGTCACTTGTTTATGCTGCGCTGTGGTTCAGATGTGGGCGTAACGTCAACGTACATTACGTTCAAGGTAAGTGGCAGCAGCAGCAGCCGCAACAGCAGCAATAACATCAGTGCCGGGTGGACAGCAGCAGGATGATATCCATCAATAAGGCTCCATCTAGTCTCTCTCTTTCTTTTATTTATGGAGTACCATCGACGTTTCTCAACATGAACAATACTCACCTTGCGGATAATGGTTAGCATGTTAATTGCATCGAAAGCCACCAGTTGTTGGAAAACAGTGGATGGATGGAAACCTGTTCCACTGCAGTATGTCCTGTTGTTGTCGTTCATTGTAGAGTGTACGGCATTGCGCTGTGTTACTGGGTGGTGTTTTTAGTTTACAAATGGTAATCGCAGAAACCACCTGGTCGAACAGCTATTAGCTGAGTAAGAATCTTGACTTCCGTGGCATTTAAGGGGAGGAAGTGGGCATGGAATTCTTTGGATTGAATGCCAGTCGTAAAAGCTTCTGCTGCGGTGTTGTTTATGCCCTTGAGTGTCATCGCGCTTTGACAAACATAAATCCTCCAACTAATGATTATTGAGGTGCTTCAATGCTTTGTAATAATTCTCTGGCATTTGAGGGAGTGGGAAAATGAAGCTCACAGCTGGCTGCTAAGTAAGGATCGATAGTGCAGCGTGGGGGCCACCATGCCTGTGGTGTATAAAGAGTATTACGGAGCAGTTGAAGATTCCTGTCTTTGACACATCAAAGAATTCTCCTTGATGGAGGTATACAAACTTGAAGATTCTCTCAAATGGATTTCTTGGAGAAGGTCGTTCAATAAAGTCCTTGTGATTCAACATGGAGATAGAAGTGGTTTTTGTTCCCTTTTAAATGGACCGGTCCTTTATTTGGTTCAGATCTGACTACCTCTTGTCACACTGTTGGATTTGACAGACTAGCTATGATTGCTTGAATGTTTATTTAGCTCATTACATGGATTGGTTAAAATCTAGTGGCACCAAGTTTTAGGTTCTACTTCAAGTTTGATGACCACATTCTAAATACTGTAAGTACAATGTTTACCAGAGATTGCCTTTGTAACAGTCTACCTTGATTGAGTCAGAAATTTATTTTAATGTATTGTCTATGAGGCAGATATTTACTTCGATAGCATATATATTATATACTTGTATATCACAGACCAGCTGTGTTCAGTGATCTATTGACTGAATTTCCGTGTAGAGTATCCAGTTCATTAATTGACTTTCAGACAGGGAGTGAGTCATGTCAGATTTAATGACAACCAATTTTGAAAGTCTTTGAGTACATTAGATCATACTGTATTGAAGATTTTGAAGGTCAATAATGAAATGTTGCTGAAATTATGTTTGAAGTACCAGCACCTTGGCAGATTGAAGGAATTTGTGGAACTTAATGATGAGAATCAATATTGCTGCAAGGCTCTGGAAGGGCACTGTTCAGCCAGGAATTGATTTTCAGTGCAAGGTCACCAGAAATTACCAGAAATCAAAAGATGAAATGCTTGCAGCGAGTGCCATGGTATTGCTGTATTCAAGAATAGAAAAACTGATTAATTAGAGCAGTTGAATTGCCTTTTGGAGAAGTTATTTCAAAGATGGCTGGTTGCTAAACTGCAGCTGTGGCTCTTGTCCGTGAAAAACATAATAAAGTTGGGAAGGACATCTCGGAAGACGTGTGAGATGCCTTTCATAGATCGTCACATTTTGAAACAGTTAATAGGATAAAGAAAACTTACGATTCAGAGGCAGACAACAATTGTCTCGAAAGAAGATATTCTTCTATTTTTCTTTAAGTTTTCCCTTTCAATTTTTCAGAGACTGTATTCAACAATGGACAAAGGCAAGGAGAAAGGTCACATGGAAAGGTCGGCAATGTGGGAAGCAAATCTGCATGGGAAGCAATGACTTGGTCCTCCTCATCCTCCAGCTCATCCTCATCATGACCTGTGGCAATATCTGCATTTAACTGCCAGGTAAGAGTCCTTGCAAAGTCAGCAAATTAACTGCTTGCCAGTATTTTAACTTTTGGTTATTCTGCTTTTTTTTTCTTGGCAGAATTGTTGATTGACACTTTGCATGCTTTTATGCAGTGCCAAGTAAATTAATTATGTATAAATAAGCTCAACTTGCAAGCACCCAGTGAATGCATGTGCAGACATACTCCGATGGTGCTCGAATGGATTCCCCTTGCCTTGGTTTATTCCATTGTAAATCATCCCTAACATAAGAAATTGTCCGCTGGAAGCCCATTTGTCAGTAAATTTTGCACTCCATCTGCGTTACAGGTTTTATTGCCTTTTTCTCAGGTCCTTGTCCTGCATTTCTTTACCTTGAATATCCTCTTGTGGCTCAAAATCCATATTTATGCTTCATATTCTCTCCACAAGTGTTGTCATGGATAGGCGGCTTGGCTGTTTGCTATCTTACCGCAGGCAATTGTTCCATATGCTGCTAAATCCTCTCTGCTCAATGATGTATAGTTGTAAATTTGTGTGCATTCCCACAAATGTTTTCATTCATTACTTACACCTTTAGATTGTCGGATCTCCATGAATATGCATGTAGATTCCTGTGGAAAATGGATCGTTGCAATGATGTTTTATGTCATCGTATGGAAGTTGCTTTTGCTATTTATTGTTGCATTGTGTTGCAGAATTATGATTCATGCTATTAGGCTTTGTAGCCAGTGGGAGATGGTGCATGATTTGTGCAGCGACACGAGTTGAACACTGCATGAAGTAGAGTTGTGAATTGTCATCATGTGGTTAACCATTTATTTATAGTTAACATTAAGAAGGCATGGTGTTCTACTCATTTACATCTTGGAGCTTGCGTTTTAAGTCAAGACTTAAGATGGTATGGTATGCTGTGGTTCATGCTTGTGTGATTTTGAGACGCGCAGCATTTCGTGGGTAGGGGGTTTCTATTTACTTTACATGTACAGAAGTGGGTATGGAGGGGGTGATGTTATGAGCCAATATTTCCTGCTGCTGCGGAGTGCAGGAAGCAGAATCTGCAGGAGTCCATCCTTGTATTGTGCATTTTCAGCCAGATATGTTTTCTGCAGTAGTCTTTTGTTTCCTTGTTAGCTTAATTATGGGAGGAAATAATTTGTACAAGGATCATTTGTCTTCACAGTTCACAATGATGTGGCGTTGCTTGATGTTTATGCAATAGTTGTGCAGAAAGAATATTTGAAAAATATTTGGAGGCACAGTAAAATATAATAGATGAACTTTAAAAACAAATGTTATGAGACAAGTTGATAAGATTATGAATGATGAGCAGCAGCCTTTATTTAATTATTATACATTGTTAAGATATGGAAGAAGGTTAGCCCAAACAGTACAACATACAAATAGGTATAATCTTTTTTATGCAGTAGCATAAGAGTCTATATAATGTTATGTCAAATTAATTTATCTTATCTTAATTGATTACATCAGCAGTGTAGTGGTTTTATGTTGAAATAGCTAATTTATGAATAAAGATATGTAATAGCAATCAGCCGTGACCGTTATGTCAATTGCTATTAGCATTTTGAATGATGAAAATAATAGGGTAAATCATGTTTTTTCATCATTGATCAAAAGCATGAATTGAAACTCTGAATTGAAACTGATTCCTGGTTATTATGCATATTAATATATACAATTAAGTATTTCATATAGGCTAGATGTATATATATAGTATTGAATAAGATAGATGGATGAGAAAGCATATAAAGCTGCAAATAGTACAATTGGCCGTTTTGGTAGGTGGCCGTTTTATCCTTTGGCCGTCTTGGTATGGTGGCCGTTTTTGCGATTGGCCGTCCTGGTATATTGGCCTTTTTATATTTTGGCCGTTTTGACCAGACCCCAGTAAAATTGAGTCAATAAATCTTTATGCTGGGTTACGTGAAGCGAAAGTAATATTTTGTTAGGTACAAGTCTTAGGTTGCTGTAGACATATTTCATAAATTGAAAAATCTGCTATGGTCTTATCAACTGAAGGTTAATCGATCAAGTAATCTCATGTTTTGTTCATGTGGCTCTCTACATTGTATTGTTCATTATATTCAATATTATTGTCAATGCTACAACTTAAAATTTAAGGTAACTTAAGACAAATTGGACTGTAACTACGACTTCAATGGTACTGTTTTTTGCATGATTGGTAATAAATTGCTTGGTGTTTTGAAATGGATTCCTCGTTATCAGAAGGATTTTCTTTTAGTAGCAGTAAATATGCTTAACAACTGATATTCCTCTCCCTTATTGGAAAATTAGCCAGTTAAATGAATTCGGCTTGAAAGTGACACTTGCTTTATGAGGCGCGAGAATGCCTTCTTTATTTGGCTGTCAAATAAGAACTGTTGTCTCTGAGCTTTGCTGATTTTTGTTACAACATCCTTACAAACATGATTGTAACAGGGACAAATTTGAGAATGATATTGTTCTGTGTTTGAAGGATTTCTCTTAAGATACGCCTGATAACAAAAACCCTGTTATGTTATAAGATACAATGGACACTTCTTGGATGTCAACTCAGTGCCTAGAAGAAAAGTGGTAACACTGACAATTTGACAAACAATGCCAAAATTTTTTTGTTTTCAAACGATGATCTACGTCTCATGAGCACTTTATTTGTTATTTTCAGTGCGTTCCCAATTCAATGTGTAACCACAAATATGCTCGGCACTCTAAAACCAAAGGGCATTTTTTATCGCAGAGCATATGTGCAGATTTCTAAAAGTCTGTGTGATCTGTTGTCATGTTATGTGTTTCTAGTCCTGTTGTATGTAAATGTATTATGATACCATGTATTTGTGCATGTACATATAATAAAAAAAAATCATCTTTTAATTTTGCTTTGTATGCCTTGAATGGTTTATCTTTTGACAGTGGTCAATATAAGTGCAAAGGTGCAAGTTAGTTGGTGCAAAGAATTGAAATGTGTGTGTGTTATGGTTGATCTCATTAGTGTGCTATTCTTGGTTTTTGCCCGAATTGTTATTTGGCATATAATTTATTGCATGTCTGTTTTGCTGCCTTGTGTGACATTTTGTATATATACTTCCGATTAAACAATATATACTTCGGATTAATCACCTTTTGTTTCTGATGGACAACCTGTTAAATTAGGAAGCCGGAAAAGTTACGTTCCAGAAATGACATAATAAGAGAGCTGAAGATCCTTGTTAGGAGTATTATGTTGTCAGGGGATTGCTGGCAGCTTTGTTGCTCCTATTAGGAAGGTAAGCTGCTCGAAGGAACTGTGTGGGCCACTGCTGCAGGTTGGACAGACTTAGGGTCTACTTCAGAGGCCTAATTAGAGGTGGATCGCTCGTTGTCTGCTTCAGATAACCAGCTCGGCCCGCGGGCTGACCTTGGTGGGCCCGTCTCACTAACTCAACGAATGGCGCAGTTGGACCTGATGAAGTCAGAAATCACAAGGGCAAAGCAGCAGTCCCTCAAGGCTCCGCTCTTTCTCATTTACTCTTCCTTTTAAGTCTAATGCACTTTAACATTCCAAACTCTCCCTTCAGAGGCCAATGCATTTCACTGTAGTAAGGCCTAGCCAGTTTGGAAGGTGTTGCAATCTGTCTAGATTACTGAAGCAAGGTATCTACATCTTATTTATATTTCAGCCAAGTTTGAAAGTGGTTGCATGTGACCTTTAACCATCTCATATTACGTGAATCATTTAGATATTTGAACAGACTTGAAGCACTACATGTTTATGACTCAAGACAACATTGGATTTTATGTTACACGTACAAAAGCTATGGTGTGTCATTTAGGGTCTTTGGAGAAGACTTTAGCTTTTGGGCTGTTATTGAAGTTGTGGATGATAGTAATTAATTGACATTATTACCTATTGATCATGAGTGAAAGTTGTAAACCAGCGAACAAAGCTTTATCATTTGAGTTAGCTCTTCATTTTGTGTATCAGTCAATATGCTCAAGTCGGTGACAGGTTCCACGATGAGAATCTTAGTGGAAATAAAGCGATGGAGAAATGTTACACCAGATACAATCTGTTGCAGATAAAAGGCTTGTAGAAGACTTGGATTATCTGTAGATAATGTCTCTCCTTTGTTGTCTGAGTGTCTTGTTGCTGACATGTGTGACAGACGAAGCTCTAAGGCTTCTCCGGTGCGGTGTTGAAGGAGACATTGATTAGCAGAAATGCAGTGAAAAATAAAGCTGCGAGGAAGTTCGACCAAAATCAAATGCAGTAATACACCCTTGATGGAGATATCTCAACAGGTCTTTGAAGTAAAGTAGCATCTTTACCACACATAAATCGACTCGGTGTCATGGCGGTTTCAGGACAAGTTCATGGAGTGAGGTTTGTGCACTTGAGAATCATTATAACATGTCTGTTGCCTGCTTTGTGCTATGCTTATGTCACCGGAAACTTTCAAGGAATCATGGATTACTTGGTGTTTGCATTCAGGTTGTTTAGTTGCATGTTCCTTATAATGAGGTAGATCATTTCACAACTTCAGTTCTGCAAGCCACATGAATATGTCTTGGCTGTGATGTTCAATTGTTAATGAAATACAGGTCTTTTGTGACCTCTATGTGACTCCATGTCGTAAATCTCAATCATTGCTTTTAATTTTGCTTGTGATCCACTATCCATATTTTTGCTCTAGTTATATGACTCAAACGTACGAAGCAAGTTGATTCTGTTCATAGCTGATACAGTTCACATTGGTCCATAGCAGTGTGAATGTGTGGCTCATGGACAGAATAAGGACGGAGCACTGTCAAGTGTGGGCTGCCTTAGGAGGGTGACAGGGTCAGCAGAGCATCTCATGGGGCACGTCCGCATCCCTCGGCTGCATCGAAAAGACGTGCCGGTGTCAGAGGCAATTATTCCCCGCTATGAGCATCACAACACAGTGCCTCTCCTCTGCTCTGTGGTGGGTTGTGCCAATGTGAAAAGAAAAGCAATCCGCCCTAGCTGTGATTGCAGAGATCTATGTGATGTTACACTGGGTCATAAGTTCAACTTCATAAATTATGACATGCCATTGCATGTATATTTGGTTATCCGATTGTGCTTCATCGTGTTCACTTAATTGGAAATGTGTATTTGAATCATTCTACATTTTGCAAACTAGATTCGTGGTTTTATAATGCTATTGAGTAGTATTTGACCTCAGTTAGTTTTGGTGACCATGTTTAAAGACTGTACTCCAGCTGAATTTTAGAAGGTCTTATGTTGGCTGCCTTTAGTATGGGTAGGTTGAATGGATGGGATCTATGGTATACACCAGAGCTTTGATACTAAAATAATCTCGGTTTCGGAATCTGACTGACCGGTAATTTAAACAAGCTAAAATAGGCAACATACATGCTAAAATAGGCAACATACATGGACTATGTGCTGGAAATAAGCTGCTGTGGTCACACCATGGTTCTGTGCTCCAGAAACGTGTAGCAATGTACAGTGTAAGACAGGAAGAAGTCTTGAAGTGTAGACATTCAATTTGTGGCCGCAGTGGATGGATGTGAACATAGGAAGCTGACGTAATTACCAGAGGAGATAGTTGGCAGATGTATCAAAATAGATCATTAAGATATGATCAATGGACCTTCCCCTGACGTCTTGTGCCATGCTGATAATTTGGCTGCAAATTGGCTAGGGTATTTCTCTGATGAAGGCCGAGGTGTATAAGGTGGGTAGGAGGACCTTCTAGAGAATGTGAGGAATCATTACAGATAGAATTATAGCAACAGCCTGGACCTATGCTATTGGTGGACCAGCTAACTTGCATGGGGCCTAATCATGGGTGCACAATTACCAATGCTAATGAGAACTGTCCTGGCAGATTATGGAAATTTGCTGGTGATAATCTCAGCTGCATTATAAACCTAATGAAGTGCAGGGCAACTGTATATCTTGTTGCGCATATATTTCTTGCAATGTTGGAAAAAAAAACGGATACTAGAAGAAGGTGGATCAAGTCATGTGACTTGGACTTGGAACCTTCGAAAGCCAAAGGAAGGTTTATCATTTAAATGCGTTGACATAACAGAGCCGTGTAGTTTATGCAAGTAAAATTGCTTCTATAGAAGTAATTTTCTGCTGCAGATTCAGAATGATTTTTTTTTCTTTTGATGCCACATATTCTCTTGAACCTCCAGATACCTAGGATATATATATCTATTTTTTTTCTTTTAGAGGCTTTTAGGTTATTAGTTTTATATTCAGCATGTTATATGTTGAAATATGTGAATGACAACAAATGTGTTTACCAATATGTTAACACGATGTCGCTGCGATAGTTCGGCATTTTGTAAAAATTATTGTCTGTGTCTTTCATCTTATAGAAACCATTTTCAAATATCTCTCAGAAATGTGTTAAACTGCCAAATTTTCTTCTTCGAAGACATTGAAGTTTTCCCGTTACCTCCAATTTCATCTTCTTGCTGTCCTTCTGTCATAAGCTTTTTTAAAGCATTTGCATCATTTTGTCTGCAAAATTTCTTGCGTCATGTTCAGTATTCTGATATGATATACTGATAGGTTGTGTGTCAATGCCTGAAACCCAAGTTGTTGTCTGAAGGTCCAAACTTTTGTTGTGATGGGTTTATCGTACTTATTCGCACATGGATGGCTCACTTACCAAGTACACCCATGTTCGTTCAAGTAACTGTTTGTGATACGAGTCATGTGACACTGTTGCTTTTGTGTCAATTTTGTGCAATGCCAGTAAAATATTTTCATAAGTATACCTATCACGGTTTGCACCCTGACCAGTGTTTGCACCCTGACCAGTGTTTGACGTTGTGCAAGTGCCACACCCCCACTCTTGTTCAACTGTTACTGTTTTTCTTTGACAAACAGGGCCAGACTGCATTTGTGTATTTTCATAAGGTCCAAGATGCATTCCTTTTCTGTACAATGTTTATCATGTTGCTTGTGGGCCCTTTGCCCAGCATATACAAAGTATTAGGTCCTACCATGATATTTATCACACTATATCTTCAGTATTAGACATTATAGTAAATCAGGAACTAATGGTGTCGAGTAATTTTGGCTGATTATTTTATTTATATGTATGTTTTATAAGCTGCAATATAGGCTTTCATTGAAAACAGTAATGGAGATCATCTTTAATTTATTTCACAAATTTCCATCATTTTTGTACATTCATTGCTTCAACATCTTCTGTTGAGGTGAGCAAAGTATATTGGTTATCTTGTTATCACGATTCACAACCAGTCGTAATTATCACTACAGGTAATACTCCGGGTGATACAGTCGAGGCTAACGAAGAAACGGATTGATGAGATTCTTGATCATTGTGAGTCTGATTAACATTCTAGAAGTGCACCTGATCTTTGTCATGACTTGCTGGATTTTTAGTTTGATTAATAAATTTATGTACACGTGTGCAAGATGACGGAAGAATGTAGCAGAATTCAGGTTGATTAGGAATCATGAAATTAAAGGTAAATACTTGGTGCTCACAGAGTTTGATCAGTTGAGTGGGTGGATGTCATTTTAGACAACTTTTGATTCTGTCATCTTTATATCTGTGGTTTGGAATCATGGAGGAAATGGTTCATTACACAAATATCAATAAAACGACACTAATCGTGTCCCACTCCGATGTTATCCATTTCTTCAGCCTATTAGGAAAATAAATGAATAAAAGCTAATGCTGTCAGTCTCTATCAAGATCATTAAGATTTCTAACTTTAGAACACTGGTGTACTGGTGTAATGTTACATTGCACAAAGCTTTGTAATGATACCATTGGTGTTTTGTAGTACTACACTACATTGATTCATTGCTGGTGTTATGTTGGCTTCGCACAAACAATAGCGTTGTGATTTACTCTCCCCTCTGATACCCCCTGACAACCCAATCTGCCTCGCATGCATTATTTACATGGCATAGCACTGATACAACTTTGTACTGCCCATGCCAGTACTGGTGGAGGTAATGTGCATCACTCTAGCCCCACCTAGAACGAGGCAGTGTTTGGTCAGAATGTATGAATATGTTGTCTTGGTATTGCCCCATGCAAATGGCTGACTGAAATATTTACTGTGAACTGTTTGATGTGATAATAGTCTTGAGATATCATAAGGGTGGGTAAATGGTACTATTATCGAACAAAATGATAGGAATACATGCATTTGATTATCATCAGTGTATTGTCACATTGTGGCACATGTTTAACTTACTGCGAAATTAATAGTAGTGGAGTCCATACTTATAAGATGCAATAATGCAATTTTGCCTTGAAAATGCTTTTGATCACAGAAGCATTTAGCAGAAAACTGTTTTAGTCACTGCTAATCCAGCGTGGATTATTAAACGGACATCGATTTGTTTGCAATCATGAATCACAATTATTAGAAATATCTTAGAAATTGACTAAGCGAGCAGAATAAGGAAACATTTAATTTAGTTGCTGAGAAATCGCACCAAACAGTGCATGTGGGACAGGACAGAGTTGTGTCTTTGCTATCTATTCTGGGTTTCTCAGGGTGATAATCTTGTTTAGAAGCTTTTTGTTAATGTGAAGAGCTTATTTGTGTGCATGTGTCTTCACCTCACCTGTCCCTTGCTGTTCTTGCTCACAATCTGTGCACCTAAAGCTTACGAATCGATAGGATTTTCGCAGGTAATGACATGTAATTTTCCTGTCACCACTTGAGCGGCTTTTGGCTCTGCCAAGGATTTATTGCTGATCTCTTTGATTAGTTTCCGCGTAATTATTCAGGAAATTTAAGTCGAGTTTGTTTTGACTAACCTGCATGTGAAGTTTTGCTATTGAAAGAAGCCTTAAGAGGTGAATAGGGTACAATCTCGTGTGGTTAGCTGGGGTGGGTTGTGAAGGAAATAGTTGAGGAAATGTGCCTTGAGGAAGGAAATTTCTTTGCCATTGACAGGTGTATGGGTTGAAACCTAACATTGGTCACAAGACAGATCACTCAATGTATTGATTCCAGGGGCATTGCATAATTTTCTTGCCTGTTTGCATTCCTGTGGTTCTCCAGATTGTTGATACAACTGTGACCTACGCTTATTGACTTCTACATATTTGTTTGGGAAGTTTATTAACTTGTTCATGCTAGTTTTCAATTCCATATTACTTCTACTTAGTGTGAAGTACATTACACTGCAACATAAGAATGTGCAGGATCTGCTATATGGTAAGCTACAAAACTTGTTAAAATGGTCATAAACCGTATACGTGTGCGTCACCACTGGGTTTTCTTAGAAGACATTTATCATGAATGAGTTCATGGAAGAAGGGCATCAAGGCAAGATAACTTAATTATGCCAATTCATTGAATTCCATTGGGCATTTTCTGTTGTTTTATTTCCCTTTCTTGGGAAAGTAAATTCAAAGATTATTATAGTGTTTGTGGGGTCACTCAATGGTCTAATGTTTTGTCTAATGCAACCTTTGTGCTGCACATATATGTGGGTTAGTGGTCTGTAGTGGTCACTAGTGAGTTTCCAGTGTGTCCAGCTAAGCACCTGCCCACTGCCTAGCCTTTCATTGGTCACATCTCATGAATATATGATGACTTAATGTTGGCTGTGCCGCTAAAAGAGCCTTGCCTTTCGTGAGCGCTGTGATGCAGACACTTACAGGAGCTGGGCAAACATTGCCTTGCCTACCTAGATTTGTTTGTCAGCAAATTGTCCAATTTGCTAATGTTGATTCACTGCCTTCTTATTTTCCATCATTTCTGGCCTTCCTGAAGCTGTGTGGTAAGCAGGCATGCATTTGCAGTGGAAAGGGTGAGCAATGCTCTACTAGTATGTACAGCTTTCATTGTTTGTTGACTCTACAATCCGTTTTTATACCTTGTTCATCCTTAAATAGAAGAAGAATGTATACACAAATCTCTGGCTAGGCCACCATCAGATTCATCAATTGCCCTATGGCTAAGTTACTACAACCAAAATTATTTCATTTGACGTTAAATTGATATCTTCAGTTGAATTTGCCTTGGTCTTGCCATCCAACCCTGAATGTTCAAATTAACTGTATGGTACATTTACTGTTGGTACGAAGGTGGTCCCTGTCTTTTCAAGACCTGCAGCCTGCTCAATACCATTGGTAATACTCCCCATTTCCTCTTTTTATAGCAAATGCAGAGATTTCCATGAATTGTTAAAGCGACCTTTTTCTAGGTCTTTTATGACGAGCATTATTCTCCTGTTGTCCTGGTGCCATTGACGTCAGTGACAGATTTCCAGCTGAATCAGCTAATTTTGTGTTGGTCAAGGTGCACTTTTGCATGGCCAGCATTTTTGGCCATTGCATTCACATGAAGAGCTGGATTTGCATCTCCCATACTATGATAGTGTATTCTGTAGCGCAATACAAATATGCCATGTATCTGTAGATTTGTCGTTTCTATGTAATTGCAGTAGCTATGTTGCCATGGACTGATTACATCAAAGTGTACATAGAGGATGTGGTCTTATAAAGAAATAATATAAGGCAGGTATAAGGCAGGTAAACATTGTTAAAAGGGTTCAGTTAATTACTGAATAAACCTTAGAGTAGGAACAGTAATCATCACTTTGAAAACGGGAAAATTATGCTGACGCTTGAAAGTCCTCGCAACAGTGGTAACACATTGGGTAAAGATCTCCAAACCCAGTGACCAACACAGTGTGCTGTGCATGTGCATTACATGTATTCTAGCTGTTCTTACTATTGAACAGACATTAGTGAGCTCACGGGTTAAAGTGTCGCTAAACCGAATTCGCCACTGCTATTGCCTATCCTTCACACATTTGTGATACAAAGTCATGTGTCGTCACTTTCCCGCTGTTTCCTGTTCCATCTTTTGTATAGTTCCGTTGGAAAAACATGCTCTTTGTTTGGTAAGTCCTTGTTGAAGAAGGTTCGTGTGGAAAAACTGTTTGGTCATAGTATATTGACCCGATGGTGAGCCATCATTAGTTTCCTTGATAAAAAACACAATCCCTGAAAAGCGCCACAGTACCCTCTGGTCAGTCTCACTGTGGTCAGTATGTCCTGTGTTCTATCACTTTGACCATCAGTTTATCAATAGAGCCCATACTGGATGCTGAGTAAATCCAGCAATGGTTATTGATGAGCTAGGTGGGTTCATTGACCAAGAGAATGTATAGTAATATTAATTTGTGGACTGTTAATAGCATTTAGCAAGTCATGAAATGCTTTCTCGGCAAGCTGAGTGTTTTTGTGTTAGCACACCCCATTGAAACATAACTCTGGCTTGATCTATTCAATGTCATGAAGGCCAGTGCTGTGAGTCTAGATTATTGACCTAATGCTATATGCTCAACACTTTAGACCAAAGACAATTTACACAAATTCACAGAGTACTATGTATGTTACAGGTATGTATCCTCCTGTTCTTGGAAGGCACGATATTGTGTTAAGGCTTACTTGGAATGAAAGGCCTTTTAGGAGTGTGTGTGGATGTGTTAATGTATGTGGCAATGTGTGCCATCAGTCACTTAGCTTGAACTGGGGGGGATGTAGTTGGTCATTCATTAGGGAAGCATTAGCCTCGGCCTGAGAGGCCCGAACACCTGTATCCCTCTTGGTCATTCGCTGGCTTGCTGCCACAATCTGTGCACTGGCACCTCCCGTCTCAATCAGCTCCTCACTAGGGTTAACTCCGCCTTACTGCCTGATGGATCTTTATGGCCAGGCTGGGGACATGACTTAACGTGGTTGCAACGTTAGCCGCTGAAACCCAGTGGCTGCAGGTTGCTTTATGCCAAGGAACATGGTACGTGGAAATTTACTGTCCAAGGGGTCAGCCGGCGCCTGTTTGTTGGCCGCTCCAATTACAGTCTTTTTCCTTCTTTCTTGTTAACCCATGCTTTTCACAGGGTCAGTGCTTGCAACATTGTCATAGAGTTTATTTTCCTGAGCTTAAAATGTTATGCTTTTGATGGAAGCTTTTGCTGTGGCCCCAGGAAGGGATTAATGGGATATGGTGTGTTGCCTTACAGCTCTTCACGTGTTCAATGAATTAAGATAATGTTGCTTGAAACTATAAGTGATGTCTGAGGCCTGAAAATGTTAAGCTTAGTCTTTCATTGCACTGGAGAAATGGATTAATGTTCTTAATATCAATGTTAGTTTTCCTAGAATTCTGTAAATTCGATGGAAATTCCACTTCAGCAGCAGTGGCCTTCATTGTATCCCTGCTTCTTTTGGTGTTTTAGACGAACTATAATTTCAGATTCTTTCCATGCTGATCTTTTTTAAAGCTTAGTTTATTTACAAAAGGCTTTTTTTTTGTGAGAAATCTTTAGTCAACAAAGGCAGAGAGAATTTAAAGTCTAGAAAGATGATTTTGTTGTGTTTTCCACATGATTAGACATTACTGATGTTTCATATACCGCTGATATTCCTTTCAGAGAGAGCATAGGAAGTGCTATGTGGTGACCAGAAAGGCGTATAGGAACCATTAGTACCTGGAACGAATCGATGGAGATTAGCGCATGGCTGTGAGAACAGCTTCTTCCCAAGTGGTCCTTGGGGCGACTGAGATACTCTCAAGATCACAAAACACTCCGATGATCTGCTCTAAAGGAAATCCGCAGGCTGGATGGCACTGACAACAACCTCTGGTATGTCCCATGCAAAATCAATACATTGTGTTCATCGTTTTTATGAGACTTGTTATAATGTGTCTATCCTATATGTCTGACCCATGCAATACAGGAATGACAGTAAAGGGGGTTGGTTATATTTCAAAATTTTAATTTGATCCGTTGTGTTATGGAAGACACATTTAAATGGGATCTATTGTCTGGCGGGAGGACACATTTCAGGGATGGCTGGGTGGACCTTTTAATTGTCTTGTTACACTTAATTTTGGAATACAGTGTGAAATGAGTATATTGAACTTTAATGTTTCAAAGGTATGAGATTTTTAAATATTGCAGCGCATTATATCCAGATGTTGCTTGTTCAGAATAGCCTGAAATAACTCTTGATAGTATATAACGTCATTGAAATTGACAGGATTTCAGCTTTAAAAAAAAGTGGATCAGTTGTGAAACTGCAAGCTGCGCATAGACAGGTTTGTTTTATTTCTGTTTACAATTTAATGCTGTCGGAGCATTTGTTCGCGAGTCAGTGGCTGTCCCTTGTGAGCACGAGTTACACCATGCTGTGTTGTAGCCACAATTGACTTGTTAATTTCACTGTATGAGTTGGTACAATAAAGCAGTGCATCCTAAACTGAGCAAACGAGACGAGAAATGTTCAATGTCAACAACAACAGTGTGATATCCAGCCAGAAGTGAATCTGCATAAGGTTGTGTTTGTCATGTTGCATATTGGCCACATACCCAGGACATTGCCATCAGGTTGTGAGGGAGCAAAATGTCATTTGGTGTGAATCATTCATTGTGCATTAGGAAGCCTGGAAATGGTTATTATTGTGTCAGCTTGTGTAAGGCTTCGGGGAATCACAATAATGGAGCTTGTAAGGGAGTTACTAAACTGACCAGCATTGTCTTTGCTTGGTGGATATGTGGTAACATTTGCTATGGCTTTATTGTGAATCATCTGATATTCTGCTACATAACATGAAAAGCACCATTGTCAGATGCTGTAAAGTTTGGTTTTTTTTCTTGCTCGCAAATAGTGTAATTATATCGGGACAAAAACTGTGGGCGGCTTAATGAATGGAATTGATTTAGGTGGAGCGGGATTACCAGCTTATGCAATATTCTGATATTCCTGCATTACTCGCGAGGCGGTTATACACCAAATGTTAATGTGACTCAAGGTTACAATGCTATCCGTTGCAATGTCATGTAGATGCTTTCGGTGCTAGTTATTTATCACAAAGTCATTACCTACTGAAATTCATATAGCTTGGGTAATACATTTGAAATGCCGTAAGCCATTTGGTTTATACGATGTTTATATCATGTGGAGTAATTGGCTGTTTTTTGGAGTCTTTCACTTGATCTATAGGTCTGTGATTGCAATATGAAAGCAATAAGAAGACTTCAAAGCAATTATGAGAGATGAAGCTTTTGTGAAGGGGACCATTCCGCAACGCAGCAGTCTCGAAGATAAGAAGTTATGGTCTGCACCTTGAATGGTTGAGATAATGATTGAATTTACTATCTGTCCGTGGCATTTGATGTGGTGTTGCTGCTGTAGTGTAGAAATGGTATACCATGAAATAACTTTATAACCTATGTTTAAGTTGTCATACTAATGTCCTAGAAATATGCTGACACTTCAGGTGAATGACATAATATTATGATGTTGTTTCTTTCCCAAAGTGGTCTGAAACATACCAAGCTATGAAATATAATATTCCATTTATCGGTGATTGTTTGAACATTTTTATAGAAAATTCTGAATATTAATACCACTGCTTACATAAAATGTGTAGCTGTGATTGAGTCATGATTTATCCAAGAAAAGAATACTTGTCAGAGAAGAATCATCCAATCATAAACCTGTTAGGTTCTATAGTTCATCTGAGAACTGTGCTGTAAGTTTTCCAATCATCTTTGTAAAATTCAAATGTACAGTTAAGCTCAGGATAAAAATGTGAGATGAATAATAAGTAGGATGCATAAAAACGAGTGAAATCATGCCTGTAATGATACCAGCTGTTCCTGACACATTGTTCAATTGGAATTTGGTAATTCAGGTGCTGTGTGCGTGTTTTGGCCCTTTAGCATCAGACTCAAATGGACGGTTGTCTCTTTGTCACTTTCGCGGATTGAAAAGGGTGCGAAGTGAGAAGAAAAGAGGTCATCGAGGAGCGTTAGGGCTAAGAGACTGTGGTTGAGGCAGCAGGACCAAGATCTGATGTCACAAATTGAGCAGGTCCCTGGTGGTCCTTGGCCAGGACAAAGTGGCTATCAGATGCAGCCCTGGAGCCTGCTGTGGAATAACAAGCAATTGGCCAATGGCCATCTCTACCAAAGACAAAAATTCTTTCTACACACTCACCTCATGGCTTACTGCCATGAAATGATGGCAATCGAGATGTTAATACTGATTCCAATGTGTATCAAAAATGCATCTTATTTGGCATTGCTTAAATAACAGTTCCCTCTTAAAGCTTTTCCAAGTAAGACATTGATGGAAGATTTTTTCTTGGAAAAGAAATCTTTAAATTTGTTTGAAGGCCACTGGAGGACTCTGGCATCAATCAAATGATTTATGCATTCAATTCGAAGGAAACCAGTTAGAAGAGGCCTTGAGGATATTTATGGCATTTTACAGAATCGCAGTCCTCCTGATAGTGATTTCTTGCACGATGTTCTAGATGGAGTAGAGTGTTATGGAATGTCATGGCAGGGGATCAGACTGGCCTGGATGGCCTAGCACAGGATTAGTATTGATCTAGTCGTCCAAGTTGCCATGCTGGTTGTGTGGTTGCCCCGGACACAGGCAATCAATGGATAACAACATGGCTGTCTAGCAAACATAGCACCTGAAGTCTTTCGGTCTTCCACAGTTCTCGCTGTTCTCGTCGCTCCTGTATTGTGCAAGTCGAATATTAGGTTTTGAACCATCTTCGAAGCATTTCACAGAGTTTGAATCTTCACCAGAAGTTGCATCAAATATTGCTGTTAAGGTGAGTTGTTGCAAGTCAGATATATTCTTTGCACTCAGTGACCGCGGCTGTGAAACTTATCTTTTTGGTGGATTGCCATGAAAGGTCTTTGATGTCTCTCATGTAATGGAGCAATTGCATTGAATGATTGATTTTCAGTATTTACACAAATGGTAATTAAGAATTTGCTTTGTTTTATGGAAAGTTTCTTTTTATTAAACCTTCGGCACTTTGCAGTGAGTCGCCTATAATTCATGAGGCTTGTCAGTGGTTGACCTATTGACTTTTACAGTGGTGTCAATAACAGTGAAGTAGCTGTTATTGATGAAAATTTAATAACTTCCTTTCATGTGCTGTATACCGAAGCTTCCGTGTGGTTTGCATAGGTCACCTGTGCCCTTCGGATTTATAACCCAAAGAATTGAATAACACACTGTAGCTGCTGTCTAAATTTTAAAGCTGAGAAAAATCAATACCAGTGGTATTGCAAAACTGGTAGTGGAGTACATTGCATGCGGAGCATTGTGTGGCTTTGCTGACCTGTTTGGGAGTATGGTTCTAGATTGTATTGTGTGTAATCCAAGTTCAACATCAATCACTGAGTTTATTTAATTACTATGGCTGCCTTGGATATTACACCATATGATGTCATTGTATTTGCCTTCATCTTAAGATTGGAAATGCCAGTCTTAGGCTACTTCCTTTTCATAATGCTACATAATTTGACATTGTCACATAGCAATGGTCTGACATTATCTTGTTGTGGTGTGACATTGTCACAGTGGTGTCAAATGGCTTTGAGCAATTGGTAAATCGGTTCTGGTATTACAAACCTGCATGTGCTTGTCGGTTACATAATGCGAGTTACATAACACAGAACATTTTGGGAGAACCTAAATAGACAGAGAATCCCCTTGGGCCATGGGTTGTTTCCATTACTCTGACAGGATTCCTTTGCCCATGGCTGTTTGACAGACTGATTGCTGGGTGATGGCATTCTTTTATTCCTCAGTTTCTGCCAGTAGTTCTGCTGAGGTCCATTGGGGGCGTTCGGGTTTTCGTTTCTGCGATAGACTACTTTCGGGTTGGTGTCCAGTTCTCAGGTTCTCCTGTACATGTAAATTTTAGTACTAACGACTTTTTGTTATATGGTTTCCTAGTAAATTCAAAACTCATGATTCAAGTCAGATTTATTTTACATAAATGTAAAATTAGTTATTCGAGATCAGGTTGGTTTTCTCCTACCTACCAATATTCCAAATGGCTTATGTTTGAGACTTTATTGAACAGTTCTCTCTCTTCTTTTATTAACATATTGATTGGTTATTTGCCTATTTCTTCTAATATCATAATTTTATTCCTGATAATTAGTTTGGATATATGCCATGCTTTTGACATGTACTTTAAACAGTCTTTTACCATGTTAACTTTAGAACTGACGTTGTTTTAAGTACACGACGAGAGACAGTGGTAATGGAAGTGGTCTAGAGGCCCTTTCCCTTTGAAGTGTGCAGATGTACTTAAAAGGTCGACAGGGAATGTTGCCCTCAAAGTCAGGAAACGGTCATCTCAGCAAGTACTCCTAATTATGGTAAATAAGGAGAGTACACACATTGCACTGAACATGCTTAGCTTTTGAGTCATTTGAACCAGGAACTGGGTGTAGACGTTTTAGACTCTGTTGTCAGGGGACCTTTAGAGCTAAGTCATGATGTTAGAGCACTGCTACTTTTTTAACGGCCAGATCACCGGAGTAAGCGGAACTGATGAATATTTAATTGCTCTTCTAATGGGTCAAGACAGGCTAGATACAAGTCTAGTCCCCTTGCTTTTTACTGCTTCTTACTATAGAGTGTAGTTTAGGTGTTTTAATTCCAAACAGCATGTGGTTACAACAACCGCAATTATTTACATTTTGAGGTGATATGAATATTTAAGTATTTTGGTTGGTTGATAGGACTTGGTCATTTGAATGTAGTCCATGTGACACACGTGCATTAAAAAAAATACGTAAACATTTTTTTAGTAACTATATACCTATCCTAAGGCTATTCAAGTGGTTTACCTACTTAAAATATACACTACTCAACAATATGTAGAAACTATACGATTGTTTGTACAGCTGTATTTTATTTCATTTTGGGTGTATTTATTTGGCAGAGAAATATCAATCGATTCATAACATAAAAACTAAGGTGTTTTTCTCTGGATATACACTTTAAACAAAGTTGAATTTATGCTACTTTTTTTATCACATTCTTCTATTAGCAGTTCTTAACTTACAAATGTTAATTAGATATTCAGTACTCTACTACCACTAGGTAGGTTATATATACTGTACATCAGCAAATATATGAGCGTTTACACCTGAACTGCACACAAAAGCCTATATATGCTGTGAATCAATATGGTTTGAAAGCACACCTGAACTCTTCATTATCTTACCTGCCAGCGGGTAATCCCCAGGTACGCTAATGGCTGACCAGTGTTTGAAGGTGTTAATTGAGTTCTTTGCGAAGCCCTTTGTATTCCTCAACCTATTGTGCACAGGTATACCCTAATGATGTAAATTCAGGTAATATTATGCAGTTTGATGTATAATGGAGGTTAGATATTAGGGTCATTTCACCCTTAATTAAGGGAGGTTTTGAATTAAGGGGTTTGGTAAGAGTGCTTTCTAATTCTAAACTGCATAGAACCCACACCTAAGCAATGCATCGAGTTTCACTTTAATGTATAATGCAAATAGTTGTATGCAAAGATGCAGTTCAAAGGTTTATTACCCGCAATTGCATGATGATGCACAACTGTGAGAATGGCTTCGGGCTAGCACCTGTAATTTATGCTCTTATTTTCTCTTTTAAGTGCAGATAACTTTGCATTTTATAATGTTTTTTTTAGATAAAAGGTACAGGAAAAAGCTTTGGAACATCAATGTTCTTGGTAACTTCTTAGATTAATGTTTCCGTTTTAGCATTTAATTGTGTAAGAAGCTGTACTGTGGCTTTAAAATGCAATTGCAGGTAAATAAGATAAATATTAACTTACAGATTGTTTAAGTATTAAAGAAATATTGAGAAATGGCATAAATCAGTCAAATCAGAAACTCCAATTCAACCAAACCTGGTTGTTATGAATATGAACACATGGGTTCATAAAGAACCATTATGACATCTGAATCAAGAAAGTTGGGGACCTCAACAACTTCAAAAAATTAGGTAGGTATGATTTGCATTTGTGCAAGTTCTTTTAAGTTTAAATAAGTTTGTCATACAGTGCATGATTTTCTTAGAATTAGTAATTTTCACTGTACAGTTCTTTAGTGAAACAGGACATATATATATAAATGTATAGTAATACAACTACATTACATATGTGCTTCATATAGTTTCATTGTGTTGTTAATACTAAGAGGTCAATAGACCTTGAAGTTTGGAAGAGTAGCTATGCTAAACGAGTCAAAATGGGCAGTGAGGTCTTTATGACTGGTCATAGTTCACTTTAATGCTCTTGTCTGACATGTTGATGTCATATTGTCCAGGTTATTGGACAGTGGTCACTAGGGGACCACCTGAGATGACTCAAGTGTAAACCTTTACAAATGCTAATTAAATAGGGGGACAGCATAGAATAACCTAGTGTATATCATTTTACGATGCTACATTCAATGTTCTACAGGGTGGTCCGAGAACTGGTTGATGGTATTGTACTAAACACAATACACGAATGAAATGTCAAGACTATTTCGTGACATGTTGGTGACGAGTTGATGACTGGTCTTTATAATGTCTAGTACAGTCAGATGCTCTTATAACGAAACATTTGGGACAGCAAAATGTTCGTTATAACCGGGGTTCGGCGTATGTGGGCCAACAAATTCGTCACTGTACTATGATCAATTAGTCGTGTAATTAAATAAATCGTATTCTTATCTATACACAGAATTTTCATAGTAAGCGTGCTCGTTCTAAAGGAAACAACTGTATCCTCGGACATTTATCACTGATCTCTACTCTCTCTTGTTGGCCTTGATGTAATGTGATTTTATGAAATTCTATGATGTGATATGGTGATCTCACGCAGTTTGCTATTACGGATTGGATTTTAAAAGCCATAATGGTACCAAAAAAAGTACACTAATTGAAGAAGGCAGAGTTAATGGGGAAGTTCTGTTTGTGTGATTCAAATTGGTTAGATAACTTTCAGTTTGTAAGCGTGACATGCAATGATGCGGACAGATAAATTGGCTCAAAACTGAGAGCTCTGCGTAAAAGAAAATGCAAGATTGATGTAAGATGAAAACTTAAGAAGCTACAGCTCATTGGGCTGGTTCATGAATGAAACATATGGGTGTAGGCGGAGAAGCTTTGAAATTGTAATATACAGCACGTGCATGGCATACTGGAGATAGATAGATAGATAGGCAATCTACCTTGGTGTCTATTCTGAGGCACGTAAAAGACCCATCCATGGGGGAAATGTGTTAAATGGTATGGACTCCAAGCCTTATCGTTACGTCTGCCTCTGGCAGTTGGTCATATAAGCTGACTAATCTGAAGTCTTTAGACCCAGTAGCATGGACACATAAGACATAATAGAAAGAAAGATAGATATAATAATTGGGCCAATAATTGTTTGATTGATTGATAGATAAAGAGGGGCATTTGGAGCCGAATTGGGCTGGACATCTATTTCATATTTAAAGGGCAGAGAGAGGCAGTGAGACAGAAAGGAGGAAGTTGCTATTTAGCAAAGCAATGTGTGTGTCAAAGCTATCGCCTCAGGCAGTGTCTGTAGGTGGCCTTGAAGATGCTCTGGCTGCTGCTGCTACTGCTGCTGCTGCAACAGATGCACTGGGGGCATCTCACATGGCAACCCATTCAGCAGCATGCATGTGTCTGCTGCTGCTGCTGTTTTGTGGCATCCCACCCCCCCCCCCCCCCCGCAGCCAGCAGACACTGTCCCTGTGGTTTCTTAATGGCATGGAGGTCAACAAAAATGGAGGCAGAATTAAACGGACCAAGTTTTTGTTTTGCGGTTTAAGCAAACTGAATACAGGTGCACCAATGGTATCATCCATGCATGAATGAAGATGGTGAAATTATTAGGCTTTTTCTGATGATGGGAAGGTGTATATTTATTTAACATGGATATCTGTGGATGGTAGAGATTTTAACCGAAGGTGACCGTGACGGTTATGTTTTGAATGGACAAAACTTCTGCTAAGTCGTCCCAAAAATTTGACACAGATTTATTTGAAGAAGATGAAAGACATGCCGAAACTGCCTAATTTAGCCGTGACCCGGAGACATGGCGAAATCAGTTGATGGCGTGCTGTGGGGAAAAGCATCGTCTGCCATTTTTGGCGGGAAAACGCAAACAAGCAGTGAGAGGCCACGTCGAGTGGAGCGCGATGACGTAAGCGTCACGCATGGTTGACTACGCACCTACTAACCCCCAATGGACATAAAACCTGACACCTTGCTGTGTGTTTACTGTGGAAGGGAGGTGGTGTGTCATTGCTGCTGCTGCTCCTGTGCCATACGCTGGCCATGCTTGCAGCTAGGCAGACTTCGATTAGCTGGGTGGCCGGAGTGCTTGGTTGGCGCGCTTGCATCGGTCTTGGGCCAGATGGAGCGGCCGGCGCTGTGCAGGACGAACGTCAACAGAAGCAAGACGGCCGTCAGTAGGGAAAGCACGGTCGTCACACAGCTCCCCTGCCGCAACGACATGTCGGCCATGTTTTAGCATGGAACGTTTTTACATGCGCGTTGGACCACGTGGTCAGGGGAGAGCAGCGCCTCCCCTATGAATGGATCGTCTGCTTTTTTTTCGCGCCAGTGCTAATCATTCGAACTGTATTTGATCAATGCGATGATGACGTATGTTGTCATCGATTGCAACTGCCAACCTCCGATCAGCTAGCCTGGCCTAGGATTACCATGTGCTGCTGGCTCTATGGCCATGGCTGCCTGTTGGCATGGCTCCATATGACGTACAAGCATTGCTATGGATTTGCACCTATAGAAACCAGACCTATAATCATATCGCGTGAACATGGTCAGGATACCATTGTGGACCCTTTACACTTTAAGCATGTCAGAAGATAGCTCAACACAGGTAGTATTTCATTACACTTTAATGTTTGTTTAGTGAATATCATTTACATAAGACTAGCTCTAGGGGAAACTTTTTAGGCTGTCGCGTATACACATGTTAAGTTTGAAAATATGGAAATCTATTTTTAAAAAACCGCAAGATGTTAGTCCATAGATTTACATGTTCTCTGCACGTGAACACATATAAGGCATGCTGCATGTATTGATTAGTTACATGACGATATACGCCTTTTCACATATGCAAGGTATAACATGAATTTGAAATACAATGCAGTAACAGTGTTCAGTTTGAGTCTTAGCTTTGACTGATAGTACACGGGTATATTATACATTATATATAGCATGTTACAGGATGATGGAAAGCATGAAAAAAAGTCACAGCATGCAACGAGCATATTTGCCCATGTACTACACGATAGATTGCTCTCATGATAGTTGGAGGTGTGTGTGTGTGTGTGTATGTGTATTCTTTGTGTATTTGATAAGATATATGGACTCTAGCAGGTGATGTGCATACATTGAGATATATACCATATCTACACTTAATTAATATGTCACCTTAACATTAGGTGAGTCTAGTAATATTCGTGACCATGCATGGACGTGATTCCAAATTTATTGAGAGTAATAAAAAAAAAGCAAAAAAACATGAACCTACAGGTAGCAAAATATGATTAATGTTCTAGAAATTCTAGTTGAGTAATGGGAGTATCTTTATAAATTCTGCCCTACCTGGCATGATGTGTGATATCATCGGCTAAATTTATCATTTCGTGAAACCAGACATTGTTAGTTCGGCTTATCTGCAATTTGTTGATTACTCATATTTGCTCAGTTCTCGGTCATTGGCTGATTCGATTAGAAGTCTGCATATAGATTAGAAATCTACCATTTCATCTAGATGATTGTGTCGTACGACAGTTCAGGCTATGATTCATGATTTCTCTGTTAGTTGATTGGTATTTCTGATAGATATGTGTGTAGCTAATAATGGACAGTCTACCTGGCACTCTTGCCTAAGTATCTGGATGTAAATGTCTTATGTCATTTGATTTGTCGTTTGGCTTCGTTTTGTCATTGTTGTTAATGCCAAGAAACAGAACATGCAAAACCAGATTAAGATTTTAAGTCTTTGTTTCATGTTTCTGTAAAGAATACATTAACCATGGACAAAAGTATGCTAATGAGGTATTAATTGGCTTTGTGCTAATCTTTTTGCATAATCTCCTTGAGCCTGCACCACTATACTTGGTCTATCCCTGGTTAGTTTGTAGCAAATTGTACATATATGAAAACCAATGGATTTGATAGAGCATTTCTTCAAGCTGATGTGTCTGTGCAGAGCTTAAGACAGTCTACCTAGTTGATTGAGGTGATGTTCCTCTTAATGACAACAACCATTTCTCTGTTTCCCTGAGAATGGTTCTGATAAGTGGTGAATTTAGGCATTTGTGTCACTGAGGATGGTACACTAATACTAAGTAGGTGTAACTGGGGATGGTAGTACTTAAAGGTATGTCTCTCTGGATGGTAGTACTTAAAGGTATGTCACTGGATGGTAGTAATACAAAGTCTGTCACTGGGGATGGTAGTAATAAAAGGTATGTCACTGGGGATGGTAGGAATACAGGGTATGTCACTGGGGATGGTAGGAATACAGGGTATGTCACTGGTGATGGTAGTAATAAAAGGTATGTCACTGGATGGTAGTACTTAAAGGTATGTCACTGGATGGTAGTAATACAAAGTCTGTCACTGGGGATGGTAGTAATAAAAGGTATGTCACTGGGGATGGTAGGAATACAGGGTATGTCACTGGGGATGGTAGGAATACCGGGTATGTCACTGGGGATGGTAGGAATACAGGGTATGTCACTGGGGATGGTAGGAATACAAGGTATGTCACTGTGGATGGTAGTACTAAAAAGGTATATCACTGGGGATGGTAGTAAAACAAGATATGTTATGGTTTATGTTTAATCATGGATTGTAGTGAATGATCTTACAGTATAGCTCGGCAAGTTTCTTGTAGGATGCTAGTTTTGCTATTTATGATGGTGGTGACATTGATTATACTTATAAACAGTTCAGGTGTACTTAGCAAAGGGTTGCTTATTGTGACTAGGAATAGGTCCTGAATATCCTGAAGTAGTGAAAGTAGTCAATATTGGACATCAACTTTGAAGTCCCTTAATTTAGTGATGACATTTGAAAAGTTGATTCATACATAGTTTCACTGATTTGACCATTTGGAAAGCTATCCATCAGAGATGTCAGATATTTTATTTAGATAACAGCCATTCCACTGGGACATAGAATTATTTGTTTTTTGAAGGAAACGAATGAAAAGAAAAAACGGCAACTTCTTCAGTATGGTTTGTTGGTCCAGCATTGATGAGGGAAAAAGACCAGTCTCAGGGGACGTCGTTGGAGTTAACTGAGAAGACAGCCGGAACAATATCTGCTAGAGCCCTGGTCTCAAGTGGTGGATAGAGGTCTGAAAACTGTCTAGCACCATTTGAAATCAGTGCCCCTAGTTTGAGTTCTCAACTGACACCAGCGACAAGACTACTACTCCAGTGTTCTGCATTTGTCATCCGTTCTCTCTTAATATTTCTATCGTTCCTTCTCTCAAACCGCCTTAATTCCTCTATTTCCCCCTACTATTTTTCCTGTAATTTCCTGCTGTACCCTTGAAAATTGTGCTTTGTCTTGAGATTCTTATTCTTATGCACTAAGAAACCTGACATTGTTCACATTGTGTGGATTTGAAGTTCTTCTGTATCACTAACCTCAAAACTTGTCATTTGTTGTGTTCAAATATTTCATTTGTCTCTTAACACTCTATTACCTTGCCCCTTAGTGATTAGTATAGTGTTTGTGTTTTACTGTTTCATACTTCCTCTGAAAAACTAGACCTACAAGTTGTCACCTCTATTTGATTTAGTTAAGGTGCTCATGATTGTAATTTCCATTTTCACCTTGCACGTTTGTATTCGACTTGTTTCATTGATATTATTTTACTTTCACGATTCAATGAAAAATTTTCATTTAAATTTTGACTTAATTCGGTTATGGTTACACGTTTTGGGTATGAACTGAAGAATCTACTTTCAAGGAAATGGCAGGTAATGCATCAATTGTCTGTTTCAAGTTTCACATAGTCACTAAGACCTTGTCTGATGTTTTAATCAGATTCTATGGTTCTTAGTGACTTCTTACGCCACAAAACTTTACGACCTCTGCATTGTTTTTATGTCAATGAAAAATCTGGACTGTATGTGACTTCAGTGTATTGATTACCAACTGATGACAGAGATGCCTTGGCCGGCTGAATGTCACTTTCGCTGTCAGCAGTTCTTATATCTGTCTTATATTTTTGTTTTGTTATAACAACATCGATATGTTATGTTTTCTGTCTGTGATTTATGAGAATTTATTGTGGTCACCTTTTTTTAAACTGCTTTTCAGTTAGTCATAAGTATCATCTTCAGGTTTGTATCTGATAAGAGATTTCAAGTGAGGAAATATGAAAAACAAGCAGTTGTTGTATAATTGTCATTCGGTTTGAAATATCATTTTCGCATGACCCATTTTTAATCAGTCGTCATATTCTAGCGATTTTTCTCAACTGATTTGCATGATTTAGTATTACCCCTTGCTGTGTTTGTCATTGATCATCTACACTAAATCTTAATTTTGAAAAGATGAATGTGAAGTGCTGAATGGTGAAATGAATGATTTAATTGTCGATCAATGCACCAGTTAGTTTTTACGTGTTTCACAATCCTGAAATGGGTCGACTAGAAATTTGAATTGTGAATGAGAGGATCAGATTTTTTTAATGCCTGTAGATTGATGGAGGTCAAATCTAGTCTAATTTAGTGGCGAAGATCATGCACAGACCAACAGCTGTGAGTTGTTTTATTATGCAAATTACCTTCACTACTGTACAGCGAGCTTGCCAGTTGATGACTTGCATGGGAAAATTTATACATAGACACAGTGTGATTTTATATTGTTCTGTATTGCTTATTACTGTATACTTGTGTGAATTGTCATATAAATGTACATGGCCTGTGAACCTTGGCTGATAAAATTGTTATCATTATACAGTTAAACTGCCAGTGACAGTTATTCGAAATAGAGAAGGGGAGAGGGGGGGGGGGGGGGGCAATACTGAAGCACTAGACTGGAACATTGCTCAGTGAATCGCACAATTTCATACAGGGGAGTGAGAGGACTGCTATGTATATATTGAAATACATATCTTGATGTTGTAGATAAGTTGAAGTTTAGATTAGGATGGGACTCGTATTCAACATTGGCTCATTGCCAGGTTGTCAGCAATGCTGTTGTCACTTGTGTATGGGAGAAGTGTGTGATCTGAAAACCATAGCTCAAATACATACACAGGACCTGTTATTACTAGTTCAGGTTTGGTATAAGTTGCTCAGGTTGAAATGTTTTGGGTTCAGCATAACATCGTTGCTAAGGGCTCAACAGTCCTTGACCCAGGATTATGAGTTATCGAAATTATTATCGATTTGTTTAAATACCTGTCGTGGAGTAATTGTGAGGATTTGTTATCTTAATGAAATTAATGGGATTTTTCTATTGAGTGATTATGCTACGACAAACAAACGGTAGTACCTGGTGTTGTAGGCAGGTCAAGCTGGTATCACGTTTACACTGGTTTGAAATATAACATTTTTAGGTGATTCTTTTGATTTGTTCAGTAAGTTAAATTAGGTGTATTCACCGGTGTCCTTCAAAATCACCGGTTTCGCGATTAGCCAATCATACAGTTACAGCTAATATTACAAATATGCTGGAATATTACCTTGTCCCAGATATTTATTTTTTAAGTGCTATGGCATGAGTAATGCAGAACAGTTTGGTCAGCATTTTGGGGTGAAAAGACTTCCCTATTTCAGGTTTAAACTCCCGAAATAAGACCACATTTACAGTGACATTTTGACAGATAAATCCTTATATATGGCTTTATTCACACAATATCTCTTAAATTTATGATTCTTTGGCGTAATTAAGATTCCTTGGATTCGTGGCAAGATATATTCTAGAATCAATGTGATTCTTGTTTTCGTAGTTACATCTCTTATACTGATATGGCCCACAATATAAAAATGAAGTACATGTCACTTGCAGGCCTATGTATACAGAGTCCCATATGCTCAACTTCAAATTAGGCCTGTCACGTTCTGACCTGTGGGATGTGTATTTGAAAAGCTTATTTTTGATTGAAAGCTGGATACACTGTCATATATGGATTTTGTTTCCCGTTGGCCTTTGTGTATCTTACAGCAAAGTGAAATATGTTAGAGTGATTTGTTTCAATGTAGTTGGTTTGAATGTCTCTGTCAAATGTACTGTGATATAAATCTGTATCAGTTTATATTCTAATTATTTTTCCAAGGGGAATGTGGTAATCAATTAACAGTGTACCTGTTCTATTCATTGTATATGGGCTCTTGGTATATTCAATCGATGCATTTACAGAATTGTCCTAGTTATTATTGATGCACATTGCTTAATGAGTAGAAGTATGTCCATAGACTCCATACAATGTGTAATATGATGGGATTAATGTGCTATAGGCGTTGCCATGCAAGCAACATCCAATTAATTTGTTGCTAGGATCAGGCAGACCTGGGGGCAGTGCTTAACGCCTGTGGTGATCAGCTTAGGTTAATTGTCTTTACAGTGGTCAGCATCTCTGCAGCTAGGCAACCATGCTGCTGCTGCTGCTGCTGATGATGAAGCAGATTCTGTGTTACTGCATCTGTGATACTGCTGTGTCATGCGGTGATGATGACACTGATAAAATACACCACTAATCCAACACATACTAGTTACTCTAGTGGCTCAGTTGAATCGAGATGATTAGCTCTTGATATGAAATTAATGGTGTTCTATTGCTCTATTAAAAAATAGATGTTCTCTTAGTACAGCATCTGTGATTTGCAGTTTAAAAGATATGTTGCATATTTGAAATCTGTTACAGCTTGCAACGTTTGGCCTCATCGATTTCCATCAAAGCTGGTATTGTGTATAATATATTTATAACGAGACGCTGACTGAAGATCTGGAAATTTCAGTAAATGCCGAATCGAAATTACATAATCTATGATGCAATCTGTGGCAAACTGCAAATCCAGTTGGTGAAGACATGATATCGTATGCTAGAATTTGTAAATTACTTATCAGGTTACAACTAGTGGTGGTCAATGTTAGTGGCCATAATCTGGAGAAACCTTATGACTTTTGTATAGTGGGAGAATTTCTGTGCCGCTGTCTTTTTTTCTTCTTGGTTAACATTAGAACCTTAAAAAGTGGTGATACATTTGGATTAAGGTTTTTAAATCCACAGATTTGTCAATGCCTAACATATATATGCCTACTGTGACATTTGCCTTTTATATGGGCACATATATTGTTTAATGGGCACAAATTGCTCACACAGCTATAGTTGGCGGGCAGACCATTTTGGTTGTTATGTACATAAACTGTGTTGTCAATCTGTGCTGGTGTTAACTATGTTGGTCTTGGCCATACATGATTATTTTCCCTCATGATTGATCTGCACTGTATATTTGGCACAAACTTTTCAGTGACATTGGCTTGTGTATGTTGAATCTATGCACATCTATATAGAGAACACTGATGGCAAATCTCACTCAAATAGTGTCTCTTTACTCGAAGGATGTGTGGATTCACTATTCATTGAACAGATCATATCTTATCATAGTAATGATTGGAGTGACAGGTCAGTGTTAGTGTGTGCATATGTATTGAGTTTTATAGACCTACTTTATAGAGTGCATTTGGGTGCTATTCTGATTTTATCGGGCAATATCTATCAAAACGATAAGGGCTTGAGACTTGATATGAGAGCATTTACAGTGTTTGCTGTATATAGTATTTTTGGCTTTTCTAGATTTATTCATTTGCGAATCAGATTATTGATCATCCTCACTGCAGAAGTATCGATAAAGTCTTTCGCAGCTCGGCCATTTTGGTTCTTACTCCATGGAAATGGAAGACATTTCTGCAGATCGATGAACCTGTCAATATCTCTGTATGAAAAACTCCGATTGGCTCGTATTCTTTGCCATGTCATGCTCTCTTAACCATCAAATCACATGGTATTGAATTTTGTTGATTGCTTGCAGGAGAATTTAAGCTGTTTAACTATTGAGCAGTGTTATGAGAGAGACTATCCATATTAGTGGCTGCCGCTGCTCATTGTTTAACTTGACAGAGTTGGGAGGATAGAGTTTTCATTGGAGAGATTCCGTGTGGTTTATGTGGGATAGTGCATGGGCTTTTGGGGATATTTTTGTCAATCCTGTATATTGAGGGTCAGTTGCTATCAGCCTACAGCAATTTTGTCAATTATTTTACCGGTCTGTTTTTATTTCAGGGGTTCATAAAGGCTTTAGAGGAAGGAGAGAAAGGGCACACGGCTTTAGATTCAGTGAGTGAATGACACACGCAAACTTGCTTTGCTGTAATGCAGTGAGTGGAGGAAGGCTGATGGTAATTTGGGTCAATCTGGACGCGGCTAATGTAACACAGTTGCCTTTGGCCTGTGGGCCTGAATTTCATGCATGGCCAGCCTTTGGAGTGAGCATTACTGACTGGAGATCAATAAGTTGTTGCCGCTCATCACAGCTCATCTGTTATATCCTGTTATGGCCGTTTCCTGATGGAGAAAAGCCACGTGGTGGGTAAACTAATGGCAACTCCTGTTGTAGCAGTGGTCCCTCTTGTTCTTCGTTTGTTCCAGGTTCAATTACAGGGCTGTGATGCCACCAAATATTACGCCGTCTATGCTTTGACGTAAAAGGGCTCACTTTTGTCATGTTCTCTTTAATACATCGCAGTCCTCCACTTGACTCGTGGATGAAAAGTTACTTGCCAAATGACATGGTCGTAAATGACAGGCGAGCCATATGCTGGGAATAATGGCATAATTAAGCATCACAAACAGATTGGCTTTGCTGAATATTTATGGAAGGAGCCGAAAGGTCCATTAAGAGCCATGTAATGTATTCATGGAATAACAGGAGGATGCCATTTGCTGCAAATTGCTAAGGTAATAATGGTCCTTTATATGATAAATAATAACCTCATTGTTTTCCTTTAGTATCACATGTGTACCTAATTAGCCATGTGTAAGTCCCTACTGATATGCTATCTGTGGACAGTCTTCAACTTGGTTCAGTGGGATATAATTGTTGGTGTAGCTGTGCTAACATTGATAAGTAAAGGTAGTTCTGAGGTATAGATATCAGTTATGGCTGTGTAATAGTGGATAATGAATAAGAATGTTGTAAACAGAATCTTGTAGCTGAATTTAAGGCTTCCACAATATTTTAAGTTGAGAAATTGCTTGACATGGTGGCTTGATAACCGGCTTGGTTAAATGAGAAAACTAGATGAGGACCGCATTTGATTTGGGATGAGGTCGTTAACACTGAAAGCTGATATTACATTTAAGAGCATGTTATGCAGTTTAACGAAGCTTGGCATGATATCGTCCTCACACTTGAAGGAGCATGGCATACCAAGGAGCGGAGGCTGCTGTTGCTGCTGCTGGAACATCTTTAATGCATCTCTCTTGGCAGCATCACAACCTGCGGCTTCAAATTACTTTGGCTGCTGCAAAGCCCCACGAAAACTCAATCAGGACGCTGGGTTCTTCTGGTGCTTAGATACTACAATTCTAGCACCATTTGAAATCAGTTTCTTTATTGGGTCCTTCCTGCTGTTGGCCCCACCATCCTCCCGGGCTGGAGTCGCATCTGGATTAGTCGGCGAAATTCATTCGGCAAGATGAACGTAACACGCCATCCACACCGACATATCGTGATCTCTCGGGAAAGTTATTTCTTAGTTACAGCTCTTAGAAAACGGAAATTGCCTCGATTGTACAAATCTTCTAGCTGCCTTCCATATCGCATACTTAACAGGCTGGAGTGGTAGTTATGTTGGCAGGATTGCTCATTATCATTTCTGTTCACCACTCTTTAAGTTGGCTTTGTAATTGTCACTTCTGCAGCTTAGATGTAATTACAGGGGGCGTAATCTTATCTAATCACAATCTAGTTAACTGAAGATAGTGCCTCATTTGTACCTTATTCATGTCTCCGGTTGGAGGATAATTTCGTTTAGGGCAATTCAGTCACACACTGGAAAAACTGCCATCAGTTGCCTAGGGCTTGCCATCAGCTTGCTGCAGGAGCTTGAGTTATGGTAAGAATGATTGCACCTGTCTGTGGAGCGTTTGCCAGCCTCTGTTATTATGTGGATGGCAACATTAGTTTGTGGCATGCTATGGCCATGCAGCTGCCTTATTGAGCATAAATCAGGGTGCCCTGCATTTGACATTGGCGTTTAATGAAGGGCTGATGACTTCCCTTAAGGAGCTGCTTGGAGTAGCACAAGGCAATGATTATGGCTTGGAGTAGCTCATGGGTCAAGGTTGCCTCCTATACTAGCCATTGATCGCTGCTTTAGTGGACTGCAGGCTCTTTCAGTCACAACCTTGCCCATGGAGGACTTCGCTCTATGAGGACTATGCTAGCACTACTTCTTTCGTTCTGTCGCTGCTTGATGTAAATGTATTTTGCCACAAATTACAGGACTTCACCTTCACCTTGATTGCTGTCTTTTGATAGCTTCCATTGCAATATTTTCTTGTCAAGCCATAAATTGATCTAGACGTCATTGAACCATGTTACGGTGAACCTGTGGGTTATTGCTTTACTAAACACATCCGATCTTCGAACTTTCTGGTGCAAAATTCGAACCCCTTGGAAAGTAACAGGAAAATAATTGTTTTATTGTTGCTATTTTAAAGCCTTGATCAAAAAAGGGTCTTGATATGAATTGTTTGTTGTGCTTTTTATCACAGCTGATATTGTATGAAGGCTGTGCTGAATCCCAACTTGCTCAGCTAGATTGTGGCATTGTTGGGATTTGACTTGGTAGCATCACGTGATGTCCTGCTGCTGCAGCTGCTCTGCCTCCGAGATCAAATTGACTTGGGCCATTGATCTAATGCTGTTATGAGCTGGCTGGTGGTGGTAACCTTTCGCAAGAGTGCTATGCTGCCATTTGTACACCCGCTGCACGCTGGCCTCGGAACTGCTTTCGGTCTTGTACTCAATCAGGGAGATTAAATGGATTCCTTTGTGTAACACTCATTCAGAACGAAAAAAATTCTGCCTATTACGGTTCGTCTTCTGGCTCCCAAATGAAACCTACAAATTCTTGGCTTTCAGTTACGATAAAATTCTTCCATTAATATGTAGAAGTAATGGTTGCTTCCCCCAAATGCCTGTGTCTATAGATATTATTCTTCACAATATGAGATATAACATAAACTATTTATTTTGCAGTGGAGAGCAACATTTCCTGAGTTTTGATAAATGTAAATGAGTTCTAAGACAGCAATCTTACGCTTGGAACTATTTTGATATAAATGAAAACTTCTGTTGGAATTAAAGGTTTATTTTGGGCTAACCATATAATACGGTATCTACTCTCTCACAAGGATTGTGTGTAGTGCGCCCTGGTAATTTACGTTATATTCCTTTATTTTCATAAGTCTTGTGTCTTGTAAAGTCAAGGATTGACATACCAGATGGACAGGATATATATCATTGGATTTAGTTGTTCATTTTTCGTTATGTCTTTTTCAAGTCCATTTTATGCCTGCAGCCTTTAGTGGTAGATCAATAGACATGTGGAAGGCTGTGCTCAGAACTCATTACCCGGCTTGCAGTTTAGACAGTCTGTCACATTATTGTCACTTGAGGATGGGCGTAGGTCAATTCGCAGTCTCTCATAAAGAACCATCCTGGAGCATTAGAGAAGTCTTAAAAAGGCATCATCGTCTGAGGAATTGCCGTGCGCAAAGTGCTGTGGCAGATGGAGCATCAGAAACCGACCGAACTGGTGGGACTTTACTGCGGGAGATGGGCTGTCAGATGAAACCCCATTGAAGAATTGCTCTCTGTGAAGAATGAAGGAAGGAAGACTGCTTCCAATGACTGGTCTTGTCAGAGCATGGAAAAACGGCTTGGTTTGGCCCTGAGATTCGTCGAAGGACTTCCAAGGTCAAGATGACGTTCTCAAGGTCGGCTAGGTCTGGTTTCCGGTTCTGTCGCTCTCATCACTTCCTTTGGTCATAAAGACTTCGCCGCATCTATCATTGGAGGACGTTTTCCATGCTTGGGTCCTGGAATCGCGTCATTATATATGATGCTGCTTTTGCATGGCTCTATGTTGTACTACTCACTTTCTTTCATATACACTAATTTATGGCAGTTGGTCATTTTGTTTTATGACCATTTTAAGCTGGCTGACCTTATTTTCTTGTTCTATATCCACGAAAAGCAAATCTTCACAATTTTATTTAATAGAATAGTTATTCTTGTTTTTATGAAATGAGAAACTCTGTAATTGCGGTTTTTATTTTTCATGGATTGTACTTCAAAAATTGGAAATATTTTTGTTTGATTATCTGATTATATGCAGATCTCAAAAAGGGTTTGCACCAGTCGGAACATTTTATATTTCAGGCATTTGGTTGTTTAAGCTATTGATGATGATCTGTAGCTGAACTAGCCAGTAGTTATAGGTCAACCGAAAGTGTGTGTCCATTAAACATTAAAAAATTCATTAAGATCTATAATTTATGGTTGATACCGTCAACTGTTGACACTCGTTTGTCCGCACTTCAAGTGTCTGGTGTTGTCACTATCTGCACACCTGTGGCTGGGAATGGATCTAATTAGTACATTTATACCTCATTATCCACCTCTCCAGTTATTCAAACAGAAGCAAACATTATGTACTTAGTTTGTGTGTTTTAGAATTAATATACGCCCCCCTGCAGTAAATTTAAAAGAAATATGGCACCACAAAAAAGTTTGGTTACTTATAGGTTTATCTGACCAATAATATATCTTGTATGATATGACGAATTTTGCTGTTGTCTGTAACATTGAATGGTGTTGGCCTGTGGAACTCTTTATGGCTTATGATTGTTATTATGTTCTAGTGCAGGTCTTTCTATGGAGGAGCTTAGAGTTGTCTTAGAGCAACAGCAATGGAATCGAGGAAATGTGCGGCTTCGATGATAATCTGATAGGAAACTGGCAGATCACAGCAGGCATGCTTCGGAGCGGCTTGCCTCCTTGGCCGACAGACAATAGACAAGCCCGAAGGCTTAGTCCTGGTGAGCTGCCTCCCTGAATAACATAGCTCAAGGGACCAAGGCACAGCTGCAGACCCGCTCCCCACAAATATAACTCATGAGGCTTCATGGCTTGATTGAGGAGATGAGTATTTCCTCCAGCATACAGACTGAAACACTCTGTCTGCAGGCGGGTGAAGATAGCCTGTTCTGCATGATGTTTTTTTCCGCGTGGGCTTCTTCTTGTGGTGTTAAAGTATGATACAGTTACTTTAGAATTGCAGTATTTTTCTGTACATGGTATTTCATTGTAAGAATTAAAATCTTTCAACCTTTGAAGGTAAATGTTTCAAGATTATATTAGTTTTTGTGTATCAACCTTGGTGTGAACTTTATTTAAGCAAAACTGATGGATAAACCCATTCTACTGAAGACAATCAATGGTAATATTACTGCAAAGATTTATAGTTGGATTGCCGATATAATCACTGTACGTGTACCAGGTAATCAGAACAAAATTAATAGTGTAAGTGTAATTAGCAGATTTTCTCTTTTTGCCTGTGGGAAGTCATATATATATATATATATATGGGATATTTTACAACTACCTTTCCCATCAAACTCAAATGATCCCTAATTCGATATGATGAATGTATTTTCTGTTCCAGGAAAGGCAATGTTATTATTGCTCTGTATGTAGTTGGAAATGAGCAACAATTTAATCCATGTATGGACAGTGTCAATGAGTAGATGATTATTATAAATTGACTGTACTCTGTACATCTCATTGTTTGTAGTACACATCCATCTTGTTAGTGTTAATTATTTGTCTCTGAAGAGTAAGAAATTTTACTGGCTCGTTTGACAGATTTCTGATATAATTGGATCCAAGTAAGTGGATATTTATGTAAAGTTAGATGATTAACGAATCGTTGCGATATAATGTCCCACGTTCAGTGACAACCTGACAATTGACAGTTTTGTCCGACCGCGACCAATAATATCGGTAGGTTAGAAAGCACAATGTCAGTATGTCGTGATCATGTCCGTAAATGGCTGATGAAAATAGTAGCCGTATGACATCATGAACTTCTTTTTCCACAGTATTTTGTACTCGCTGTGAACTCTTATGTAATTCCTATTAGCTAAGTGTTAATGAGATATAGTTCTCAAAGTTGAGTAACCATAGCAACAAGATGCTGCGGCAGCAGCAATTTGCATCCATCAATTATTGATCCCAGGTGTTATGTGAGCTAATCAGGGGAGAATTTGATAAACCTCTAATGTAATGCTTAACAAGGAAATAACTGGGGATGGCAAATTGAGTTTGCAGATAGGAATATGTAATGGGACCACTGGGGGAGACCAGCAATGAAAGCATGAAACATATTACAACCAGGGACATCAGCTGTCAAAATATGCTTACTGCAAATGAATCCGACAAGTTTTTATGCAGTGAAAAGATATAAAAATTAGATAAACCTCCAAAAATCATGCAAAATATTAATCAGAGGTAAAAGCATTTTCCAATGTTACTTGCGATGTTAATAAAATGTTGTTCCAATTCTACCGAATCGTGTGGTCGTAATTATGTTATAGGACATTTTCTGGAAAAAGCTAATTTTTGCAGTTATTGCGTGGATATTTCTTATTTTGTTATTTGATTATTCGAAAGTTATTATAAGTTTTTTTTTTTTTTTTTCTTAAGTTCCTTTTAGAAAGGACAAATACTCATTTATGCCCACTATAGTTTGCAAATTGTAGTGGTAGAAAATATATTATGTTCAAAATTACCTAGATCGAGTTATGAAGGGTTGGGATGACATATTATTATTATGTTTATTCATACCTACATAGTACAAAATTATGGAAAAATTAATCAAACAGTTTTTGGATCAATCAATATAAAGAAAAAAATAAAATAAAAATCAAGTTGTACATAAAAAATTTAAAAATTGTAAAGCATCTTGTCCGTCCATAATTGATAACAACTGTCCTTGCGAGACAAGAACTAAGTCTCTAATACCCTGTTCCTGTGACAGTATCTTCTTGTGTGTAGCAATTGGCTACACAGTCTCTATTCACTATATGAGATAACTCTGCTACATCCAAATTCACCAGATAAGCAGTGTTGAGACCACATAAGTTACTAGCATAGTGTAGGTTATGAGTGAAGACAGATTACTATGGCTGAGGGCCACCTTAAATGTATATCTGACAACTGGGAATTCATGTTGCTGTAGACTATTTGCAAATTAGATGAACCATTCAATGCGCATGTGCACTGAGCAATTGCTTTTGGTAATACAAGGTAGTAGACTGCAGTGGGTTCTGGAAGGAAGACCCCCCACAATGTTCTGATGCTCTTCCTGTATGCCACATGTAGTCTGTGACCCTTCTGAAGGTCACACAGTTGTATTCCATACAATGATGTGCAATACGCCACAAAGTATTTTTCACTTGTGCTGGAATGCATTGAAATTTGGCCCTGAACATGTTGAATATACATGTACATACCTTATTTGATGTGGTAAGCTCAGTTTGGGTATTTATGATGTTGATTTCAATATTTTGATAGATTACCATTATAACATGCCAATAAGACATGAATAGTGGAGTGGTTAGTCATTGCTGTGAGAGATTGCATTCTCCCTTGAGAAAGACCCATGCCTGAACTGGTTTTTATATATTTTATCATTTGTGGGTGTTTATTGTTGGTGGTAAGCAGAAAGTAGCTTTCTCTGGTGAGAAAGGAGTATGTAATGGGACTACTGGGTAAATACTAGATATAATTGATTTGTTAAAGTGGAGCCATGATATGTCATTTATTAAATCTTTTACAAGAAATTATCTCATTTCAAAACAGTGATGTAGGCCATTGAGGCAATTTTCGTGAACATGTTTCATGTTTTGTGCCATTTTTGTTCCATAAGTATCCTTAGCAAATGTAGTTGATGAGTCTTTGAAAAAGAGACATTTGCTCATTCTATGCCTTGTCTGGAGGCTCAGATGTTCATGCTAAGATATCTGCATTGCTAATTACAATTCTTATGTTCCCCAGAGAATGCTGTAATGATAAGCCAAGGCCTTATCTGAATAATTCCTCAGAATGTAATGTTTAATGCAACTTGATATGCTAATATGACTTGGCGGACGAGTGGTGCTAATGCATTTTGACTCCTAATTCGACTGTCTTGTAGTCATTTGCGATGTGCAGCCAGTGTCATTGAGTAGTGGCTTCAGTTTCTTAGGAAAAATTGATGGAAAGGTAACCTTTGCTTCTCAACAGAGGAAGCTATTTTCTATGATAGAAAAATAATAACTAGCTGGTGGGGTGGCCTTGTCACAGTATTCAACAAAAAAGAGTCGTATAGGTTAAGCCGAGACTGCCAATTTGTTCACCAATACTTCTGTAATGTAGATCCATGAATGGTCGGCCATATCTGGATTAAAGCTACAAAATAGATTATAGAGCATTCAATCGAACTGACTACATTTCACACATGGGGTTTTTAGAAGTGTTGATGTGATGTCATGCTGTTATAAGTAGCTCTGGCCAATCCCTGAGTTTTTTGTTGTTTGCCCAAATAATTGTGATTCCGGGAGGGTCTGAAAATTTAGATGTGGGTCAGAAGGTATTGCAGCAAGACCGACCATTTTAATTTAGTGGCCACCTCCCCGCCCACTATTTCACTGCTTGCTTTGAGCCCATACTTGCATAGGTCACATGGTCAGTTGCGGTGGGTTGCTTGGACTCCGTGTAGTAAAACTGATTTATGTTACCAATTGAGAAAAGTGACTTATAAGAGGAAGGACTTCGCAAAATTACTCCATGTTTGGTGATACCAATTTGGGGTGGACTTACTTTCGTTTTATACTTCCTCTGCCTCAATGAATGGCATGTGCTGGAATTCCAACCTACAAATGTAGACAGTTGTAATATACCCTAGGGGTAATGTGTAACAAGGTGTTGACTCTTAACCTTGCCTGTTTATTTATTATCTCTGTCTCTACAAGCACATCGTGTAAGCAGACTCTGCTTCAGAACAATTTTGAGACAATTCACACAATGACTTCCAAAGCGATAAAGGAGGACATTAGACGCAGAAATATATACATTGTATAACTAAAAATGTAGGACACTCCCTCATTCCTTGTGTATCCACCGCCCCTGAACCACTAGTTATATTAAAGGAATGTACTTTTCTCAGGCGGATGTTTAGCTTACCAAAGCTTTCACATGGCCTTCTTCAGCGGTGTGATTGAGGTTGTCATCGATATGCTGTATATCGATGAATCGAGAATATATTCATTTTGAAAAATTGAAAGAATTCATATTTCGATTCTTTGTTTATCCTCTATAATTGTACATGTGTGCCATGATGAGCACTTTACTACACAGCCCCCAACCCAAATTACAAACTGATTGCCGAACCAATTAGATTAGTACATGACCAAATGTGCCATGTGCGTTTTCCATGCGTTTGGATAAGCGCATGGAAAACGCATGGTTTTCGCCTCATTATTAGGCAAAAGCCATGTGTTTTCCATGCATTTATCTAACTCATGGAAAGCGCACGTGGCACATTTGGTCATGTTATCACATAAAAGGTAAATGGTTTTACAATGACTTGGGAGATATACTTCTGTGACTAGTGTTTCCATTTCTAACTGGGAATGCTGATAATACAAAATTTGCACGTTTTTGCAATAGTGCAATATCGAAAGTTGAATACTGATAGTGCTAACGAATCAAAAATTAATATCAATGACAACCCTAGATGTGATACAGCTAATGCGACTGGCTGTTGTGAAAAAGCGTACTTTATACTCACTTGGGATTATCCCGGAGTCCGAATTAAATCTACATTGGTTCACTTGTAAGGAATGGTTACTTACTTTTGGCCCTAAATGTTAAGATGCTGCCTCACAGTAACACCAGAACAATGTGTAACTGGAAACTAAATAATTTGCATGCCAAGTGTTGATGGTGGCAGTGACTTTTATGGCTCAACCTCTGAAAACATGTTTATGGCTCCACGTAGTATTCTTCAGTGTTAAGGTTTTTTATTCTAGTTACAAAAAAGGAACAAGGCAGGGAGAAAAAGTTGGCTTTTATGATGTCGGAGGCACAATAAACCTTCACGTGCAACTAAGCAATTTTTCAGTGGCTGAATTTCCAAATCGTTTTTAAGGCTTTTGTTATTTTTACCTGGTAAAGAAAATGTCACTTACAGCAAAAACTAGCAATACACGGCAAAAAGTCTTATTCTGTTGTATAAACGAGTATTTCTTTTAAATTATTTTCTTTGAATGAGGGTCTTCTAAGAGTTTTCGGTTATTCTAGTATATTATGACGTATCAAATTCTCAGTAATGTGCATAGTATGGCAAGGACGAACATAGTACTTGGACCAAATATAGTGTTAAATTTAGTGGTTCTAATGGTGACGTGGTCTTACTACAGGCATTCATTCATTTGATCAGGCAAACCTGCAGTTGTTGGTAAATTTCTTTGCAACTGGATACATTAGAGAAACCAATGACTCCTCGTTGTGCTCCTTAGGTGGTTTTTTTTCTCCCTCTCTGTCCTTATGAGTACTCTGTATGGATATGAGCAGAACTGTATGTTGTTCTGGAGTGGTTAGAAGTATTTCTGAGGTCGGAGAGCAAATGGGAGAACAGAACTTGTGACTGGTCTGGGTCAAGGTCAAGTTAACTAGCTCTTACTAATTGGAACAACTGACCATGTGACTTACGCGTGTTGCACTGATCTTTGTTCAGAGCATGTCACCAAATGTGCCCAACCTAAATGGTTTGTAATGCAATTAAGACCCTACCAGGGACATCTGCTACAATTAATTGAATTTAGTTGCAAAAAATGCACTAAGCTTTGAGTGATCAACTTCTCATTATTTCTTGAAAGCTTGTCAGTTGTCTGAGGCCTCAACAATCTCTTCACTTATTTCTCTGTTATCAGAGCCATCAGATCTAGTTACTGAATGTCAGTCACTATTAAGCTCCGTTTTCCCCCCCACGATAGTGAATATATTTTTCTGTGATTATCAATCGTCATTAGTTTCTCCAACCCCTCTGTCATGAGGGCCTCGATGGCTCGAGATTTTGAATTGTGACTTTATCAAAGCTCATAAAAAATCCCTATTGGTTCAGTATTGACCAAATGTTTTCTGCTAAGTGCTTCAGTGATCAAAAAATATTTTAAGACATTCAAAATTGCATTGTTATTTCATGCCATGGCACCATAAAGACAGTCGTGTCGACTACAGTTCATCGCAGAGCTGCCAACAAAATGTGTTAAAGGTTGGTGGGATAAACATATGCCCAAGTAACGTGTATAGATAAATAGGAATGCAGATTATTCCAGAACTCGTTGATCTTAATTGTGAGGTGGTCTTAGTGGTGAGTGATCTGAATGTCTTTTCGTGTCGTCGTTGTTTGTACGATAAATTTGAGAACTAAAAACTCTAGCAATTTTTAAAAAAACCCAAGTTACCCCTTGCATGTTAGGTTTATAATGGTACTCGTTGTAATTCCAAGGGGTGTTTATGGCTGGACATGAAAAAAAGGAAAAACATCATAATTGAAAGGGTGTAGAAGTACTTCTAAAGCAGCTGTAAGCACCACCAGTTGTCAAAGTGCCAAAAGGTTGTTATCCTTCTTAAGCAGATGTTTATAAACTGCATTATTGAATTGTTGAACAGACAAACCACTTTGAATTTACTGTGTCACGCTAGGAGAGAGATAGCATCATGAATGATTGATTTATGGGCATTTTATAACTATACTGTCACAACACTCCCTGTAACAATGTATCTTTAAATCCCCCCTGTGTTTGCCCATCCATGTTTTCAATGATTTTCTGTCAACAACTGGCAGCCATGGATAACTGAGGAGGGCGGTGTTTGGGACTGTATGTAATTACAGCAGTAGATGAATACGTTTCGCTCTTATATTAAATGTATGGTATTTGGAATTGTTAGAAAAAACCCCAGTATGATTTTTTTCAAAGACCAATGTCCCAGGTGTCAAAAAATGTATGATAGCATTGCCTAGCTCTTTGCCTTCCCTGTGATATCAATGAATATATTTGACCACTTTGACGCTCTTGAACACCACTAAGGAATTGACTTATCTGCTGTTTCTTGTGTTATAGTTGACACACTTGAAGGAAAAGGTGGCATATAATCCATCAAATTGAAGCTAAGAATGTAGGCTTTCAATTGGTATCAGACATACTATTATTTCTGTTGAATCAGGTATGCACTTACAGTGTACAATTATCAATATTGTTCAAGCTGATTGACGAGCAAATTTATTTTGACAATATCATAATATATAAGAAATATCATAATTGATATTTGAAGCATGTCATACTTTTCCTGACATTTGAACAGTATATTATATGCATGACATTATGATTTTAGGCACCAACCGATTTTATTGTGACAATATGTGTGTTGGCAAAAATGTAACTGTTGACTTATCAATAGTGAACAGGGATTTGTTAAGAGCACTATATGCTAAATGCTAACCTGAAAGTCCTGTTAAGGGTATGTGGGTGAAGATTGCTGGACTCAATATTTATCCATGGAGTCAAGAATCATATTGCTGACGGTTTCATTAGGGTCCCGTGCGACTACGATGTACAATAGAGATGTAAGAGCATATTAATGAGATAATTTTGAAAACAATAGTAATACACAATCTAAAAACAAATGCCGCATTTTCATTTATACAGATTTCCACAAACTGAGGCTTATGTGGGCAGTATTTAACTTTTTTTAAAGGAATCCAATGGGGACATGTCAAAATTTTGTCTTCTCCGTGTATTCCATGAAGAAGATTGGGACATGCATTTCCATGCTATCAGAGCACTGATTCCATTGTCATTGCATATGGAAGTGCAAATTATGCCAGTTTATTATGCCTTGATGTTTGCTCTTCAAGGAACTCATCTTGATATGCATGATGCATTTATGAAAGGCTAGTGTTCTGTTCAGATGTGTGCCACTAATCCCTTTGGATAATAGATCAAGCACTTGAGATTACAGTCAACAGAGACACCTGAACTTTTAGTGGTACAACTAGGTTCATCCTCCAATCTGGGCTCTGAGCAAAGGAGTGTTTGCTAAGAGCAGCTCTGTAATCGTGTTCAAGAGTAAGGAGGAAGGCACATGCTGTGCTGATTCAGGATATTCAATGACGAGAAGCTAGATGCTGCTTCACCTGTTACTGAATTATGTGACAGTGTTAAGTTGCACAAGCTTAAAGCATTAATAAATTTCTCTCAAGGAAAACAGGTGAAGATGCAAAATGGAAGGGCAGTTATTTGGAAAGCAGAGCACTCAATATTTGGAAGAATCATTGGGTGCGGAGTCAGAATCTTCACATGGCAGAAGTACGGTCATATCCTTGCTGACTATTACCCTGGGCATTAGCTACACCTGAGGGTTTGGTGGGGAAAACTAAAAAAGCAACACTTTCTTGTACACTGCAAAGTTATGTTACCCTGTTAAAGATGTACCTGATAATTCAGTGACCATTGTTGATGATATGATCACAGACCATTTTAATAATAACACTGCAGTAAAAGAACTGAAATTATCATTGGAAAAAAATTGGTACTTCCACAAAGGTCAAAGTGCTGACAAAACCAATCTTATTGAGTTCCTCATCAATATTTGAAGACAGAAAGATTACCAGAGCAAGCTTGGAGGCAAGATGTTGTAAGCCACTGGGTGATCAGTGCTTCCTGATTATCTACAGAACACAGGAACAGGGCTATGAGTGCCTCCTTCTTCATGCAGCAAATGCATTTCTTCAGGAGACATGTCTTTGTCTTGAGCCTAGCAGTTAAAAATGTTGTTAATGGTCAGATCCTGCTGAAGCCTGGACCAAGATAAATGATATCAAGGAGGTAGTAACTATTATGGGTGTTAAATATTGTAAAAATCTGGTCAGTTTACAAATTTTAAAGGGTGTAACAGTGTGTGCTTTGCTGGCTAATGGCAAAGTAAGTGCACTGAAGCTACTGACCACAAACAAGGATGCTTTTGAAGCCTTTATAGAATTTGGTCAGCAATGGAATTTGACATCAGAATTGATTGGAAAGCTGGCAGAAGTTACATGTTTTTGCGTCTGAAACTGCAGTTGTTCATGTCAATGATCTCAGATTTTATCTCTGATACACAAAAAAGGGTGAGGTGGAAAATCACCAATTGCAACCCGGCATTTAAAAATGTTCGAAAAGCCTATCCAGTAGTCAATTATCAAGCTGCCACCTGGCAACAATGAGGCCAGAGCTACCAAGACTGACAAAGTTTCACTTTATCATTGTATCTGGATTCTAGACTAAGATCTATCATTCTTGAGATGATATACCTCCGTCAATTCCTTGAATAATCATCAGTAACATGTCTTAAGTTTGACACAAGTTTATTAGATAGAAAAAATATTGTATGGTTAATCTCACCCTGAGTGCTTATGAATAAACTCATTCCTTATTCTATGATCGCATTGTATGCACCTATTCTTGATTGATCTTAGCAGTGATACAGTTTTTTGTGGTCAATTTTAATTGCATAGATAATGTCATAAAAATTTTGTTTATAAGCATTATAAGTCTGCGAAAATACAGATGTAGATGCATTATTATGTATTAGGCCAACAACCACATACAACAGCATGAAATCTTCATGTCTTTCAACATGGGTATGATTATCAAAGCTGCCGAGCCAAGTGAACAAGCTTCAGTCATATAAATAAAGGGTATTTAACATAGCATTAATACCTAGATATATGTTTATACCATACAGAACTTGCCAGGTTATGTTTAGTACCTGTCAAGTTATTACACTTGCACTAGTGTGACAGTGCAGCATTCCTTGATGCGGGTCCATGTAAAATTATCAAGCACTAGTTTGCTTGTTTCAGCCTGGTTTATTCCAACAAAAAAAGTATACAATTTTTGAAAATCCTTATAACTACTGACATCAGTATTACAAAATAGAACATTTATATTTCTCACTCTCTTGTGTTTGTATTGGTCAAAATAAATCCGCAAAACTCGCACAATATTTACATGAACTTACATAAGTCGTTATGTTCGTCATTATTGTATGGGTTTATGCTACACAAATGGCAATATAGTATATATCATTGCAAAGCACACATTCTTAGCTTTCATTTGGTGTATTATAAGCCTGATTTGATGTAATATTTGTCATGTTAGGGAAGAAAAACCTCTGATTTTTTTTCATGTTTTGAAAAGTTGCTCGATGGGTATTATTCTAACCTTGATATCATAGGGAAGGCAAAGAGCTAGGCAATGTTATCATACATTTTTGGAGACCTGGGACATTGAAAACAGAATACTGTATATTTCTCACACCAAACATTAAAGCAATGCTCGAAGGTCTGTTTAGTTGGCAGGGGACTACAGGTGGTCAGGTTACCAACTGAGCATTTGAATCCATCAGCTGAAGAAGTCAGTCCATGAAAGATGGACGACAGTTCCATGTAAGCAACTCACAGACCTTTGAGCAGAGAAGTTTTATGCATAATGAACTACCAAAGGTAGTCACAGCGTGTAAGCTTTCATGAGAGTTTTTCAGAGTTTTTTAAGGATTCTTCAAAGATTTTGTGGTGTTCAGCTAATACGGTGTGAGAAATTCGACTGAGTGGCGAATTTCGATGTTGTGAATTTCAATGTAGTAAGTGTACCGGTCATGTTTTGAAGCTCCAGAAACTTTTTTTACCATGGTAAGGTCTTGGACGCAAAGATGACATCTGTTGAGCTTGATACTCGCTCTATACTCTCAGAAGGTTTTCACTAATTTAAAAGGCAGTACTTAGTGGTTGTCATGGCAAATTGATTAGTTGTCTTTGTTGATTTTGTTAGTTGATAAAACATGATTAATTTGTCACTTGATCAAAGATAATTTGTCATATTTTTTGGCAATCAATTTTGTCAAGTAATGGTGTTTCATTAATTGTGTTAGAACATTCAAGAAATTAAGTTGCAACTCACCAGTCTCGTTATGTTTGCCGTTAAATTAACCAGAATCCTACCAACCTTGTAGTTATATTGACCTAAGGTCCAACTTATGGAATTGATAGAGACATGACCTCACCGTGTGCCCTTTACTTCACTTGGACTGACAGTGTTGCACAAAACAAAACTATCTAAATTTGCAACCAGATGGACTAGTGCATCAATGCATATAGATAAGGCAAAGCAATTAATTGAAATAGTTATTACTATAAATACTACCTTTTCATGTTTTTCTCGTGTATTTTTACCAGAATCAGACCTCAAAGGCAGACCTCAGTTGGCTGACCTAAGTTGACGGGCACTGTCTATTCATTTGTGGCCTTGAGACAGCCTGACTGTCTCTTGATCTTTATTCTGCATCATAGATCATACTTATTGCCTTCATCTCATTGGTTGCTGAGGCAAGTAATAGATGCTCCTCTGATCAAACGATGATTGGTTTTGTTGTGTGCAAATGGGAAGAAAAACGGGGCGTGTCTGCAATCTTCAATGGCTCGTGCGGATAACTTATGAATTTCTTTGATTTATTACAATGCAGAAGCAGAAAGGAAGAGCTCTGTGAGATACAAAAGCAAGATTGCAATACTGCAATTGCATGTGTTGGTGTCCACAGACAGTATTGGTCGGTTCATCTCCACCAACTATTTTTATCTAGCATAAAACATACAGCTGTAACTCATGATCTGATGGTTAGAATCCTATATTACAGAAGTTACTGGTTCCTGCTGGTCAGGATAATATGGAAGAGCTCAATTTCAGCTTGGCATTTATTTGGTGTATATTGTATTGCAAAATTTGTGTCTTCATTCTGTGCCGATGTGTAGGTGGTAATTTGAAAAAAATGATGCCACGAGATGAATAATATCTTACGTGGACCAATGTTATCTTATCGTTATGTCTGTTGTAATTTACTAAATCCACAGAGCACCATCACTATTGGTAAGAGGAGAGACCCTAAAAGTGTTGACATTTATGTGACCAAGATTTGTAGAATGATGACTGTACAGTTATTTTTTATTAAAAATGGTCGTCAAATTTAACCTAGACAAAGCTAGATATTTTTGGCTAAACGGTGCTTCCTGCCACTTAACAGAACTGTCTGACTATATCTGGCTACTCAAAAGCCGAATCTAAAAAGTACATGCAGCTCCATTTGGTGCATAACTTGTGAGTTATGCATATTTGTAATTTATTGTTGAAAAGATGCATGTCGATTGCACATATTTATGATACATTAGATCAATTTCTTACATTTATCAAGGTTTATACTTTTTCAGTGGTGGCAGTTTAGACAGAAGCGGCTGGCTTTAGCCAGTTACAGTTACAGCCAGGAATAGGTTGCTATACAACCTGTCCTGTAAACCATTCCTCATATGCTGTACTTTTAAAAATGTTGTAATTCTCAGCAGTGTGTCCGAGTGTCTGTCTTGTCTGTTGTGTGCACTCGTTCGTGGAATTCTCTGATAAACTCTGTCCTGGGAATAGGACTCCTTTAAGCAGTGTAAGATCGAGCACTGTTTGCTTAAGATTCTGAGGAGGGGACACTCTTTGTGGTCATGAGGGTGAATGCCTTTGAAGTGACCCGCATCCTTGCAGCATCCCTGCTACTGATGAGGCAAAGGGATGCTGCAAGCACACACCTGTATCTCCTTACTCAAATAGGGATGCTGGATTATTGTAAAGTAAACCGAAGATTTTGTATGGAATTAGGAACTTGTTTTATGATATTGCAAGATGTAATTTTAGTTGACCAGTTATAACCTAAACAAATTATCACTTAATATCGATAAAACACGGGCTATGCTTTTTCAAACTGTAGAAAGAAATCACCCCTCAAATATAAATTTATATCCAGGGTACAAAGATCGATTTTGTAAATTAATTTAACTATCTTGGAATTTCGACTGTCGAGCATCTAAGTTGGAAATCACACATAAATTACATACGCAAAAAAAATATCCAGAACAACAGGAATTATGAACAAACTAAAGAATACTGTACCAAATCACATTCTCCTCACGTTATATCAATCTCTCATTATACCACACTTGAATTCTGGTAACCCGGCCTGGAGTTCTCAGATATCAAGATTAGTAAAACTGCAAAAAAGAGCTGTTTATGTAATTACAAACGGCAAATACAATGCTCATAGTGAACCACTGTTCAAATTCTTGGATATATTGAATGTAGTCGATCTATGTCATCTGCATGAGCTGAAATTTTGTTACAAACAAGAAACACTGCCCTTTTATTTCCTCGGTTCTATGTTTGTCAAAAACCATCAATATAACACTAGAAACACAAATAACTGCCAACTACGTATAGTTAAACACCAATTTGCCAAAAAATGCATCAGCCACAAAATTCCTTAAAAATTCAACTGCCTGTCCACATATTCTATTCCAAGAGAGAAAATACATACACACAGTGTCACAGGTTTCTCTAATAACGTCAAAAATTACCTAATCCCTAAGTATAACGAACTTTGCATCATCTGAGACTTAAGCCACTGTCACACGGGCCGGTTTTGCCGTAGAGAACCCGTAGTATTACGTAATAGTTATGTAACAGCTCTTTCCGCCGGTTTGGCGACCGGTTCTGGCAGCAAAAAGGGGCGGGGCAGCACCCGCCGGGTTACCCGCCGGGTTACCCGCCGGGTGCTACGGGTAACCCGCCGGGATACCCGCCGGGATACCCGCCCGGATACCCGCCCGGCTTCCACGGGTGCCTCGGCGGGTTCTACGGGTGCCTCGGCGGGTTCTACGGGTGTCTCGGCGGGTTCTACGGGTGCCTCGGCGGGTTCTACGGGTTACTCGGCGGGTTCTACGGGTTACTCGCCGAGTTGTAGGAGTAAGCAGGCGAGTAGTAGGAGTAACTCGCAGCTTGCAGGTGTATACTTTAAAAGGCTGCTGCTCCCCTAATATTAGTCCGATTTTCGTTAAATAAGAACTAAAATTGTAGTATAGTTTATGCTGATTCCATACCTGTTTTCGGATCGAAAATATACCAAATATTAAGTGAGTTATTCGTCTGAGAAGGTAGCTAGGTTTGCGGAGGCAAACAGTGGTGCTCTCGCAGACGTCCGCGCCGGGACAGTATCAATGCTGCTGCTCCCCTAATATTAGTCCGATTTTCGTCAAATAAAGACTGGATTGTAGTATAATTCATATTGACTCCATAGGTGTTTTCGGATTGAAAATTGACCAAATATTAAGCGAGATATTCGTCTGAGAAGGCAGCAAGGTGCTCTGTGTATGTTCATGACTTGAATGGTGTGGTCAATATTTTTTACCATTATATATACATTGTCTGGATGAGCTTTATTGCAATTAATTTCTACTCATTCTGCCAACTGGCCAATGGGAAGGACTTTTCCTTTGGTTTTGTAAAGTCAATTAACCTATATATGTAATAGCAATCTGCCTTGACCGTTTTGTCAATTGCTATTAGCATTTTGAATAATACAAAGAATGGGGTAAGTCATGCTTTTTCATCATTGATCCCAAGCTTGAATTGAAATCATTGATCACAAGCATGAATTGAAATTCTGAATTGACCGTTATGTCAATTGCTATTAACATTTTGAATAATACAAAGAATGGGGTAAGTCATGCTTTTTCATCATTGATCACAAGCATTAATTGAAGTTCTGAATTTCAACTGATTCCTGTTTAATATGCATATTAAAGAGGGAGATTGTTTTGATCATGGATGGAACATGCAATATCAATATTAATTTCAGTTGAATTATTTTCAGAAACAACAACGAAATATTGATAATTTATATAAACTAGAGTATATCTATCTATAGATAGTTGTTATAGCTCCATAGACATCTTTATCAAGTCGGAATTTTATTGGCAACAAGCAAACAAACATTGTTTTATTTTCGTTTTTTATTGATTATGAATTAATGAATTATTGATAGTAACATATTATTAGGTGAAGATCTTATAACTATCTGTCTATCTACATATCTATATTCTATGAGGTATTACTAACTTTATTAACAAGAATATTCTTGTTTGTGCCTAGTATACTCCATTAATTTTCCCCACCTTAACTATTATATAAATTGTACACATTTCCCTGAATAATTCCGTCTTTATTTGACGAAAATCGAATATGTGATAGACAGATAGTTTAGATAGACCGATAGATTTATATGCTTATTATATAATATAGAATATCTAGCTTAATATTTGGTCCATATAAGTACATAAAAAATAGCATATAAAATCACAGATCAAATCACAAATACTAATTACAATATCAATATTACATTTAAATTTTACAAAAATATACACAAAAAGATAAGAATGTTCACATGTATAAAAAAATACCAATATACAAATATAATCATTGCCTGGTAATTACAATACAATATATTGTTTTTAATTAATGAAAGCAATTACATCTTTTTGTAATTGTGAATGACAATCAAGACAATGTCATATTACTGTGTCATCTTTGAACAAACTATGAAATGACAGGTCAAAGAACCCCAATTTAGGCAATTAGGCAATTGACACATGTATTGAGCATTTGCTGTATTCTCTACACCCATTCTTTATATCATTCAAAATGCTATTAGCAATTGACATAACGGTCATGGCAGTTGGCAGAATGAGTAGAAATGAATTGCAATAAAGCTCATCCAAACAATGTATATATATCATGGTCAAAAATATTGACCACACCATTCAAGTCATGATCATACACAGAGCACCTGGCCGCCGCCAGAGAACTGCATTCTCAGATGAATATCTCGCTTAATATTTGGTCTATTTTCAATCCGAAAACATGATGGAATCAGTATAAACTATGCTACAATACAGTTTTAATTTGACGAAAATCGGACTAATATTAGGGGAGCAGCAGCCTTTTAAAGAAGGGCTCAGCCCTTCCTGCATTGATAGAGTCAGGGCGCGGTTGTCTGCGAGAGCACCATTGTTTGCCTCCGCCAACCTAGCTACCTTCTCAGACGAATATCTCGCTTAATATTTGGTCTATTTTCAATCCGAAAACTCGTATGGAATCAGTATGATTTATACTACAATTCAGTCCTGATTTGACGTAAATCGGATTAATATAAATGGAGCAGCAGCCGCCGCAAGACAACTGCCTTCTCAGACAAATATCTCGCTTAATATTCGGGTTTTTTTAAATCCGAAAATACGTATGGAATCAGTATGAGCTATACTGCCATTCAGTCTTTATTTGAGGAAAATCGGACTAATATTAGAGGAGCAGCAGCCTTTTTAAAGTATATACCTTCCTGCCTACGCTGACGCTGGTAGCAAAAAGCCGGCGGGTTACACGTGAAAGCCGGCGGGTTACACGTGAAAGCCGGCGGGTTACCCGTGAAAGCCGGCGGGTTACCCGTAGAACCCCTCAACAAGCCGCCGGGGTGAAATTAGGGACGAATAATTCACCGGGTTCTACGGGCCACCCGCCGGGTTCTACGGGCCACCCGCCGGGTTCTACGGGCCACCCGCCAGGTTCCACGGGCCACCCGCCGGCTTCCACGGGCCACCCGCCGGCTTCCACGGGCCACCCGCCGGCTTCCACGGGTTTTTTTTTTTTTTTTTACACCCGTGAGATTTCTACGGTTGTGCCATGCAAGCGTGGCATAACCGGCTACCGGGGCCGGGTTTCGCGGCTGGGCCAAGGGTCCCACGGGTGCTTGACGGGTATCCACGGGTATCCACGGGTGGCCGTATTGGGGCCGCCGGCTTCGAGCCGGGTAGCGATTTCCGCAACTATTACGTAATACTACGGGTTCACTACGGCACAACCGGCCCGTGTGACAGTGGCTTTACATTTGCAATATCTAAAATTAAGTCCACTGTTCATTGCATTTTACCCATTCAATATTGGAAAAGGAAAAAGGAAACAAAATTCACTAGTTTTGATTGAACCACTATAATTGATATACTAGGGGGCTCAATAATAGCTACTAAAGTCTTTTAAATTTCATCTTTTCCTTTCTTTTCTTGTAATGAGAGTGAAACAGTTCTGACTTCTGTAAGTTCTAAAATTGGCTTGTCGTTTTACGGAAATGATAATCTGACACATAACACCCACAATGTGGAAGATTTCCTACTACCTGTCACTTTTGTTTAAGTTGGGTTGATTCACTTATGAACCTTTTCGTAATAGTCTAATAATAGAACAAAACTTAATTATATATAAATGTATTTTGTAGAAAGGGAAGTACCATCGTACTGATTATATTCGGGATTCCCTTGTGTGAATTATGGTAGAAATACGTCATGTGTTGTGGTTTGTATTAAATTGAGCCTAGCCCCTTCCTTGTGTTTTTTGTGAGGTCTTCCAATGACTCCGCTAGTTCTGTTCCTGACATTGTATGAGGAAGCTATATACTGTATATTGTTTTACAAGGAAGGATGATTGTTACGCTTACCTTTTCTTTTGAAAAGGACCAACAAAAGACCAAAAGACATTTCTGCGTTTGTAGTCATTTAAAGGATTTCTTCCGTGTAAAATTTGCTGAGATATCCCAATTTGTCATCAATAGAAACTAAAAGTCATTTGTTTCCATGATGGCAGTCTTTATTGTCTTCACTTTGGTGACGTGAGATTTAATTTAAACTTCCGCTAAAGACAATATAACCAGTGTTTCAGTGGAGTGGCTGGATGCAATAATGTTTGAGCATCCTAGAATTAATTTGTTGTCACAAGACATTTAAGCCGCCGCCTTTTTTTATTGGTTGATTTCTTAGCATTCGCTTCACATTTTGTGTCATAATTGGCTGTAAGATTGAGAAATTACTGCAAAGAATAATCGTGTTTGTTTGCTTGCATAATTTTTACAGGCCACGTAGACAAGAAGGGAGCAAGCAAGAGTTCTGGGAAGTGAGGCGTGGTGGAGGAAAAGATAGAAGACGCGGTAAAAACCTGCTCGATATAAGACAAAATGGAGTGGGTGGGTCTGAAGCAAGAGATCTCCGAAAAAGGGTGGACCGGCTCAAAACACAAGAGACTGTCTCACGACACTGACCATCTTCCTGTGATCCAGTCCGCCCCTGGCTCCGTAGCCGATGATGAAGAAGGATATGATGACTTATTTGAAGAAGACGTGGATGACCTTCCATGGCATCATCAGCAGCTCTACAGACTGTATGGCAAAGATGCTGACTATTTCCTGTATCCTAAAACTGAAGATGAATTGAACCAGGACAAAGTTGTCAAAGACCGCAGATTTTCTCATTTATTCAACAGTAAGTGATAGGGCATTTTAATTTTGTTGTGGTTCCAAAATAACCCCTTTGAATTGTGGCATCACTGAATGACAATTGTTTTCAACTGACATGGTAAAATGGTATGCACGCTTTTTAAGTACTGTCTTTTAACATCCATGTTCTCTGAATGCTTTGAATGGCTGCTGTTCTAATTAAATTAATGTTCCATTGTCTTTTAATTACCCTGGTGTTATTACTAACCATAATATCAAATGATGATAATGTGATTGTCTTCATTTAAACTGTTTACCTTGAAATTGACGTGACACTTCTCATGTCATTCTGTGTAACTTGCGGTAGGTATTTCTGAAGGAATCGTATATTTTGCTGACGATTGATCATGAAAGATGAAAGTCTGAAGGTTATACTTGGAATTTCTCGTTTTTTCAATGGTTGGTGGAGGTGTGAAAGTGTCATGGATAAAAATGTTGAGGAGGGAGGCAGATTCTAGGAATTTGACCCATATTACAAATTGTCATGCCTCGCCTTTTTTATTCGGCTGGGAGGCTGTTGTCATTTGTTACTGCAATCATAATGGATTACCTCGGACAGTTTGCTTTTGTCGTTTCTTAAGGAAATTGTAATGAAATAAGCCATTAATCTTTCCGAGTTAATGGAGAAAATTAGAAACCCATGGAGTTGATTTATTAAATGGTAAGAATGATAGCTTTCTGATTATATTTTTGTTATTTTTAGATCTTTGTGTCTGGGAGGAATGTTTTCATTCACCTCTTCGCTCACTGCATATTAGTCTAATTGGAATGTGTTATGTTCTTGCGATTAGGACGGTTGGTTTCTTAGAACGTCCCATGTCTCTTTCATTATCATAAAATAGAAGGTTTGCTTTCATTTTTGCCATTCGCTCTTGTACTCGCTTCCATAAGCAATTTCTAAAGTGGAATGGAAGTTTAGCTTTTCTGCCTTTTTATGGATACAAATGGAAACTAATGAATATACAGGATGTGGCGTCTAGTTTCTCATTAGCCTGATAAAACAGTGGCTTGGAGACAGAGCACAAACAGACGCCTGCTCGCGGCAAATCATCCGGTTGGGTGGTGCTGCTGTGTCTTTTTGGTTCTCATTGCTTTGGAAGCTTTTGAAAAATGCTCATGACACTGTTGTATCTGCTGCCAAGTATCTTCTGCAAACTGAGACGTTGTGGTTCTTCTGGAGACAATGATATAAGAAGCATCTTGCCTCAAGAGCCTTCTGTTTCTTAGGTTATGATTAGTTTATTGATTGAATTCAAGACCTTCAATTGAATGGATGAGCAATTGTGGTTGCAGTTCACTTTTCATGATTAAACAGCTGGGTGGCCGAATGGTTAAGACACTACCTAACTCCTTTCAAGGACCCAGGTAGGTACGATTCTTGGCCCAAGAACTCAATATCAGCTCGAATCTCAGCAGTAATGACACATTATATTGCACTCGGTTTCTATGCTGTGCAAAATATAAGATTCCCCACCCCCAACAATGAGTTTTATGGTTGTGCGGTGTGGACCCCAAGCCTCGTAATGACAATGCGACAAATAAGTCATTTTTGACATAATAGCGTCAATAAAATTAGATATATGATATATATATATATATCGGCCTGTGGCAAATGGACTCTACTTCAAACCTGGATCATTGATTATTATTTGCATTTTCTCAATAATACTTTGTCACCATAAATGGATGGCTTAATATTTCTAGCTACTGTATATCTGGCAACAGTATTACTTTTAGCTGTAGGGAGGGTGACCCAGTTCTGCCGCCGGCCCAGTTCTCCTTAAGATGTAGATATATCCTTTTGAGAAATTAATGAAAATATATGATGTTGTATGGTGCATAGTACAATTTTAAATGTGGGAGAACTTGGGCAATAATGTTGAATAAAAATCGGTTTTAGAGGACAGAGTAGTTTGTATTGTCTGTACTTTGATTCAAGTTGTATCTGATGAATGAAAATCAAATACATGGCATGTCGCGTAATTCAACACACAACTTGACAACTGAGATGCCTGGATTTTATTTATAACTAGTAAAATCTCTTTAAGGCCTGAGACTAAACCAGGGCTTAGCAGGATGAATTGCTAGGCTTGGATTTTGCTGTCTCTGTCACCTTTTCCTCTTGTCTATTAATATGGAACCCATTATTTAAGCAAGGCATGGATCCTGTCTGCATGTTTTTAATTTAGATAATCGTCCAAAACCTGAATTTGACAAATTTGCATCTGTCGTGGTTGCATTTGTCATCCTCGCTTGTTTTGTCTATTAACAACTGCTGCTATGGGGAAAGCCTTAGCTTTGATATTGTTCCAGGGGAAATATCATAATTATCATTGTAAGGTTGGTTCTTGTTGGTAAATGTTTTCTGTGTTGTGCAGTGTTTTACTTTATTTCTTTCATTTGTATGGAGACAGATCATTGGAAGATTTGAGTGAGGCTATGTACGCTTAGTTTCATTAATAACGACTTGTCAATTGAACCTAGACAAAGCTAGATAACTTCTGCCATACAATGCTACCTGCTACTAAACGGAACTGTCTGGCTATAACTGGCTAATCAAAGCCAGATCTGAACGTACATGCAACACCATTTGGTGCTTAAGTTGAGAATTACTCATATATGTCATTTTTTGTTGAAAATATGCATGTCTGTTGTACATACATATTTATGATAAATGAAATAAATTTCTAACCTTTACCAAGGTTTATATTTTTTCAGTTATGGCAAGTGTAAGCCGACTATAAGCTAGGAGTAGACAGAAGCTGTTGGCTTTAGCCAGTTATAGCTACAGCCAGGAATAGGTTGCTCCAGCTGTCTGAAGTCAACCATATTTTATGAAACTAACTGTATGCTCTCCTGTTGCTGTCTCTTGTACAAGCATGCTCTTCAGAAAATCCTGGAGTCCTAAGTTCAGATTGTCTTCGCACAGTGTATGTAAGCAAAATTCAGCCAATATAATTTTAGGTAGAGAATTTTTTTTTTTACATCTGAATTAGTTTTAGTTCAAAAAGACATTTCTCTAGCCACTGTGTTCCCACTGCAAGAATAAAACAATTTATCCGATATCATTTTGATCAACTGTTTAAACAGCGTTGTGTTATACTTGTCTGTGTCGGGGCCGAATTAAAATATGACACGTGATGCAAAAGCAGCAAAACCAAATACATTAGATTGTGTTTCTTATATAGAGTATAGCTTGAATCTCCTGGAGTATTTTAATGCATGCACTGAGTTAAGTGTCTCCAGATACTTCGATGAACTCAGCACTGCCCCTGTTTACCACCAGCGTGCTGATAAGATCATACTCTGCTTCATTACCCTGGGGAATATCCTTCATTGACAGGATAATTTGATTGACTTACCCTGACCTGCTGGAAAGCGATGTTAATAAATGATGGCCTGGCTGCTACTTGTACTCATCGACTTCCTGTAGGAAGCTACTTTCAGCATTTAGTAAACTCTGTTCAATTTGACAGATCTTGCCCCATTGTAGCTGCTTCTTATATGTCAATGTCAATGTCTCAATTCTACTGGCTCGGACACTTAGTCAGCTTATATGACCAGCTGCCACAGGCAGATGTAATGGTGAGATGGCAGCCTTGGAATCCTTACCATGTTCCACATAGGTTTGTTCTTTTACTTTCCTCAGCATAGACACCGAGTACGCGGCACCACCAATTGAACATCTCATGCGATTGACATCCAGCTGGGATGTGGCTCATGAAGAGTGCTCGGGCTGGGGATCGAACCTGGGACCTTCAGCAGAGCTGGCAAGTGTGGAATTGGCTGATTCCTTAACCATTAAGCCACCCAGTGTATCAATTTCATAACATATCATGTGTGCTTGAGTAGTTTAAGACCTAGAATTATCACCTTTCTATGGAGATCTGCCAGTCTACAGATCTAGATATGCACCATTCTGGTTGTATAAGAGTTGTGAAATCGATATACTGGTTGTGATCTGACCGGTATGATCAGTGACCGGTGATAGGAGGTAGTAGTCTGACACATGAAAATGATTAGGTGGTTCGTAGTCATATGGTGTACAAGACATTATTACATGCCTTTTAATGTCTAATCCTTTACCTCAGCAGGTAATTTTGATAAAATTAATTAGACATCCAAGGTCTAGTAGTTTGTCAGTAGTCTGACCAAATTTCTTGTCTGAAATTGATCTCTTTATTTGTTCAGAAGTGTGCGATTACTTCGCAAGAGACATCACCATTATTACGAGCTGGTGATCGGTAATTACGGAAGATGGAGTCGTTGCCTTGGAGGACTGATGTTTGCTGCGCTGAAGCATCCCTGATGGAGCAACCGCAGGGAGACAGGGACCCAGCCAGTGAGACTAATCATAAACTGGTCTCTGTTGCTTTCTTGCGCCCACACGGCCTCCATATATCAGCCTAGCAGATAACGAGTCTGCCACTGCTCCTCTTAAATTATTAAACGTTGAAACACCGAGCTCCCTTTATCGGTCTTGCACAGCTCTGCTTTGCTGGGTTCTGTGGCAAGTGAAAAAGCGAGCTGCTCAAAGGATACTTGCAAAGCTTGGTGTGGAAATCTTTCAGTGCTATACCACATATATCAGGCTTATATATATTGAGTTTTCCTTCATCATTCTGTTGAACTATGCTGCCTTCATTCAGATTGACAGACCAAGTGTTACCAAGAAAATGCAACCTTCACACTTAGCCATTCATACATACTCGTTCATTTCTGAAGTGGCTTCCAGCAAGCTCTTTGGTACTCCTGTCTACCCCCAGGGCATTATTTGCTGGGCAAAATGATTAGATTCTCCCAGTGTAGGAAGGTGTGGTGTATTTACTCATGAACATTATCGAAAGTCCAGATTTGATTTTGTTTTCCTGCACACAGGATACTGTTTGGGGAACTAAACAATGATAAATCTCTTGTTTTGAGTTTGAAATGCAAAAAGATGTATTGTTTTTAAATCTAGAAATCTACAGTTAATTTTACTGGATCAGGTGTGAAGAATGCTTCTCGTGGTTGGTATCATTTTGAATTTTGTTCATATTAGTCATTTAGTCTTGTTACTTAAGGAATGTGATGCAAAGATTCAGCGCATTCCTATTTCAGGTTGAGACAAATTGCATTATTTATTAACTACTTTAAAGCTACTAAAATTCCAGGCTGAACAATATTATCCTGAGAATACGCGGGCCAACCAGAGGAGACTTGAGGATTTAGGAAGTACTTCACTTGGTCTACAACGTTGGTGTTGCAGTGGATGCAGAGCGAGTTGTCTGGGAGGGGGAAAGAGATTACTGTGGGCAGTGCTCTTATTTAAGCCTTTGCATCTTGGAATCTTCTCCGCGGGCCACAGGGGCCCAGGGGTCATATTGCGGCCTTCCTTACTGGACATTTAGGGAAAGGAGGTTAAGATAAAGCGTGGACAGCACTCGCCCTACACACCAGAGCCGGTGTCTGCTGAATTATACATGGCATTCAATCTAGGCATGCTGGCTTTGCTTCAGGCCAACCATTGTGCCAGGATTTGTTGGACCTCAGAAGCGCTTGTGAAGGTCGCCAATCTCTGCCTTTGACATGTGCCAAGACTTCGTTCGGTATTTGCTCTGACTCGTCCCATTGATAAACTTTCTCTCCTACAGATTATTTGCCTCGAATTTCTTCCTGCGGGGTGCTTAAAGTGATTGTGCTCATATTTCTCTTCTTAATAGAATGATTTGTGATGCTCCAGTCTGGAACTCGGCAAAATTGAAATCTCAGTTCATGTAATTGCCATCACTTTTCATTTGTCCTTGTGTCTTCTCCTTCTGCAATATTTCCTGTCTCGCAGAATTAACTACTCGCTCTCTTATGGATGTCATTTAATTCCAAGTAATCCCCAAGTCATATATTCTAGTACTGCTGGAATGATTATTATTTTTTGAAGTGCCAATTGTGAGGGAGTCTTAGTGTGTTATTGGATGAGGATGATTTTATACCAGTCTTCACTGATCAGTTAACCGATAAATATGTATTCGGATGCTTTTGAATATAGGATCTCACCTGTTATAACTTACACGTGGAAGAAAAATGTGTATAGGTTTTCACTGTCTTACTTTGATAGGTAATGAATAAGTGCTTCTTAGAAATGCACATAGCTTTTTTCCTACATTCACTCAATCCCTGATGTAGGTTTTTTCCATTGTTTACCTGGATTTCTTATTTGCAAGACGAGTGATATCCATTTGGAGCTGGTCCAAGCTTTGAACATGCAAGCAGGGCATGCTGGGGTAGGTAAAGCCTCCATATATCTGATGTGTCTAGACTTAGAACATGTGAGTGGCTGCTGTTGAGGATGCATAGGTCTCTAGTCTCTTGGTAACCTTGAATTGACTAATCCGGGGCCTTGTGACATAGCTGATTGCGTTACCATGGTAACTGGTTTAGCAGCTGATTGGCATCTTTGATGTATGGGTCAGAGTGAAGAGAGGACGCCTCAGATGTTGGCTCTCTTCAGATTAAGCCAGCCTCCTTGTGTACTCAGAAGAAAGCAAAGGGAAATATATGACTTGTGGATGCCGTGCCACAAAACCTGGAGCTACATAATTATACTCTGGCCTGTTTGTCTCATTCACCTGTTTGTTTTGTCTTTCACCTGGGTTAGTCGTGACTTCATGTTAGTGTGATCCCAGTTTATCTCGCAATAGATTGAAAACCCTAACTGGTGACTGCGGTCGACTGTACACCACTGTTCGCAGAACTAGAAGATCTTAGGTTGAGTCCGATCTGGTGGAATAACAAATGCCAAAATGCGTTCTGACTGTGGCTATTTTGTTTGTCTGGTTGTTTTGGCATTTTCGCTACTGTACAATGTAAGTGTTTGAATTCACTGGAAAGATGTAAGGTGTTTTAGTCTAGCAGTGTCTAGCAGTATAATCTGAAGTGACTATCCTTTTTCAAAGATACAATTATTCAATACGAACACTTGACCATGTTTGGTTGAATTTCTTTTTTGTTTCTGATTGCCTCTGGGTGTGTAACTTGGCATGCATCCTGAAATGCCAACCCTAACACTCAGTCTTTAGTGTGTGGATATTGTCTTTAGTGTGTAGATATAGCATCTAATGTTCCTCCAACTTTCGCATGCTCCTTTCGGAAGTAATTGTCTGGTTCGTGAGCTGCTCTATCCTGAGATAACATCGTATGTAATGAGAACACCAACTAATTGGAAGTAAATCCAGCCAATTATTGATGCTGTACTGTAATAAAAGAAGCCTTTTTTTTTTGGTGAAGCATGAGCCTAAGTGAGGCCAAGCGAGCCCAAAAGCGAGCCCAAGCAGTATCTAGAACAAGTCTCCGTGCCTAATGACTTTAGTGAAACTACCTACAAGACTACAATTAACGGTGTTGCTGTTTTTGGGAGGTAATCCTAGCTCAGTGTGAAACACAGAGATTTTCTCGTTTGAGTGGTTAAATGTAAGATTCGTTGACTTCTTAAATGTAAGACTCGTTTTCGCTACAGTAACAAATGTTCAGGCGGGGCCTGCGTTTTGTCACATTCAACCAGCATGAACTTTCAAATCATGCCGTAACAGCCAGACCTAAAACTTGTCAAACATCTTTAACAATAATGCAAATGAAATGTTAGGTGACTAAGAAAAAAGGTCAAACCAAACTTACGGTGATTGCTAGACCTTGGTTGAATTCGGCTTAGAAGTAGTCACAGGATCTGAAACTTCTACTGGGCGAAAAGTTTCTCCGCTACTGCAAAATAATCCTTCACGATCCATATTTGGCAAATTTTCTGCAAGGTAAGGGATAAATATGTTGGCTTGATACCTACTTGCATCTTTTTGACCTTCGCGGTATAACCTTGTGCTAAATACTCGATTTCTTATTCGTATACAATTAAAATTTTTGCGCTGTGCCAAAATGGCGCCATCATATTTATCCTTGACACCATGAGATGAGTTAAGTTCACCATCCTAAAATTCTTAAGGTTTTAAAACCGTAATTACGTGGAAAATATAATCTAAATTTGGTTGCGTTTTTCATAATTTTATTGGTACATGAACAAAAAAAAAAAAAAAAAACTCGAGGCATTTTGTAGATCTAATTTGGTGGACATATATCTTTTTTCAATTTAGTGGAAGTGATTATTATGAGGGTTCATCATTTCCTGAATCTGCTTTAATTGGAAGTGTTAAATCACATTAGTCTACTAAAATGAATTATCTTCATAACATAGAAATGGAAATTGCTAACTTGCTGTTAACCAGAGCTCACTTACTATAAGGATAATTTAATTAATGTCTAATATTCGTGTTAGGAAAATTTTCATTTAATCAGCCTAATGCAAATTCGCCAAGAACGTAAAATGTTGCTCTGTGAAATGTTGATAATCAGCTTAGTGACTTTTTTATGGGAAATAATTCCATAATTCTTCACATTATTAAGCGCTTCAGTTGGTTTCACTGATTTTGGAAATGGCTAGGTACATTAATTTCTAATTTGTCTGATTACTTAAATCATCTTGATTTGCAGTTATGACTCACTCATCTGGACCAAGTTCAAAATGAAAATCTGAATGTTATTTTTGAATTTAATTTTTTTCAGTCATCATTATTTGGGATATATTTTGTTCCAGAATATCTCAAAATCGAATCTATTCCTAATCGTGCAGCTTAAAAAATCATCAGTATCTGATAAAAGTAGCTTTTTCCACTTATGCGTAGTATATCTGGTTTGTCTCCTTCTCATCAAGATATATTACACTAAAACTTGAAGGCCATGAACGTAATTGTGCTACGTTTTTCAGTAGCTGGGTAGTCCAATAGTTTTTGCTTATAAGACATAACACATAATCGCACTTAAAGTTCAGGTCTTGACCGTGGGTAATGAGACATTTTGCTTAATTTTCTTGCACAGTTTGAATTTGTAAATACATACACATCTAAATGAAATTTCTAGTAGCCCAAGAAATTTCTGTAATCACTGGTATTTTATGATGGTCGCTCTGTAATCCCTAATGAGGAAAAAGTCAATTGGGTAACAGTGGCCTAATATGTAGGCCAGTTGCCACATTGGCACAATTCTTTTATTTTGCTGATGGGCTCTTGTTGGTGTCGTATGTAGAGGTTTGAGGGTATAAATTGCATATACCCTGCTGTGTGATGTACAGGATGTATTCCACCCTGCCAGTCCTCCCAGTGACTGCTTTCCAGTCTGCTTTCCAGTCTGAGCAGACACCGTGTAATCTCCTGTCTTGCCTTGTATTGATTTCCATGGGACCGGACTCTGACAATGAGGCTCAAGAAAGGTGTGAACAGCAGATTTATAGAAGCAACTGCACTGTATTACCCAGCCGAGTCTGTCCATGGTTGCAAAATGGAGGAATCCTGGCTGGCCATCCCAGTCGGTTCATAGTCTGCTCTTTTTGTAATATGGCGATCGCACTCATCAAGGTGACTGGACGACCTTGGATGCTGGGTCCAAGTGGGTCTTAGCTGGTCCAATGGGATAAATGGCAAAGCCAGGAGACCTAAAGACCCCGATAACCGCCTTCACTCAGTTGGGAGTCACTTAGCAGCTGATAAATGTTAGTTGCAGATGTCGAATGCTATTCTAAAAAGTGGCGGTGATTAAACTGACTGATTTTGTTTTGTTGTTTTCAATATGAAAGATACTGAATGTGCCCATGAAACATTTCTACTTATTCAGGTCATCCTTGCTCTTCTTTAAATTAAATATTGGTGAATTTGATTCTGATATAAATGTGTTGTGGTGTTAGATGACTCTAAAATATTTGGGTATCAAATTCTGTTATATTTTAAAGTTGGGATGTGTTCTGATATTCGATGGATGGAACGGCGCAAATCGATCCAATAAGAAATTGTGTTATAGTATTGCAATTTCATTTAATCGCTCACGACTTAGAGATGTAGTAATTAATTTGGAATATTGATGGATATTCATAATGGAAATCGTGACAACAACATCAGCATTACAGACAATTGTAATCCCAATGGGCCAACTTGATATGTGTCTGTGGACAGAGTGAGGTGTCATATTCATAAGTAGTGACCTGGTCAATGCATAAAGGCAATTTGTCTGATGGTTCTGTCTGTTTATTGCAGGTCAAGGAGCCCAAGAGCTGTGGCAAGCACTCCGAGGTCAATCCATCGCAAAGCTTGCGACTGAGAATACGTCTATGCGGCCCCATCTAAAGGTCTGTATAGTCTAATGGAAAAGAAGGTCCTATAAGATGTCCTGTAAGATAGGCATGGTTTTGGATTAGTCCGAGGAACCCTTCCTGACCACACACGATTGTCAGCTCTTATTCATATTATGACGTTTATAGTGAGCCGCCATCAGATAATAAATATGAGCTTAGCAAACATCAGATTTATCGGGCTAGGTTTGGATGTGGTTTGGATATGGATATTAGACGAATGTGTGGAGTTAGTCATGTTTTAGGAATAACTGTTATTACTGTCATTTAACTGACCGATACGATTTTATTCATCTGCACGAATTGTTGTAGATATACCGTTAATTCTTAGACAAAAATGGTTGTCAATATAATTATAAGTATTTGAATAAACATAAGACTAAGATAACTTATTGAAAATTCTCAGAACCTATGGCACAAAAGTATTTTTGTGTCTTCTATTTCTAATGGAAGTATGTGGATGATATCTGAGACAAATGGCAATGGTATTGGTAATATATGAATTAAAAAATGTATTTGTGCTTGTGATGAACTTATAGGAAGAACTTGTGAATGCATCACAATAAATCTTGCTATTGATTTACTGTCATGGCATTATCTGACATTTATTGCAGTATTGTTCGGATGATATCAATTTCAGGTAATAAATGCTTCTTTCTTAGATGAGAGCCTTAGCACATAACTATCCATAAGACATCTATGACAATTTTCGCAAAAGCATTAGCTATGTCACAGACCACCTGTGGTTCTATGATGGGGTGAGATAATGGTAGAATGTTTTTGGCTGAATGACTATTATGAAACAGATTGTCACGTTTTTATTGTGAAGTGAAATTAATTCAATAATAAGGTGGAGAATCAAACAATTTGTCATTTATAAGTCTTATTATCTGATGTCAATTTTGTCATATTATGTCAGTTCTATCATGAGCAAGAATAGCAGCAGAATATATGTCTTTAAACCATGTTAAATGGCTCTCAAGTTCAGTTCAGATATTAGTGCCCTAAGTCCTAATTTTCTGATAAGGATATGTAGCTGACAAGAATGTGGATAAAGATGAGAAAATCAAAATTACGGTTTAAAATAGAAACAGAAAGTTATGGTCATACTAATGAATTACTTGGCACACTTGTAGTGGTAACAACTCTGATTTCCATACAAAGTATTCTCGAGAGGCTATTGGGCGGAAAGAGTAACCGAGCCTACAGGGGGCACTACGACCGTAGCATATGAAAAGACCATAAGATGACGTCACTACTTAAATGTACATTGATGACATCACAATATATATGACATCATCAAACGATACTTATTTGCTACGGTGTCAGTCAGGGATGTCAGTGACCTCTTGTACTTTTCCTCATGATGTTCATTAGGTCACGTTGCCAGTAACCTGATAATTTGTTTCGATGGAATTCGCCAATTATCTTAATTTGACAATTGGATTGGCTTTTCATATTGGGTAATTTTTGGTAATGATATTAGAAGCTCGCTATTATAATTATGAAATAGCACGACATACTTGTGTTTAACCCACAGCGACTAAAACTGGTCAAATGAATTTTCAGGCACAACTGATTTTTTTTTCCCTCAACAAAATGCGTGAACATACTGGAAAATGTATCTGATATACTTGCGCATTGATGCAGATTTCTGTAGCTTTGTCACAACTGCAAGTAATTTGTTATTCTGTATTTCATGAAACATTGAAGTGCTGGTGCAAATATTCGCAATATTAGGGGCGAATGGGTCCTAATGCATAGGGCACGCACTGGGCACAGCGAATTCACAGATGGCTTAGAAGTTGGTTCGCTGCAACTCTCTTCCATTCATTGCATGTAAATTCTATTTGCCATGGCCAAATAAGCAGCGTTTGTGGATGGGTCACTCGTGTACGAACTCTGTGCTCCCTCGCAGTCTTTGCCAGCCAATTCTCTTCGCACGGTGACAGCATGAGATTTTGGTCAAGAATATTTTTTGCTTCCCATAAATGAACTGCTGTCGAGTTGCTTTTTTTTGTCAAATATCCGATTTCACTGTATCGAAACCAATTTCAATTTGTAAGCGGTAACAGTGACAAAGCTAATTTGCTGGTGTCTCTTTTCGCTGGAATGTGTAGGCCTCATTTTAAGACTTCCTTGTATCTTCCTCATATCTTTGTAAAGTGTTTGTAAAGTAAGGATGATATTCATTTTAATTATCACCTATGAATTTCATTGCATTTCCCAGTCATGAATCATGCAGAAATCTGCAAGCGATGTTTGTTTTCTTTGCTTCTAATGGAGCCTGTAGTTGCCTTGAATTCTGATAATTTTGAACAGCGTAGCTTTAAGAAGTAGGTTGTCTCTTGTATATTATTTTAGAATCGCTTTTTCTGTCTTGACTGTAATGTATTTAATGATGTTATACTACTACAGTTGATGTACGTATAAAATAATATATCAACAGTTTACATGAATGGCTTGTCATATACTTTACAATTATGATGCTACTGCTCTCAATAGTCACATCAGTTGCATATTAATGCATTTAACAAATAATATTAACACATTATATTTAAAGAATTTTTGTATATTGATGACAATGAATAGTTATATAACTAGCTTAGGCTAATAAGTTTTGTGAATGATTAAAGAAATCTGCCATTACATGATACATTATACATATTCATTGGAATAAACCTGAATAAGGTTTTGATTGTAGCAATCAAATGGGTTTAGCAACTTAACAAGATAACATTACAACAACAATGGCACCTATTAAAACAACAACAGGGACATCAACAAAAACAAGGACGTGAATGGGTGGCAACGAATGTCCCTGTAGCAAGCCAATGGGCCATCTCATTGGTGGCGATGTTGCCCAGTGGAGCAGCATTTTCTTGGATTGCCTTCATTACAATAGGTGGTCACAAGGCAGCAGTTCAGTCTGCCAGATAATGTCTCATTGGGAGACAGTCTGTCTGCCTTGCCATGACTGCTTCATCACTAGCGTGCGCGGAGCTGGATCAGAGCAGGATCAGGCAAATCCTGAAGGACCAGAAATGCTCTACTGGTCTCGCTACCCAGTTGAACCAAATCTAAGGATATTATACTCTCTCCAATATCTGCATGAGCACTATAAGGTGTATAGGGTATTCTCTGATACTATTTGGTGAACCCCAACCTCTGGAAACATGAATGTTTCTTGTAGGCCTATACATATATAATTTTTTTTGTAAAGTAGATGTCAGACAAGTCATGTATGTCACAAATACAAAATATATAAAAAGCAATCAGAAAAACAAATAAAAATTAAGGGTTCAAAATACAATTCAGTTGTAGGCAGCATTGCATAGTTTTGAAATGACTGGGTGTTTATTTCTATATGAAAGCACAATATTGTGGCAGTAAGGTTGACTTGTGGCCTCAGAACTCCGTTAATTTCAGACCAACAGTTGCTGCCAGTTACCAGAGGTATGTTTGCAAATATTTGCTCAGTGTTGGCCACATGAAGTTATCGATAATTGATTGGAATTTGCATAATGTTCGTGGAATGAATTTATCGCTTGAATTTATGGATGCATCAGTACTCTTACATGCTTATTATATTAATGGAAATGTACAAAGTGTTTGAAGATTCAACTGATCAATTATCTGTGGGAAAAAGTCTCTGTGAATGCCAAGTTCCCATCACATACTGAAACTGCCGCATCTGGTACCAAAGGTGTCCATTGACCTCTAACCATGATACTTATGATTGCCTGTGTCATCACAAATGTCCCATATTGTCAATACTTTTTCCAGGGATACTGTAATTATTATGAAAGAAAATTATATGATATCAACATCATGTATTTGCTATTTATGTTCATGTCATTTGTTCATGAGAGTTGTCAATTTGAGAATTTCAACAGTGAAGTTTCTTAAATTGGATTTTTTTTTTTTTTCTGAAGTGATACATCAATTACATTGTGCCTACTTAATTATTTATCGGCTGCAGACATGCAACCATGGATCTACAAGTTAGGTGCGAAAACAATTTTTTGTGTCATTACGAACATTGCGTGAGTTGGAAAATAAATATACCTTTGCAAGAAACCGATTGCTCAATCGCATTTTTCAAAATTCAACTGTGAAGTGTGTCTGTATTTGCAGGATGCTTACAGCGCTTTTGTCCGGGAATCAATTCAACATCGCTCAAACAAATCGAAAGACAACTTCTTTCTGCGCAGTGGAGTAAGTTTCAGAACATGATCTTCGATTCCTCCAAACTTGTTTTTCTGCCCGTTTGCTCTTTTTCAGTTTGGTACTACATGGCCAATTGTGCCCTGTGCGTTTTCCATGCGTTTGTCCTTCTCATGGAAAACGCACGTGGCACATTTGGCCATGTAGCAGTTGCTGTTGTTTTGAAGTGTCGTGATTTACTGTGAAACTTTGTCATAATTTTGGATTTTATGAGGTTTTCTTGCTATGGTTGTGATTTCTATTTGGTGTTTTTATGTGGAAGTTTTCATGTGCTGTTAATGGTGTTGTCTGGTGTTCAGTTAATATTAATGTGCATGTTAAACTGGGTTCACCTTGTTGTTTGTCAACATTGGTTAACCTTAGAGCTTAAGAGTTCACACCAGTGCCGTCACTATCTTTGCCTGGTGAAGATCAAGGACATTATCAATTAGATATATAGATCTATCTATTAGCCCCTAATGTTTTCTTATTTATTTTTCTCGGTTAAGTGGATCGTTTCTTTAATTCGAGGTATGATTATGAAGGCAAGCGGTAAACTTAATATTAGTGCTGCATTCGTTACACTCGGCGACAGTAAACCTCGCTACAACGTCGAAATTACCCCCCCCCCCCCCCAAAAAAAAATTAATACATTTTGTACTAAACTATCTCTTCATATCATTTACAATGTTCTAACATTTTAGTTTCAGACAGTTATTTGGAGTGGCGAATTTCGATGACGTGGTGAAATTCCACGTCGATCGCCGAGTGTACTCGTTATTTGACACGTTGTCCTGCAATCTGGTCCTAATGTTAAATCATGGACGTTTTGCCAGAGGACTGTGTGGAAGTCTATGAAATATTCCATTTAAAACCGTATTTGAACTAAAATATAGCAAACGTTTTAATTGATCCAACAAATTGTAAGCAATTAGATTTCATCACTATATTTCATTGACAATTGTGACGTCATTAAGGCAGTAGCACCCCAACAATCTATTAGAGCCCTCAAATAATCCATGTTCACATGATGGGTGGGCCAGACTGGATACATGCAGAACATCCGACTATTGAATGTTTCTTGCCTGAGGTGCTTCACATTGATGTATTCTCCGTGCCTGACAACTGACTGATTATTTACTTATTGATGGCTAATTTATTGACCTGACCTTTGCTGGTGCTTGGCAAACTGTTAATATTGAAAGAAATACTCGAATGTTATTGGCTTAATTTCATTGTATCAAATGTATTGACTCGTGATATCAGTATTAGCCTTTTTTTTTCTTTTTTTTTTTCTTTTTTTTTTTTCCATTTTTTTTTCCAACTGATATTTATTCAACTATGTGACCTCTTGCCCTCTCACAATCAACACCTAAAAGCCATTAACCTTTCCACACAAAGTATTATGAATAGTACTCGACCACAATCATGTACAGCAGTAAATAATATATGAGAATACACTATAATTAAATGCACAGGCCTTCAACGACGCACTACTCAAGTTTGGCTGAGGGGTTGTTGCCTGGCAGTCTATGTTTCAGTCAATAACATCTCATTAAGTAATCAATGGTGACCCAAAACAAACCTTTAACGCTCACCTGGTGAACCTTGTTAATTATTTATAATAACCCAATTGTGCCTTCTCGGAATACCACAATTTTAATGGTGCCAATACCCAACAGTGCGAATAATGTATGGCCATAACACTCTACTCATTGCTTATTGTAATAGTGTTATAAAGCATGGCAACGAGTTTCCGCTGAGGTATTTCAATAAGAGTATGGATTCATATATTTGATTCTAATTGTTACTTCTAAATTCATGTGTAGTTTCCATGAAGAGCGCAATTTAACATTGAAGACAAATGAAGCGCGACGATTTAAAATTTTAAAGTTATCACCACAATGAGCTCGTATGGCCAGCTGCCAGAGGCAGATGTAATGATGAGATGAGTCCACACCATTTACTCGCCCCAGCGTAGACACGAAGTACAAGGCACCACCAATTGAACATCTCATGCAACCGACATCCAGCTGAGATGTAGGTCGTGAAGAGCGCCCTTGGTCCAGAATTGAACTCTGGACATTCAGCAGAGCTGGCCAATGAGTAAAATTTCCATGTCCTAAACCGCAAAGCCACCCGGCCAAATACAAATGCATATGGAACATATTTCAGTACTAGAAAACGCGATTAGAAATTCAAGGTGATTATTATATCAAAGTTCATGTTAATTAGCATGGTTATTGTTTGTCAAAATCGATGAGCAGCGCTTCAATCTTAATCGTCCATGCTCAGGCAATAAAATGCCCCACCCTCCCACTTACCTAACGCCTTACTATATCATCATTACGCATGCCTTTGGAGATAGAACAGTAGGCTAACTCGTGAGCATTAGTTAACGTAACCACATAACAGTTAATCTTTATTTACTTTATGCCGGGTGGTGATTGTGGTCAAATTCATTTAAAAATCATTTAAGAAATGGTGTGTCTCACACACGACATTTGCTATTTGAGTTGACTGCTTCTTCATTTCTCAGAATAAGGAGTGTCCTTTGGTACTTTATTGTTCATCTGGCCAACGCCCAGTTATATTGAATTGTATCGGTGAATCACTATACAGCTATTCTATTATGTAAGATTAGCCTGAACATTAATATAGCTGGTATAACTGTAAATGCTTCTGCACTGATCCTGTGATTAATAACCAGTCCTAACAATAACCTAATATTTTACAAGGCCAAATATGTATCAATAGTGAATAGGTCTTTGTTAAGTGGCTTAGGCCTAGCAATGCTAGCATATATATATATATATATACTGTGTATATATATATATATATGTTAAAAAGTGTATGACTTAACAGTCGTACTTCAGTTGGAATTTCATATGCATCGATTTTTGATTATTATTATATACTGGTTAATCATCCTAAATCATAAATAGATGACACATGTGCTTACTCTTACAAGTTGACCTTGTGGTAAAATGTTCAGTTATGTCTTCTGTTGGGGACCCTTCAAAATTAGCCAAAACATTAAGATAAATAGATTATAAGCAAAAAGCAAAACTACACATGGATGCCATTTGTACTTGTATGAGACGTTACATTCGCCTTATGGATGGTGTCCATTACTAGGCAAGTAAAAGAGGCCACCCATGAAGTACATGTGTTTGATGGTGTGGACACCAAATAACTATCGACTCCTCAATCAATGTCTCAATGCTACTGGGTCTGAAGTTTAATCAGTGTATATGACCAGCTGCGAGAGGCAGATGTAATGATGAGATTAGGATTGTCCACACCATGTGACAAATTTACCCCATGGGTGGGGTCTTTCACTAGCCTCAGCATAGAAACTGAGTACAAGGCACCTCCAATTTAACCACAAAAAGGTTTTAGAGACATCATTAGTGCACAGGTGACTATATAGAGCTGCTCAGTATTTGTGTCAGTGTGTCATTGATTGAGAATGTTAGCAGGTGGCTGTTAGTTGTGCCTGTAATGACGTTAGACATTGGTAGTGGACACCAGCTGCTGAAAACGCCCACTGGGAACCAGTTAACTCCACCTGCCAACCATACAGTGTTGAAACCAGCTAGCTATACCAGCTTCATGTTGCTGCCCAAGGTTTATAGGTGGATGAGGGCTTTACGTCCTGTATTTCTGCACCTGATGGGCTAATTCGGACAGGCAGGGACCATTCGATGAGATAATGGATCGAACAGTAATCCAACTTAGGCTTGACCAGGAATTGAACCCGGGACCCAGTGGTTGGAAGCCCAGCGCGCAACCACTGAGCTAGGCCCCCACCATGCGTTGCTGCAGAAGAACTATAGAGACTAGCGGGCCTAACGGCATGTCATTAGTCTTTCTGCAGTCCCTTTTCAAATAGCCTTTTCATCACTTGATGGATAGATGTGCGTTGGTGGAGGTCTTGTTAACTCTCTGGTTTTTGTTGTTCTTTTTTCTCTCTTTTCATTTATTTTGTCCTTCTTGATTATCTGTCGTTTGTTTCAGATGGCTCCAATGAAGATCATTAAGTAATCGGTAAAAAAAATTATGTTCATAACAGAATAGGTGCTAGGTCGAAACAACTTGGTCTGATGGTTCGGGTTATAGCCAGCTCTGCCAAAGGTCCTAGGTTCGATTCCTAGCCTGGCAGCCTGATCTTTATTTAGCTACATACGTGTACATCTCAGCTAGAAATCATTCACATGAGATGTTGAATCGATGATGTATTTTAGTCACCATCTGTGCTGGGATTGGGTGGTGGGTAGATTAGCGCTTTACGTCCTGTATTTCGGCACCTGATGGGCTAATTATGATGTAGGACGAGCGGAGACCATGGCAATGAGATGATGGATAAAACAACCATCCAACTTTGGCTCAACCGGGAATTAAACCCGGGACCTAGTGGTTGGAAGCCCAGCACGCTACCACTGAGCTAGGCCTGGGACAAGTCAGACTCCATCCAACCTCATCATTACGTCTGCTTCGGGTTGCTTTGTCATGTAAACTGACTTAGCATTGAGTCTGAGAGTGTAGTACAATAACACAAAATACAATGCAATCGATTTTGTACATCATGATTTAAGGTGTTGTATTCTTGCTGAATTCGGAATTTATTGCATTTACTTGATATTTTTGTCTCGAAAACTACACAATACAGACTTATAACTCTACTGCTGGGGCCCAAGTGATTACCTGCTTATTTCAATTAGAGAAGAAAAACATTAGTACCATTTCAACAATCTGTTGACGAAGGTAATTTGTCTTCTTGACTGTGCCAAGTTGTCCATTTGACCTTTTAATGTAAATTAACTTGGGTTGTAACCAAGTTAAAGGGGAACTAACCCCTTTTGCACTTTACCTCTCAGATTTTAGCTTGGGTCCATAGAAACAATTCCATGCTATTCATAACTTGTATATGTGCCCTGGTAATGATATATCCTGCATTTATTAGCTCCGTGTTGTGAACTACGGAGGCCGCCATTTTTTAAATTCCTGGTGTTTTGCACTGACCGGAAATACGTCACTGTTGTACCAAGTCTTAGCATGGAGTCACTAGAGTGGTCTTAGCCAATGAGAGCCAAGTATTCTGGAGGCTTGGCATTGCAATTCAACTGGTGAGAACAACTGTCAACAACAGTTTTAGATACAGGTGTTAATTGCACTTTCAGAGCTTTTGTAAAGGGCATGTCAAAGTTAGGCAATACCCTGAAATAAGCCCCTCAGGGGTGTAAAAATAAAACAATATATGAACAAGGAATTAATTTCAGTAGTAATATATTGTCTGTTTATTATCAAAAAACGTTATTGCTATTTATACAAATTTATAAAACTTTGTTAATAAACACAGAAAATATAAAAGTATGATTTACAAATTGTTCAGTATATATATTACTCCTGAAATAGGCCCTTCAATCAATGAATACCTTCACTATTACTCCTGGAAGGCCCCTGAGGGGCTTATTTCAGGATATTGCCTCTAAGAATAGGTATATAGGTATATATGCATGGGCAAATAAGCAATAACCCTGCAACATACATGTTATGTAAGACGTTTTTCCCAAGCATAGGAGTCTAAATAGCAAAAGGTATTTATTGTAAAATTTAATAACTTTAAGATTACATTAACATATATTTTGTATCACTATATTTCTGACCATATTTTTGCAAGAGAACAGAATTGGAATACTGCTTTGCTTTGTAAATAAAATGTTACATAATCTTTAGGGGCAATGTGCAGTATTATGTATAGTATACATATATTTCATAGTATTTATATTTGGTGTATATGTAGTGTTAGTGTGATTGTTTTAAAGGCAGTACCTCCTACTTTACTGAGATTAATATATATTAATTACCAAATTGTGCTTATTTCAATTATACCAGTTTAAAATAAAATATAATATCAAAAACTTATTTTCAACAAAACTTTGTCAATACACTATTTTTTTAAAGCTTCACTAATAAACAGTGGACGAATGATAGATAGATTTATTCAGTAGTTGTATTACAAAGCAGGATACTTGATAGTTGTTCTGATATTGTGTGATAATTGCATTGTCTCAAATAGTTCAATGGCAATTACTTGACACTCAGTAAGAACTTTATGTTGTTGTGATATCTGTTCTTGTCATTATAATTGCAATGAACAATGTAACAGATTGTAATCCACAGGATTGTAATTAATTTGTATGGCTGAATACATATGGCCTAGCTGTGTACATAAGTGACGTCACTATTTTACGTGCTGTGTGCAATAATGGCGGCCCCCAGCATGTTGATGGTTGGTGCAAATTTCACTTTTAATTGGCTTGAAATCATATCAAACCCGAGTTTAAGACATTTTCTTTCACTGCAATATATTATTTGACAACTAATTGAACTTTTGAAATTAACATACAAACTTCCATTAGTTCCCCTTTAAGTAACTTGAATTTTTAAATTTATGATTTCTAATTGAGTAAAATGGGAAGTTAATTAGCCAAACTTTAGTCAGTTTTCCAGGTGATCTAGAGTATTTTAGACTAACATCAAAACCCCATCAGAATGTATATTATTGAAATTTATAGGTTTATGTAAATATGACAACATTTCTCTACTATTCGTTTGCCTGGCAACCATTTTAGAAAATTCTTCAGTTTTATTGTCAGCATAGCTGTTGCATTCCCCAAAAGCCTGTGTGTTATACACATGATGACTTTGCAATGACAGTTTGAACTCACGAGAGTCGATATTCAAATATACCTCTGTTGTTTTAACAACTAACCAAACAGTTCTTTCATACTGATAGCAGTTTCAATTTCGAATTTAGCAACAGCTAACCGCACAGCATTTATGAAATAGAACGGATATGTTGTGCACCTCCTGGTTGTTGTTGTTGTTGTTGCAGCATCACTGGCGGATCCAGCCCTGACTCTAGGGTGGGGGGGGGGTAGCCAAAGGGCCAAATTCGTGACTGAAAGACGTACCTGTCAGTCATTTCACGGCTGGTACGGGGGAGGGGCATAGCCCCAATACTCCCCCCCCCCCCTGGATATGCCAGTGTTTTGCTTCAATTTTGGAGGATGACCAAGAAAGCCGTTATATTATTATTGTTATTATTACATTTGTACAGCGCTACAAAGTACTAAAAAGCATGTAAGTGTGCACAACAAGGAAATTGTAGAAATAAAAATATGAATAGTAAAATAGATACAGAAGCATTTAAATAGACAAAATGTGAAATATGTAAAAGCTAATTATAAATTATAAATTCAAGATTCATTTATTGGACATTTTGTGAGTCTTTAAAAGTCTTTTAAAATGAGCAAAGTCTTTAGTTTTCTTCGGTGGTGTTGGCAGCTTGTTCCACTATTGGGGACCCAGAACGCTGAAAGAGCGGGCTGCAGAAGTGGATTTCTGACTTTGGGAACTTTTAAGTCCATGATTTGGTGTGGCACGTGTTGTTCTATTGAATGATTTAATTGTAATAAGTTAGATATGATGGGCCCTGGTCATGCAGACATTTGTGGACGAGGGTTACAATTTCTTACTCTATTCTTTCGGCAATTGGCAACCAGTGGAGAGTTTGGAGAGCCTCTCTGGAGCTAGCCTGGCAGCAGTCATGTAACTTTTCGTGGTATTTTGCAACAGGCAGAAGTTTAAATTGCCAATTTATTGCATGAAAACGATTGTGTACAAATAACAGTGTGTTTAAGGTTATTAATAGTGTGTACAACCATTATTTGTCAGTATAGACTAGATTCAGATAGGTATGAAGGCTGTTAACCTGTGCGCATAGAATCCCACGAAAAATTGCATAGTCTGCAAACTCGGACGCAAATGAGGGCCAGGTTTGCTTGGCTACTTCGGAGCTGGAAAATTTGTTTCTCTTTAGGACCAGCTTCGCTGCCCAGTTCCGAACTCGCTGCAGTGTTTGGAGATTGAGTTCTTGGAAAGACCTTCGAGGATGCTATTGGGAGTAATCCAACTGTGTCAAATAATTGCACAGGTCTGAAAATGTGCTGCCAACACAGCTTATCATAGTTTTATTGTCAGGCTGTTAGCACCGAAGACTTCTGATATGTGAATATTATCTTCCGAATGTGCATAGACTTTTTTTTTCAACTGTTTTTTGTTTGTTATTTTCCAATTTCTGATTTGAAGTTGCTGTATTTTAGCATTAATTTAAGGCTTGTATAATCAGTTGTAAAATATTTTAAAACGGATTGACCTTTACATAATATTTATTGGTTCTGAAAGTACTGCTCATATCAACCTCAGAACCATGATTATTCTTGACAGCTTTCTCATGTTTATTGTGTTATGTTTTCATTAGTTACTTGACCTGAGCAAAAGTCAATAATTGATCAATGTTGTCATAATTTATGAATTGATTACGTGGCTATCTGCCCACTGGACCGTGGTCACCTTTCTTGAGGCCAGTAATGACCAACGTGATCAATTGTGTCCAAATGTCCAGAGAATCCATTCTTGACCTCCATGCCAACTGTCGAACCAACAGTCAAAAGGCAATAATTGATTTGTCAGGTACAAGTGCATCTCAAGTTACTTGTATTAATAGAGATAAATATTCATATTTATATATTATTAAAAAATGTTTGTCAAGGGTGAGACTTTTGCTAATAAAGTTTCACATTAATTGTTATTGCCCCTGGGTAAAGTACATAAAATCTTTGTGGAAAAAGCATGAATGAAGTAATATTATTCATCTATGTTTATTTTTATTTTTTAATGAATTAGGTGCTCTAAATAAACTTTTATGAATAATTATGATCGGTATTATTTTTGAAATTCTTAAGAGTTTTTTTTAAGAGATGACTGGTTACATGTGTCAAGATCACAGAGAAGCAAATTCTATAACGGGCATCTTTATAGAGAAAGAATACACGTGTACACAATGCAATTGGCCTAAGAGTTATTTGCACAGCAAAACAATAGTGTGCTTTACAATTACAATTGCTAAGTATTAGGGGGGGGGGGTTTAAATGCTCTGCCCCCCCCCCTCAGCCTAGTCCATTCTAATTAAAAGTATATTTTATATTCAGCGGTTCTCGCAATATATTTTAATTTATCAACCCCACCCCCCGTGAAAAGGTTTCTGGATCCGCCCCATATATATGATCCTGCACATCACACATGTTATGTCTCTGTTTACTTTAATATTATATATTGTGTTTTTTGCAAATGAAAATTTTGCAATATGTTTTTGTTCCGCTATATACAGTATAAACCCTACACTATTAATGTAATTGAATCGCATTCGTCTGTTACAGAATACTAAAAACCTAAATAATCAAAGTTACAATATTTTTTAGTTGTTCAAATATGAGCTGCTATTGAATTTTTAGGTTCAATGGGTTTCCTAGCTTCTCTGAATGTCATAATTTTTGTTATTCTAGTTTAGAATATTATATTGCTATTGCATCAACAGTAGGTATCAACATATGCGCGAATTAAATTTCTGGAAATCTATTGGATTATAAAATATTCGATGTTGTTATTTTTGCTTCATTTGCAATAAATTGTGCATTTTAGTTCACAGACCTGGCCATGGTTAATGTGGGTTAAATTTCAATGCATTTGAATCATGCGTCTGCAGAAATCAGAGAAAACCCGTAAACTGAAAATTTGTTTGTTCTTCTGAAATCTAAATGATAGAATCCAGGGGCGGATCCAGAAATTTTTTCAAGGAGGGGTTGACAAATTAAAATGTTTTGCGGGGACCGCTGATTTTTTAACTATTTGTTTAAATTGAAAATATACTAGGCCAATGGGGGAGGGGTTGGGGTTGAGTTCTAACCCCCCCCCCCCTCTCACCTAAATCCGCTACTAGAATCTGCTATTGAAAATTTTGTAGTGTCAAGAATGAATACCCCCATTTATCTCATGAACCACAATATCCATTACAGCCAGTTTCATGAAGCCGAATTCCATATGACGTCATGTGAATCAGGACTGCCATTGGTTAAAGCAGTTCCTCAACCCATAAGAGTCCTGGTCTCACATGACATCCTCTGGCGTTTAGTTTCCAAGACTATGAGATTGGTTTCCAAGTTCATGAAATTAGCTGTTAAGTTCTCCACTTCTTAGTAGTGTTAGTAACTTCTTTGCAAATTACTCATTGGTCTGCAATGTATAGCTTGGAGCAATGATAATAGACATATGTATATAGCAAAGATCTTGGTCCAAGAAATTTTGTTTTTAGGTAGTTTGGTTTATAGATTGAGTAGCCATTTGTATGCATCATTTGGAACTGCATCATTCTACAGCAGCAGCAGCAGCATGTCCTTGGCATCATCAGTCTTTCTCTTCGCCTCATTGTCATGCAAATTGAGCATCCTCTGTTGGGTCTGATCTGGAACAGGTTGTACCTGCCAACTCCTTCATGCCATCCTTCATATAGCTTGTAAAGGAGGAATTCATTAATTACTCTTTTTTTGTATTGGTTGATTGACACAGTACAGGTGTGTTTGATCGAATTCTTGTTTGGTTAGGTAAAAATATAATGTCCCTCAAATCTGAATGCAGTGTCCGGGAGATGCTGCTTATTTTAGGACGTATTGACTAAATGGTTGGTTAGCGCTGGATTCTCTTTGGGCAGACTTAATGCTGAGATGATAGGCTTGGTGTTCACACCATGTTGAAAACTTCATGAGTGGTGTCTTTACTAGCCCCAGCATAGACACCGAGTAGAAAACACCATCAATTTGATGTCACTTGCTTACTTACAACTTCATCATTACGATTCAGTTTTTAAAGCGTCCTCCTTTGAGCCTTTAATGGTTTCCTGTGGTAATGGAAGTTCTTGTTTGTTATTAGGTTGATAATGAGGTAGATGAGCTTGTTTACAAATTTTTATCAAATATAAAACTTAATGAATTATCGATCTTGATACTAAGTAACATGTCACGACATCTATGAGTCATGATCTCATCCACAATGTTTAGTTACAGACAAAATGTCTATTTACAGACACATGTTAGTGTAATTGAAACGCAATTAATATGCTGATACCTGCAGTGTTTTTTTATTTCATTTAGTTTTATTTATTCTTTGCTCTTTTTATCAATGAGAATAAATGTTTGCATGATTTCTATCATCCGTCTTGCCCATTTTGTATCTGTTATTGTCTGGGTAATGGGCAATCAAGTTGGAGTAACGTTCTATCTAGTGTTCTTTTAACCCCCTAGACAACTTGACAGTGAAGGTCTTTGTGCAGTTCTGCGATTGTTGTGCTATATGGTGAGGAAATGAAGTCCTTCGGGTTAACCTGTAACTTCATGTCATTTCTATCTAAAACCTGGAAAAGTGTCACTCTCATTTCGAGCGGTTTACTTGAATAGGTAGTGTATCATGGACAAAGACACTCTAATCGCTAAGGGGATGAAGCCTTCAGGAAGGCAGCTGTTAGAGGCTAAAGGAGTGAGTGTCTGTGTGTCCCTACTTCCGGTTGGCGTGTAGAACGAGGCTAGTTCCGGTGCTCATCCTGTCCACTTCCTGTATGTGTCAGCTCAGCGACAAGGTGTGTCTGGAAGCTGACTGAACTTTCTCATATATACCTGACAATACTTTAATGTCCTCGAGTTAAATCTGATACAATACAGTATGAAATTCATCTAGAAGGAACACGATTCATTGCTCAGTGTTATGATACTTCCTGTGACTATATCATATACTTAAAGTTCATACCTTTGTGGGCATATTTTGTGTCTATATGAATATCAAGTTTACCATATCTGATTAATAATGTAAAATCCATTACTATTTATATTGTCTATGCTCACATTAGTGGTTCACCATGTTTGAGTCAATTAATAATTAATGGCCCAGCTTGTGACAGAGTGTTGTACTCCAATGGTTTATATGACAGTTTATACACTATTATGTAATAGATGTGAGACTTCACAGCTGAACCCATAGACCTGGAAACAGGGGTGTCAATACAGGGGGGGGGGGGGTGGTGGTATATAAACCCCCCATTTTTTGGGAAGGGGGGGGATGATCAATGTGATCACCCCCCCCCCCTGAAATTAACAAATTATCACAAAATTACCATTTTTCTGCACACTTTAGTTTTGGAACATGTGTGCTTTGTTTTACACTTCATGTCACATATCAGTACAAGTCTATTTGTACAAATAGTTTGATGACAATCAGCCAACATGCCTTTACTATGTGCGACAGAAAAAGTAGGCCTGCATCCCCTCCCCCCCCCCCCCCCCACCCGCTAAGAGATATTGACGCCCTGGTTGAAACTAAAATCAACCAATCGAGAGTCCTGCATTCACATGACGTCATCTGTAGCTTTGTTTCGAAGTCTCTGGAATATGCTGTAATCGATTATCTATCTATGAATACCTGTATGCCCCCCCCCAATTACTTTTTCAGTTTCGTGGTAACAATCTGCGAATGGTATTTTACCTTTGTTTTTTAAGCCTTGCTTCCCTGCTCAGACGATCGGTTGTGCATCACGAATTTAAACCAATTTGCTATTTGCTGCTGTTCTTAAGGAAAGCGATTTAAGTATTATCAGGATCAGATGGTAATCTTTATAATTCTTTCGTTGAATCCACAGAATTAAGGTCTGGTCAACGTCTTAAATGCCTTAATGATGGGTTTGTTGACTTAAAACGTTGCGCTCCTCCAATTAGCAAGAAGTGGGAATTGTGAGCTGCAATTGCTCTGTTGTGGTTGCCATGGATATTAATTGCTTCCCCCTGGGCCTTTTCTACCCCAGTTGCTCTCTTCTTGCTGTTAAAATTCCGTGAAAAGGCTGTCTTGTACAGACACGAAATAACATCATCCCATCTTGAAGAATTAACTTGACATGTACATGTATACATAATTGTTGGTTCATAATTACTCATTATTATGAAATCTCGCCTTATGACCACCTCACAATTAAGACAGTGGGTTGGTGGGTGAGACGGGCTTAACAGCTGTACGTCTCATATTTTTCTACCGGATAGGGCTGATCAGGACTGGTTGGTGCCAAGGTAATTAGGTGAATGATGAAGCAACTTCCCAACATGGGCTGGATTCGAACCAAAGAGCCAGTGGTTGGCAGCCCAGCAAACTACCACTAAGTTTGGCCACTGCTCCCTCACAGTTAAGACCTTCAAGTAAATGTTATTTCAGTTATACTCCTGCTATTGTGTACTTACTACTTTCTATTTAGATATTAAGACCACCTCACCATTAAAGCCATTTAGACTATTAAAATTGGACTGTCCGTGTTCCTTATAGACCGGTTCCATTGCATGTCAATGCTGACTAGATTAAAAAAAAATTCCAATTATTTGGGTTTTTTTTTTCATACCATGCAAATTACATGATGCAGCCCAAAATAAGCCTTAATATTGGCAGTAAGTCAAACCCCAACTCTCTGGCTGATTTACTATTTGTTCTATTTCCATTGTCTATTTTGGTTGTTTCTCTGTGACGACCATAATGAAAAGAAGGCAAGAAATTATTGGAAAGATGTGAAACTTTATAGTAATTGTTACAGAGAGGTTTTGGCAGTTGGGAGTTCATTTTGTGCTGGTTTGTGGATAGTACGAAAAATCATATAACAACATTGTCACTTCATTTAAGTTTCATTATGACATTGTTGAAAATAACTTCATCTTCTGGCACAGAAAAGGAAATAATACGAGTCTCTGAGATCAGATAAAGCTACGAGTGTGTCATAAACAAAAATCATTCCTGTAACTTCAATATTAAACAAAGAATTTGTATTTATTTTTTATTTAAAGAAAAAGAAAAGGTCTTCAGTTGAGCTGGTTAATTAGATTTTTCCAATTGCATGCCTAGTCTCGGGAGCTTCGTGTTCAGCTTCTCGAGGGTTCAACTTGTGATACTAACAAATGCTTGCCAGGCGAATGAAGCACTGATTCAAATTGTGCAGGGATAATAAAGCCAGGTTTAATTTGCCTAATGATGTTTTATGGCAATTGCCTCTATTGTGTTTGCAACAAAAGCAGGTCTGATACATTTTTCACTGAGGGATAATTGCCTTGAATTCTCTCTAAATGAAACTCAGGGGAAGACTAGCCTTTTTTAGAACATGATTGTAGTCTTAAGTTAGCTGTGAAAAGAGAATCTCCTCTTGTTAAAGCACTTGTTTTACTGCTCTCCTGTAGCACTCTAGGAAGTGGTAGCTCTTTCAGTGGGGTTTTACAACCATCCAGAGGCAATGTAATTCATTTTAGGGCCATTGATTGACTTTTATAATATCCTTTATAGATATATTTTTATTACTTTGTGAAATGTATTAGGCTCGCAGCTGTAAGTATGCATGAATAGTGTTTTATTAAGTTCACTCGGCCAAAAATAAAATGCAACAAACAGTAACCATAGCAATTAATTTGTTGCGTTTCGTTTTTTCTGAGTGTAATTCCATCGAAGTTAAAAAGCATAATGTTAGAAGTGCGCAGTGATGTTCCTAGCTAATTTGTCTGATGATCATATATCTGTGCCTAATCGAAAGTTGCAGTCCTTGATTCTCGAGTCGTAGCTTCAGAAACATTGTTTCTCTTGGAGAAGAACTAGTCGTACATGGCCAATTGTGCTATGTGCGTTTTCCATGCGTTTATCCAAAACGCATGGAAAACGCAAAGTTTTTTCCTTATTATAATTAGCTAAGTACCATGCGTTTTCCATGCGTTTATCCTTCTCATGGAAAACGCACGTGGCACATTTGGCCATGTAAAACTGAATATTCATCCATCTTTGTAGAGACAATTCTGCAATCGTTGTTGTCATATATCGAGATCATTTATATTTCCAGGTTGAAGATGTCAGTCGCTTGATGGACGATGCCAAAATCAAGTCGGCTCAAGATCGTCAGCGAAAGGTGAATATCATGTACAGGACTTCTCGAATCAATGAAGACAAATTCGCAGTCCTCACCTACAACAATCCGCTTGATAACCTGGCAAGACCTGATGTGCCAGAGTCGGTCGGTGTCTACATGCCTTCGTGGACTGAACATCATTCTGTGAGTTGAACTTGTTATTTTGTTATACATCTTTTTTTTTTTGCTATGCACAAAGCATGTATTTGCACCGCCTGTCAGGTGCTTGTTGACAATTTATGAATAGTATTTATTTAACATATATCTTGGTTCTGGTGTTAACAGGGCTGTTTTTATACCAGAATATGATCCTTTAATGAAATAGAAAATTGGATACTAACCTAATGTATTTCAGCCAGGGGCTATGATTTGAATCACATTCAAGGCAATTTGTGACATAAAAATTTCTCTTTTCTTTTGGAATATTTTGTAGAACATCGCATTCTTATTGTGATTCTTGCATTTTTCTTCTAGAAAGGGCCCATCGTTATGGTTGGCCTTAAATGTAATACAGTGTCTTATAAAAGATTCAGGAACATTTGTGTTAAACGGAATGGTTAATCACCTTGCTTACTATTGGAACTTGCACACAGAAAGGATGCAACAATTCTGGTTTTATTAGAAGCACCACTGGATGAAGCTGCTGCTGCTGCTGCTGCTGCTGCTGCTGCTGCTGCTGCTGCTGCAGCTGGAATGCGTGGCATGTTATTTTTGCATTCAGATGAAGAGGATGCGGCTAGTTCATACGAAATGGATGACAGCGTGCATTGTTGCTGCTGCAGGGGCATTTGATGAGAGGGGGAAATCTAGAGTTGGTGATGAGACATGACATAAGTAGCCACTTGGGGCCAAGTGCTACATGAATGGCATGGTCAGGCACTTACATGCTGCCCTTTAGTGCCCATGGGTCAGCAGTGGATGTGCTGAATGCCCAATAGCGGGGTAGCATGTGGCCCTCTGCCCGGCCAATTTAGAGGTTTCCCCTGCTTGGTAGATCTAGTTGTGGGTGGGTACTAATGTATTAGGCAGCTCTTGTACTCCGTATTTTCCTGTCATACATTTAGATGTACTAATCTTCACTGGAACGCCGCCTTCATTATTCCCCAATTTACAGCTTTATCACTCGACATACCGGGTGATACGGGCTGGGTGATCTGCATTTCATACCACACGGAATGACGTTCATGCAATGCCCAAATAAGGAAACTGGAGACGTTGCTATTTCTAAATAAGGACGAAACACATACGGCCGAAAACTATTCCACCAGGCTGTTTTTCTATGTACAAACCAGGACAGGAGTAAAATTTAGAAAGGAAAGTTCTGTGTATGTGGTTAGTGACTTGGCAGTAATTGTGAGCTAGAGCTGCAACGTCTGCATTGAGAAATACGGTATGGCATGATAAGCCCTTTGTATTGATTAGGTAACCGTAAAATTGGCATGATTGTATACAAGGGACTGAAGCTACAAATGAAACAAAACAGTAACGCACAACATACAACAAAATGTATCCAAGACGAGTTGTAGCTTATTTAAAAATTCAGTTGTATAGCAGCTCGTTGTACGATAGAAAGCCATGCTGAATTAATGACCAACAATAGTGTATTTGAAGAAGATTTTGAAGACATCAGAATTGATGTAGAAATTTAAGACACTTTGGAGTGTTTAGACCCAGATACTATCATTCCAAATCGGGCCATCGCCGTTTCTATATCGGCAACATTGTTTCAACATCCTCGACATCGTGCCGATGTTGAAACGATTTGGAATGCTATCTTGGGGAAGGTTTAGTTTTCATTATGAGGCTTAGAAATGTTTCCCAGCTTTTTTTACCTTTCGCGAATGTTTCAAAGACCACCATGATTCCAAATTGTGATGAAAAAAATTATGAAATAGCATGAAAAAATGGCATGTCAAGAGCATGTTTATGGTCAACTTGTGTCAATCAGAGAGCTCAGGAAAACTCCATTTGCAATTGTTATTTATTGTAGAACATAATTGTTAAGCCATGATTCATTAAACCCATTTACACCAAGCATACGGTTAGATTGTTCACCTAAATTGAATAAATGGTAGCATATTGATATGGCCATCGCACTTTATATTAAAGAGGTTAGCACTATACACCTATACACTGCTATAGAAATGTAATATTGCTCTATTATATTATGTGCAGTGGGTATGCCTTTCTTGCATCTGTTTGTGAGTGAAGATGACATGACATGGCAATGGTCCTCCCCTGCACTTGTCATCAGTGCCCAGCAGCTGCAGTTCAATGTGGATCTATTCATCCTGCACTTCATTTCCTGCAGCTGGTCATTTTCTCACAGAGGAGGTTCAGGGGACACCCTTTGCATCACCCAATGGCCTGCAAGATGCTGCAGGATGCTGCAGGATGCTGCAGGATGCTCTGGTCTCCGTGCCCTCTTCACTGCCCTCAACTTATAATCCCAGACTGTGGGAAGTAGCATGGTGTTCTCGCAGGCTATAGCTGGTGGTGTCACCAGTGTCAGACACTGAATTTTTCTGTCTTCTGAGAGTCTAGTGGGGATGGTTAGCCAAGTATTAGCATGGCCAGCTATTATCGTACACTTTAGTTCAAGTGTGTCGTCACGAGCCCCACTCAGTGCTCTACTAATCATTGTATGAGTATATTGTCTTATTGTATATTGCAAAATTACCATCGCTAAAGAGAAGTTAGCATGTATACATGTCATTAAGATTACATTTTGTCACCATTTAGTGCCACTTAGCAGTCTCCTACGCAGACCCTCTGATACTAGGGGGCGCTCGAGTAAGAAGCTATGTGTGGGGGAGTAAGGAATTTGACTGCGTATATCTGTTTCTGTTAACATTAGAGTCCAAAACGGCGAAAATCCATGCCTAATGCCTAACAAGCCAATGTGATGCCAGATTCGGCCTTACTTAAAGTACTATTTTGTTCGGGCGCAATAATTAACCTACAGTTAGTTTCATTACAAACGGCCCGTCAAATTGAAAACCGGATCTAACAGTACATATTTATTATATATTAGATTAATTTCTTACATATACCAAGGTTTATATTTATCTGGTGATAGATGTAAGCCAATTATTAGCTATAGAAGTGGACAGAAGCAGCTGGCTTTAGCATGTTTAGACCACAGCCAGGTACAGGTCGCTACAGACAGCTAGAGTCGACCATATTTTATTAAACTAACTACTTTCATTGCCTATGGAGAAATTCTGCGAAATTTGTCATAGTCTCGCTATATAGATTACAATAAAATTTGTTCTACTTGTAAATTATGCAATTCGTTGTCATCAAGTTTCGAGATTGTATGTTATTTAGATAATCTAAAATATACTTGAAAAACTTTCATTTTAGGTTAATTATGTTATGTATCTTACTTTCATATGCTCATGACGGTAGGTTGTGACTAAGCCGGTTTTATATGGTTAGAGAAAACCCTTCAGAGACTGTTATTTCAGGTATTTTTCATCACGAACTATGAAGAAATAATTCACATTTCTTTCTTGAGACATCAGCCTGATTGTCTCAAAGGTTGAAAGCAGTATCAAATTACTTTATGTAAATGTATCAAAAGAAACAATAAACACTCGTGCCTTAGGTGTTACGAATAAGAACAGAATCATCTATAGTGGTTAGTGGTGACCCTTTGTTGGGCCAAGGTAGCTTTCTGCAATGCAGCGACCCGTCAGTGGTAATTGGAGCCATGATGGATAGAGACATATGCCTCTGTGACCCTTTTTTCTGCATCTCCATCATGCGGGAAGGATCATTAACTAATTGTCTAAAGGAATATGCAGTAGTGTTGTATTGAATTGTAGTTAGTAAATGCAATACTACTTCTGTTACTACTACTACTACTACTACTAATTACTACTACTTACTACTACTACTACTACTAATTACTACTACTTACTACTGCTAATTACTACTACTACTACTACTACTACTACTACTACTACTACTACTACTAATTACTACTACTTACTACTACTAATTACTACTACTACTACTAATTACTACTACTTACTACTACTACTACTACTACTACTAATTACTACTACTTACTACTACTACTACTAATTACTACTACTTACTACTACTACTACTAATTACTACTACTTACTACTACTACTACTAATTACTACTACTTACTATTACTAATTACTACTACAACTACTACTACTACTACTAATTACTACTACTATTACTAATTACTACTACTACTACTACTACTACTAATTACTACTACTACTACTAATTACTACTACTTACTACTACTACGTCTACTGTTACTACTACTACTACTACAACTACTACTATGTCTACTACCATGACTACTACTGCTACTACTACTGCTACTACTACTACTATATGGGCCTCTGGGAATTCTGCATAATGGACGTATTGTTCAATCATGACATTTAATTTAAGTCTTCAATTGAATTTTTGACTTTTGGCCTCAATCTTCAAATCAATGATAAGATGAGCAGTCCATGATAAAAGTAAATTCTATTTTACATAATACATGTGCATGATATGTCGGATTGTGTTGAATTCAGAGTCACTGCCTACTGATATACATTAAACACATATATGTCACAATTTATAATTAATGAACGAAACCCTAATTGCTACAGAAATGTTTTCTTAGTAATTGCCATTATATCATGGTGCAGTAAAACCGAAACGATATGACGTTATGTATAGGTTAATTTATTCTTGTGACCTTCAATTGTGTTCCAAGGTGACACGTTAATTACGATATAGATGCATCGGTGTTAACTTTCAGTGTCAGTGATTTCAACCGAATGTGGCAGGTACAACAACCCCTCACGGCTTGTTGTTGGTGTCACTACTAAATGACTATTAGGCTGACAGTTGAGATTATAGGTTGCAGTAGCCAGTGGTCATTTTGGCTGAGTGACCGCGGTCATATTGCAGCTAGCTGCTAATATGTGGAGTTTCATGGCCCTGGGGAGACTGCGTTCAAGCATTAGCTGCGGTTTCAACCGTAGATCATTTTGTGCACGCAAAGGTTGTAGTGCCATGAGTGTAGTTCACTGGGTCATGTAAGTAGCGTGTGTATGTTCTTCTTTGCTGTCAGTATTGTGAATCTGATCATGTTCTCATCAATCATATTTCATGTTTGTGATGGGTTTTTGGTGATGTTTGCTCATCATTTCGTGACTGCCATACTCACAGCTTTGTTGCAGCAGCAGCTGCTGCATGAAGAGGCCAAAAAGCTGAAATGTAAACATTTTGAGGTATAAAATTACATTCTCATTGCCACTCCCATTAGAACCTGATTTGCTGTGTAAAAAAAAATTTTGCAAAAGGTAGCATTGGGTTGTTTCTTAAATGTCTGTAATTTTGATGTAATAATTTTTTTTTTTTTTTTTTTTAAGGGGTTCACCTTTCTGTGAATCTAAGACAATGATGTGATTTGTTAGATTGAAAAACAAAAAATGAGGGCACCCAAATTAAAGACTTAATGCATTAAGTTTAAACTACTTTGATTTCATATAACTGTGCTATGAGCAATTAAAGTGAGCTTCGTGTTAAACTAACACAGGACCAAGTAGGGAAAAGGAAGTTAATAATGATAGATTGGGAAATTACTCAAAATACTGGTGATACTGGATAAATAAGAAAAACTAATCATCCATTACTTTATCAATGTAACGATGCTTTATTTCACTGTATTGGATTTTATTGCCCCGATTCGACTGGTCTAAAGGATAGTCAACTTACACGGCATGCTGCCAGAGGCAGATGTAATGATCAGATGATAAGGCTTGTTGTCTACATCGTGTAACACATTTACCTCATAGGTGGGACCTGTTCTTTGCCTCTTCATAGACACTAAAGCACTAGACACCGTCAATTTCTTGCCTCATTGCCAATGGCATCTAGCTGAGATGTAGAGCAGCTCTCATGAAGAGTGCTCAGGCCAGGATTCGAACCTGGGACTTCGACTTTAAAGGAGAGCTAACTAACACCTTGACCACTAAACCAGCTCCTCTTCCTCACTGCTATTAATACTCCAAATATATAATCAACAACTCATTTCCCACCTTTCTTCAGTTTATTGTTTATGCTGGCTGCGTGGCATATGTACATAATGTGTGCATATATATGATGTATGATAGAGCTGTGGGAGGCAGCTCATAGTTCATTTGCTTCAGGAGCTATTCCCATCACGGAGTATGTTAAAGGCATCGATCCATCACGCGGGATAGTGTGTAATTGACACTCTTTCTAGGATGACGTGTGCCTGATGATGGCATCACTCTCAAAATTAACAATATAGCCTGCTGATGCTGATGCTGCTGCTGCTGCTGATGCTGCTGCTGATGCTGCTGATGCTGCTGCTGATGCTCAAATGTGCTCGCATCTGGCTTATGTACGTTCGAGCATCGAGATAAAGCAATGTGAAATTGTGGGTGGTAGTGATGACGTGTAGTTTTCAGGTCATGTTCATGTGCTTTATACTGGCTTAATGAGAAAAAGGTTCTTGAAATGTTTGTGACCAAACGGTACTTCAATAAATTAATGAAGTCATCAGCTTTTATTGTGTTAAAAATGTTAAAATGATGCAGAGAAAAAGGGTTCAGATGATTTCTGTTTTTTTTTTGCATAGATTATTTCTACTTTTTCGCAGTGCATGTGCATGTGTGCATGGACTGTGCACCACAACTTGCCGCGGTCAGATTTACATGTAGTTATTCCAGATTCATTTTTAAACTAACACTCTTCTGCGAATTCCCAATAAGCACAGTTGTATCTTGACTTCTAATTCAAACAACATGTACAGTAACCTGTGGAAAGTGGGATCTTTTTCCATTCGTTTCATTGCAGTAGGATTTGATAAATATATTTGACAATTTAAGTTAAAAGTGGCCGTTTATTAAATAGAAGGTAAAAACAATGAAAATTCAGTATGGGGCAGTTTTGATATAATGACAGCAGGTGGCGGCCCTGTGCATGTGGTCGTCATGGCAGTTTTCACTGCATCTGTGCTGTTTCTATTGTGATTTATTTTACACTTTCTGTTCATGGTTTTGTTCATTTTTGGTATTGTGCTTAGCTTTGTAAGCTCCAGAGAAGCTCTGGTTCTGGTGCAATTCAATCACGTTGCAGCAGTGTTTGTTTTATCCCTGTATTCCTGCAGTAGTGTTCTGTAATTGCGTTATTTGCGCATGGCTCAGAGCACTGTGTGAAACAAATTTGTGGCCTGGGAGTTGAGCTTTATCTTATTGTTCGCACTCCCTTGCTATTCTGCTTTAGCGCACACTGCAGGTCTAATTGTTGCCACTCCGCATGCCCCACACACTTTGGCGTATACAGTGTTGATCTAAACCAGGCTGCTTGAAGAATTACCAAGAATACGAATCGGGTAAATTGATTAATTAGACGTAATGGGGACATGTTATTTTCAGTAATTGGAAAGTTAGAACGAGCCACCAGCCCCTACTTTTGGGTTTTACAGGTAGCTGTTATGAGTTTTTACGTAACCAAGGTAACAAAGTCATGGTAAATTTTTATCATCTATTAAACAACATGGCCAAATGTGCCGCGTGCGTTTTCCAAGAGAAGGATAAACGCATGGAAAACGCATGGTTTTTAGCTAATTATAATGAGGCAAATACCATGTATTTTCCATGCGTTTGGAAAAACGCACATGGCACATTTAGCCATGTAATGTTAGTGACTCGCATATCTCAGACCCATGGTTTCCTAGATGTTAGTATATGGGAAGTTAATTTTGGCATCAGTCTTTATATCTGATGCATAATAGCTTAATTATTTCCAAATTTGATAAAACTATCTTTACATTATTCGAAGTTTTAATTGTTTATGCTGATATAACAAACATTGGCATCGTGTGTTATACATTTTTGAGCACATGCAACAACTCTAAAGGTGTCCAAACTGATTCCATGCCAACATGCAGCATGCCCACTGACCACTCTATACTTTCTTCCTTGTGTTTTTTTTCCTTGTTTTTTCTCTCTCTCAATGCAGCTGGATGATGAAACCCTCGGATCAAAATTGCAAAATTCAGTTGAGAATGATATTATCTTCGACATTAGAGCTCTATAGCTACGACACAAGTCTTTAAATATTGTGTCAAAGCATTCTTATTGTGATACAACTGAGAAGCAGTCTATAAATTAAATTATTAACTCAATATAGTCCCTTTTTTGTTTGCTTTTAAAGCTCTTTGTTAACTGCCCTTCTGCTCATTTTGAGTAGTTAACAAAAAAGTGAAAAGGCCAAGTGCCACCAGCTTATAGCATGACTTGAGAATGAAAAGACGCAGATGGTACTCAACGACCTCTGGCGTTTGCTGATTGGCTGTCACGTGACATATGACGTCACAAGGCCACGTGGTGTCACGTGACTGGCCTTGAAGTCTGCCCTGTTTGCTGCTGCTGCTGCTGCTGCTGCTGCTGCTGCTGCTGCTAAATTCTCTCTAAAGGAAAGGGTTACAGCAGTACGAAAAGCAGCAGGCTTGAGACGGCTGTATGTGATGCAGAGCATACTAAGTGGTAGAATTAAGGAGCCAAGGCTTAAAGTAAAAGTACACTGAATATGTGATGGGGTAACCCTGCAGGCCCTGGGTGCACTGGGACTGGGTTAAAACAGGCAGATAGCACCCCAGCTGCAGGTATATGGCCTGGAAATGGCCCGTTGTTAAAAGTAACACTGAAAATAACCGGCTGTAGGCGGACACTCAAGTGTCAATGTGGCAAAATGGCCTGTTGTTGAAAGTGTCACGATCTTAAATGTACACCATGTAATTATTTTTGTTTAATCTTGATTTAATTTTCTTTTTATTGAAGGTGCCACCATTACAGCAAATGCTCAGGTGGTTTCCTGATGGGCTCATATTTACAATAGTTTACAATGCATAGTTAATATCATGTAAATGTCTTACTTTATAATAATTTTTGTACCTTTTTCCATCAAAATAAAGTATCTATCTATCTATTCAGTCTCAAATTTTGGTCCATTTTCAAAATTGTCTTATTGGTAATATGGTCTGGAGGCAGAGTTTCATAAAACAGAATCTTTAAATGAACTAATATAACAACCTTGAAATTAAGACACCAAATTTTTTAAACTGCGTACAGGTTGTTATATAACTGGTTATCTCAAGCATGAGATGTAATAGGTCTTTTGTGACCCCAACATGTTGGTAAAATTCATTCATTCATTCATTCATAATTGATATTCGACGGACCACGGTTAACCGGTTTCGGCATGGGTAAATGATGTTGAGTAACCGGTTACAAAAATGGTAAGCTTTGGCGGAATGAGTCTAACTGCATTCTTCTACAGTCAAGACAGTAAAGAGCATTTCTTTCTTCCGGCCATACACTCATTTGCTTTCACCCCTTATGCATTCTCACATAGGGGGCGTGCAAACATTGTTGCCACCCTTTTAGCCCTATTGAACAGGCCAGGGAGGGTCAAGGGGGGGGGGGGGGGGCGTCTTGTGACAACATCTGATCATGTGACCAGTTGGGATGACCTTGCTGAGGCTGACCACTTGACTGGCTGACCTGCTGCCATCTATTGGATGAAGTACAGACAAAAAAAATGGCATCTCGAGTGTCATAGTATCTCTGCATCTGCAGCAGCTTCACATGCCTTGTCATATACTGAATTCTGGATTAAATGGAAGAGATAATACTTTTATATATCGCTAATGATGAGACGTTAAATTGGTGGTCCCTTGTACTCGGTGTCTATGCTGAGGCAACTGAAAGCTCCCACCCATGGAGTAATAGTGTAACGTGGGTGGACTTCCCCTATCGCTCATCTCATCAGTCAACCCTCGTGAGCGGCAATAACTATCTATCTATCTGTCTATCTGTCATTCTATCTATCGTTTTATCTATCTATCGTTCTAACGATCTGTCTATCTCTCTATCGGTCTATATATCTATCATTCTATCTATCGTTCTATCTATCATTCTATCTATCTATCTATCATTCTATCTATCTATCTATCATTCTATCTATCGTTCTGTCTGTCGTTCTATCTATCGTTCTATCTCATTCTATCTATCGTTCTATCGATCTATCTATCTCTATCGTTCTATCTCTATATCTAACTATCTATCTATCTATCTAGCTCTATCTATCTCTATCTATCTATACATTGTTATATATCTGGGTACCTCTGTAGTCGAATGTAATCATCTGCTACCTCAGAACTCTGCACAGGTATCTCTTCGGCATCATGCGTGTGACATCACAACTTAATTGTATGGTTCGTGATGACGTTACTTAAATGTTAGGAAAATGGTTTCCGGGCCTGCCCTGAAAAACAGCACTAATATACTCTCAATATTGGACAACTTTTGTTAGACAGGGAAAAAGCAGTGGTTTGTGGGCACATACGACTTAATGTGATTCTGGAACAAGACACTAATGACGTGTCTACTTTGAGTCAGATTTATGGTTTCTAGAAACATTTCTAGAACACGTCACTGGAATCTTTACTTCTTTATGTCTTCCGTTCAAAAAAGAGACAAATTAGAGGTACTGGGTCTTGCTAAGAAAATATGGAATGTTTTCGAGAAATATCAGGCTTGTGGCTTCAATGTTAGGGTAGTTGTTATTTCTTTCAGAGGTCTAGGTCTGAACTCTGGTCTTGAATTGTGCTAAAGCAAGCGAACAGCCCAGAATTGCAGCAGCATATCATTACATCTGCCCATTTACCAGATATTGGCAGAGGTTACAAACATTTCAGGCCGGTTTTAAGAAAAATAAGTTGGAATATAGATCAAGGTGTTTCCTGGGCAAGCATTATTACAGCCAATTTCACATACTTGGAAACTAAACTCCACAGTAGAGAGGTCTGATCCAGATGACGTCATGTGAATGCAGGACTCCAATTGGTTAAAGCAGTCCCTCATCACCCAATAAGAGTTCTGGATTCACATGACGTCACCTGGAGCAGCTGTCTCGGCTCTGGACTTAGTTTCCAAGTCTATGGAATTGACTGTAATAACCAGGAATGAGATTTTTATATATGATCTTATCGAGAACTCCTGATATGTCTGTCTGTCGCGCTTTTTTTGTGTTTGTCCGTCCCAGGAGAAAAACTTGATCATCTGTAGACTTTTTTAACTACCTGCAGTGGGATTAATTAGTTTAAAGTGTCGAATTATAGCGGATGGTAAACATAAAAAGTTGATGCTAAATGTTAGATGCTCACTCGGTTTGGTGTATTTAGCAAATACCCTGGCTCACTGTAACTTTGTGTCAAATTATAAGGCATACATGAAAATCAATTTAATCAACATTTTTATTTGGCATTTACTGTTACTTTGCAGTTGCCCTTATAACTAACCATATTCCAATAGCAAATATTCTGACGGTGATACTACATACACTACCTCTGTTCATATACTCGTTTCCTTAACCCATCAGTATTTTGCAAGATCCCTTCCCCCATCCGCAGCAGCCCAGGGAAGCAGGAGGTCCAGCAGCTGCGTGACTGAGCATCACTCAGCCCCTCATCCCCTGCTTATGGCAGCTTCAGCAGCAGTTATAGTTTCAGTATCTCATAGTCATGGTTGATCCTCATGCCCGGAGTAGATCGAGTGCTATCGACGTCTGTAGCTGACACCGGGTGAGGATAAAAATATGCAGCAAAGTGTCTAAGGCAGCAGTGCTTTCTTCGCCTATTTTTGGGCTCATATAGCTGGTTAGGAAACTTTTGTTACCCTTAATTGTATTGTCTTATTGTGCTGTCTCATTGTCTGCTACTGGTGTGAAGCATAATGCTTAATCGGCTTACATCACCAGCGGCCAGAGGCAGACATAATGATGAGATGTGTCAAGGTCTCAATTGGTCTGAAGCTGAGTCAGCTTACATGACCAGCTGCCAGAGGCAGACATAATGATGAGATGATAAGGCTTGGAGTCCACACCATTTACACATTTACCCCATGGGTGGGGTCGTTTACTTACCTCAGCTTAGACACTGAGTACAAGGCACCTCCAAGTTAACGTCATACCCATGCGTTCGACATCCAGCTGGGATGTAGCTCATGAAGAGTGCCCGGCCAGGGATCAAACCCGGTACCTTCAGCAGAGCTGGCCAATACGGAATTGCTGGATGCCTTAACCATTAGGTCACCCAGCCTCCATGTTACATTTGGCAGCTGTCTTTTACTTACCCCAGCATTGACCGAGTACAAGGCAACTGACATTCAAATTAGATGTAGCTCATGAAGGGTGCCTTGGCTGCGATGTAAACCCAGGACCTTCAGCAAACCCAAACAGGACCTTATCCACTCTCACCAGACTCACCACTCAGCTGTCTAATAATCTGTCTTTACAGAACTAAATAGTGCTGTATCATAAATATGTGCTTTGTTTTTTCGTATGATGTACCTTAGGCCTTGGCTCTCTCCTCAAAGAATTTAATATTGTAAAAAATTACAATAAAGATCTATCTATCTATCTATCTATGTCTGTCTATCTCTCTATCTATTTATCTAGCTATCTATCTATGTCTGTCTATTTATCTATCTATCTATCTATCTATCTATCTAGCTGTCTAGCTAACTAGCTATCTATCTACCTATCTATCTATCTATCAATCTATTTATGTCTATCTTTCTATCTATCTATCTATCTATCAATCTATTTATGTCTATCTTTCTATCTATCTATCTATCTAGCTAACTAGCTATCTAGCTAACTAGCTAACTAGCTATCTAGCTAACTAGCTAACTAGCTATCTAGCTATCTACCTAGCTACCTAGCTATCTAGCTATCTATCTATCTAGCATCTCTTGGTGACATTGTTAAGGCTACCTCAGACGTAATGGAATATATGGTAATAGGAGTCTTTAATTGCTTTTAGTACTTTTCCCTGCTGTTAATTATGGAGAAACTAAGCAAGGGAGTGATAATTAAGATGGGTGGGATTCTGCCAAAGTGTCTGCAGATTGGTGACTCAGGAAAAGGAATGTTATTTGAGTGGCATCAAGAGTCTGTGGAACCTTCTTCAATTCGATATGTCTCTCTTTTGTGAACATGGATGAGGAACTCTCCACAGAACGAGATGGTTTAGTGAGATATCTGTTGCAGCAGCACGAGGGTAAATACCTGGGACTGGGTGCCCCTGTTCTGCTGGCAATCAAGACATTGGACAAACAAGAGGGGTCACAGCATGGCCTCCAGTCAGATGTGTACAATGGACCACAGAATTACGTTGTATTTGTACACCTTGAGTGCATCTAACACTTAAGCATCTAATTTATGGTTATAAAAACTGTACTATACTTTCAGTCTCATGGTTACATCTGTTTATTCCGTAGTATTTTTCAAATCTTAAAGTTGAAGAGGGTCTCCTGAATACATGTAGAATCTAAGAATTGAAATTGCTCAATTTTCACGACCATATAATTACATTGCTTAGTTGCTGAATTGTGGCATGTACATTATGGACATATTAATGTTGTTGACGTCCAATGGCTATTTGGTATTTCTAGTCATTTTTGGGTGTACATTTTTTTTAGGTACATACATACGAATATCTTCTGTATAACTAGTAAACTATCACATTAAATTCATGGTTAGAGACAAGTGTTCAGTAATATAATTACAGTCACTACAATTTCTAGGCTGAATTTCAATTTGTTGTCCTTCTTTATATAGGGTATTAAATTTGCTCTAATTGCAAGTTCAGCATTGTCCAGTATCGCAGTGTAGGTACATGTATCAATGCTTTGGTTCTGCTTATCATTCTTCAGGAGTTTTTCCCATTAATTTTGTTCTTTCACTATATTGTATTATATTTTTTACCTCTTTTTAAAATTATTGTTGAATGTTGTCGACGTTCGACCCTCACGAAATTTGATGGTTTGAGAGTTTTCAAGGCAAACCATCTTGTTTTCAAGAATTCCTTGTTGAACAATTTGTAATTGGGAAGAATCTCAGAAATTGTCTGTGTATAGATTGCTACTTGACATTTAGTGATTGTGCTTCTGTAGTGAATCTTGGGGATCATGTTAATATTATGCCGCTCTTCGTGAAAGGTCTAGAGTGTTAGAATTTAAGATAGATAGATCCATAAAAAATTTGTGACTTTTTGAGTCTGTTCTGGCTTTTGGTAGCCTTCTGACCTGAAGTTTAAGATTGGTCTTAGTTTGCCCGAGACAGGGCGGGGGCCTAGCTCAGAGGTAGCGCTCGGGGTTCCAACCGCTGGGTCCCAGGTTCAATTCCCGGTCGAGCCTAAGTTGGATGGCTGTTTCCTCCTTCGTCTCATTGCCATGGTCTCTGCCTGTCCTAATTAGCCCATCAGGTGCAGAAATACAGGACGTAAAGCCCTAATCACACACAAACACACACTCACACAGTTTGCCCGAGACACTGCGCTTGTTCACTAAAGAGGACACACCCTTTGCTGAGTTGGCTCACCTGAATTGCGTGTTGCGTGGGTTTTGGGTGCATTTAAAGACACGCTAATGCAAATATCTGTCGCGTGATGAAAATACTGTATACCAAATTTCATTGTCTGGCGATGAATATTAACAAAGGCGCTTAAGTGAACAGCAGATCGCTCGGGCAAGGTCTTAGTGGGATTGACATTCTAAATGTTAATCTGGGTTTATAGTCAGTTATCACTTAAGCAAGTCTCAACCGACTTCACAATTACATCCTTGGCAGGCCAAAATAGAGTCTTTTTCAACTTCCTGGGGAGTATTCAACCTTGAACATGCGGTTAACCGCCGGGGTTTAAGAGCTCACTCCAGTGCCATCACTGTGGGTGCCTTATGCCAAGTGCCCGTTGCACTAACCCGAGGAACTTTCCTGACCGCACACCACTGTCGGCTCTTATTCAAATGTACCCTGGCGATATGAAGTTTCCAATAGAGTTACTTTATGATTTATTAATTCAGTTAGTCTATGCAATGCATTTATTGTGTCTCGGGTAGCATGAGTGACTATTAGTGTATTTTGGTGCTTCTCATGAGCTCAGGAGTCCCATGGCATTGACTAAATCTGGCATTCGTACATTGTCCAGAGCACATCCAGATAAGAACCTAGCAGTTACTAACAGTACATGTGAAGGTCCCCTTCGGTCAGCCATCTTCCTAAAGCAAGCCCGCCCTCCTCCGCTATGCTAGGGGCCTTGCTAGAAATGGGCTTAATTACCTGGTTTATGCATATCCAGTTTGATTGGTCGCGAAGATATGTGGAGCGCCAAATCATCGGTTATGTTTACGAAATGTATCTATATTTAGCGCAGCAACGTGGCCCGGTTCGACGGTTAAGCGTTTTGAACGCTGAGTGGATTGCTTGCATTGGCTGACCTACTTAGTCACGCGCCTATTTACCGCTAGAGGGCTACATGAAAAAATTCACTTAAATGCAGTAAATTCAAGCAAGGCCGCTTACGAGCTGAGCGGAAAGCAGATTTGCTTCCGGAAGATGTCAGTCAGCTGGCCTTGAGAGACTTAAGACCAGGAGACTCAGGAGAGACAAAATTTGAAGGGATGTAATATAAAACTTCAGTACCGTAGACATGGCATTGGCCACTATGCCGTGGTCTGGTGGTTAGGGTATTTCCCTGCTAATCATGAGGTAGTGGGTTCAAACCCCCACCATGGCATCGAGGACTTGGGCAGATCCTCTTCAACCATTGCCTCAACCAACCCAGGTGCAATGGTAGCTCGAGAAATGCGAGAAATCTGATGTTCGCTTAGGCTCTCTTATTTATTATTTGTCATTTATTGTGAATATAAGCCAAAAAAGAAAAAACATTAAACCTAATACTCTAAGAGCATTTAAATAGCATTTTATAGATGCACTGTTTGTTACTTGCCAGCTACAGGTTCTCTATTTTGTTGCCTGTCTCTGAATTAAGCATTATAGCTGCATTATATGTTACTAGAGCTGTATAGAAAGAACTCAATCTTATTTGTCGTCTTTGATATATTGCTTTAAATGTGATTTTTATGCACCAGAAATGAAGGCACTGTCCATATACTAAATTAACGTTTGGCAATTCAGAGCGATTCAGTTTTCTTTTGGGTGATTTTACTGCTGTTTTATTGCATGTGGGATGCGCTTCAATGGGATTATTTTCTGTGCTGGCTTAGGTAGAAAGGTTTTTTATCTCTGCACAATGCACATGCATAGGAGTGAAGGTTTTCTTCATGCGTTACACTGTGTATGTGCAAAATCTCGTGGCTTTGATGTGACAGGGTTTTCTAAAGAATTCCCTGGACTGGCAGATTTGCTAAATTCTGAAGAAAAAAAAGTGTAAAATTGCCAGAAACAAATCTTTGCAGATTTATCAAATATAGAAAAAACATTGTCACAAGTGTACTGAGTAGATCTAGAGCTGCATGGACTTTGCATGATATAGCCAGGGACCTGCAATAGTTCTGTGGACAGAGTGTTGCAAGCTCATTACATATGAATACCACTTATTTAATTGTCAATAACTCTACATGCTGTTGGCTTAGTCTAATTCTTTCTTAATCTTTTCTGCAGTCAATATATTTTTAATGAATTTTTGTGCATTGTGTATTATTGCTCTTGGACATCTTATCATATGCTGGTCACATTAATTCGGTTCCTTGTCCAAGAATGTGCAGGTCACACCCATAATTTATATGTTGCATGTGACAACATGATGAAAGTTTGCCTTTGTATTCGGAGATTAAGCTGATATCAAGTTAATAGATATAGATAGATAGATATATAGATAGATAGACAGATAGACAGATAGATAGATAGATAGATAGGTAGATAGACAGATAGATAGATACATACATACATACATACATACATACACAGATACATAGATATATAGATAAGTTGATTCATAAGTACATAGATCAGAAATAAAATGTTCACAATTTCCGATTCCTCCATCTTAAAGTGCCATGTCATTGTGCCTGTTGGAACAAATCATTATCAAATGTATCGGATATCACGAACATGATCCTGGTCATGCAGGGATGACCTTCACCCCACTTTCAGGCCAATTTACCCTAATTGGAGCAAGATGGCTAATGAGACAGCTTTGCTTATGCTAATTGCTCTGCTGTTGCTAACTGTATCTGCATGTTTAAGGGGCAGATCGATTCATCCATTGAATTAGGACGACCCTGTTTGCTCGATTTGAAAGCTTAGCTGACCTCGTCATTTAGTTGACTTCATCAGTTGTTCAGGCTAATGATGGATGGAGTTAAGGCTGCTGCTGCTGCTGCTGAGGATGCTGATGATGATGCTGATCCGCATCTGTGGCTGGTTGGCTGGCTGACAGGCTGCTTGGCATTGGCTGCTTAGTACGTAGATGACAGGCTGACTGAGTGATATCCTGTATTAAATTTATATTTGTTGATACTATTTTTACGGAGTGCACATGTCTGCTGGTCATCTAGAAAATATTATGAAATATAATATTTCTCGCTTTTGTCTTCTTTAGTGGAACACAGAAATATTAACTTTTTAGTGGTTATAACTTGTAATACATTGAGTTTTGGTAGTCAATTATATTTATTTATAAAACATACGAAGCTACGGAAGCCATTTTAGGACATGAGAAAAAAAAAAATTAATTGTATAAACGATTTAGTAAATTGTATATACGAAGTACTAAATCGTATATACGAAATACTAAATTGAATATACGATATACTATATTGAATATACGAAATACTAAATTGAATATACAATATACTAAATTGAATATACGATATACTAAATTGTATATACGAAGTACTAAATCGTATATACGAAATACTAAATTGAATATACGATATACTAAATTGTATAAACGAAATACTAAATTGTATAAACGAAATACTAAATTGTATAAACGAAATACTTAATCGTTTAAACGAATTACTATATAGTTAAACAAATTACTAAACCGGCCATATCTTTGTTAATATTTGGTCTACAATTATGTGTGACCTATCTAAAGACTCGCCTTGGACAGTGCTATTTAATACTCTATACTGGAAAATTCTAGGTACAGCACAACAGCACTCAAAGGGAATAACTTTGTTTCACAATATGACATCCTAATTACCCTTGTCCTTAAACCCAGCTCTTTCTATCAGGCCCCAGTCTTTCCTTTCCTTCCCTGTCCCTTTCCTTCCCTCCCCTTTTATTTGAGCAATATTGAAATCTATTGGGCCCTGGTAAATTATAACCAGTCAGTGTCCATATGCTAAGGCAAGTAAAAGACCCCACCCATGGGGTAAGAGTGTGACATGGATGGACTCCTCCTCCCTCTCATCTCATCAATCAACCCTCGATAGTGGCAAGAACTTGCCTTAGAGGGCTGCATTTCCCATATCTGTCTATCTAATTTATCTATCTCTCTATCTTTCTATCTATCTATCTATCTTGGATCCCTCCTAGATCTAGATTGATGGGAAAAGTTATTTTAAAGTCCTCCTTCCTGATATCATCCATGTTCGGTCTATAATTGCAGGCTATATGTAATAATTATGCAATTTGACAAAATTCAATTAGCATGGATCAAGATATTATTAAAATGTAGCATGGTGCAATTAAAGTCAGCATCACATAGTAAACCCAACTACAGGAAATACTACAAGAAGGGAAGGGAAGGGAAGACTGGGGCCTGATAGAAAGAGCTGGGTGTACGGACATGCCGTTTTCACAGATCAAACTGTATCTAGAATTTTTTAACTTTGTTTATTAGATAGACCTGCCCAAGACGAGTCTCTACATAGGTTACACATAACTGTAGACCAAATATTAACTAAGCTATAGCCAGTTTAGTATTTCGTATATACAATTTAGTATTTCGTATATACAATTTAGTATTCCGTATATACGATTTAGTATTCCGTATATACGATTTAGTATTTCGTATATACGATTTAGTATTTCGTATATACGATTTAGTATTTCGTATATACGATTTAGTATTTCATATATACGATTTAGTATTTCGTATATACGATTTAGTATTTCGTATATACGATTTAGTACTTCGTATATACAATTTAGTATTTCGTATATACAATTTACTACATCGTTTATACAATTTAACTTTTTTTTTCTCATGTCCTAAAATGGCTTCCGTACGAAGCAGTAAAAAAAAGAAAAAAGACAAATTTATACCAAATTATTGTCTAAAATATTTCTTTACAACAATTGATTTGGTGTGATGCTCTGCATACAACGAAATAAACATGGTCCTGATAATAAAATTCATTAATTTGACTGAAGTACAGTTTATAAGATGATGATTTGGTGCGGCAATCAACGCCCCTCTGATCCTACTTTCCAATGTCCTTTATTGTGACTAATTTTGATCAGTTCATCTGCTTGGCTTTGCAGTCAAGGACTAACTAGTCTAGCAATTACTTTTGGCCTTGTGTGGCCAGAACACTGTGAATAATCAGTTTTGGGAGCAATTCCCAATCTGGGATCGTTCCTAAATTTTCACCAAATGTAGTTATGTTGGTGCCTTGGCGATTTATTTGCCTTCCATGTCCAGATGAAGAAGTATTGCAGCAGTTTGTGGAAAGACATTTTATGATCGCTTCCTAACCACGTGCAACAAACATTATATCAATAGTAGATGGTGATGAGTCCAATATATAGTTTTGTGGGATGAGAAAAATTATTCGTCTCGGCCAATATAATTTTTCAGAGTCCCAAAAATCTCTTATGTCGGATGTGACACCATCCACCATTGCTTATATTCTCCACTCATTGTACAACATGCACTGCAGCTGTCCACATTGCAGCCATCCAACATACCCTCCAGCTGTCCAACATACACCAAGCTGTCCTACATACACCCAGCTGTCCAACATACACCAAGCTGTCCTACATACATCAAGCTGTCCAACATACACCAAGCTGTCTTACATACACCTAGCTGTCCAACATACCCTCCAGCAGTCCAACATACCCTCCAGCCGTCCAACATACACCCAGCCATCCAACATACAACCAGCTGTCCAACATACACTCCTGCCATCCAGCATACATCCAGACAACAAATGAGACAATATAAATTGTGCACATCCAAAGGAAATTGAAAATAAACATATACCAACAGAAGAGAATATTAAGATCCAAGAATATATATGTATATCCATAGGACAGAAATAAGATACTTATGTCTTTGTTATGTGAACCCTTCACTGAGTAGAGATATTTGATGTCATGTACATTCAGCTAATTTTAGTAATTTTCAATGGTGAATTTATCATTTTTGGTCTCGAGATGTGTCGTGTCTGTAGAATGAGTCAATTATTCACCTTTGGTAGTAGTTTCACTGATATGAGATATGATACTCGTTGTATAAATTGAAATAGATATTGATAAAATTGCAAATATTATATAAATCATATGTAATGCTGAATGATGGCGAGATCGGTTTATCATAATAAATAAAGATAAGATAAATATATTATATTGGTCATATAATTATGTGAAATTCTCCTTACACTTTGGCAAATAATAGTATATATGTACAATACTAATAATTAGTTTTATCACTAATTATTAAGTAAACCTTGGTGTCGCCTAATTATATCTCACTCGATCGGTGCTAGCTGCTCTCCACATCATTTCTACAACCCAGTTGTGCTATTTGAAGAAAATTTATCAGGACACGATGATCACGTGACCCAAAAGCACCAATCAGATAATTGACCTAGTTGTGATTGGGCCAATCAGATCTCTTTAAAGTAGGCCACTCACAAAGTCTCCTAACGGTTGGTGTTATAACTACAGGGTGGAGCATGTCAATTTACCCTGCTTTATATTTTGCTTTTTTTCATTAAATAACCCCCCCCCCCCAACCCCCTAGTGAATTGTGCCCTGTAACTAGATTAAGAGGCATTGGGAGCTGCTTTCAGTGATGATGTATCAAAGTCACAAGCAAACATTGATTTGCTTTTGCTCCTCAGAACTGGAATAACAAAACTCGGTGCTGAACGTGCGTGATGAATGCAAGGGCCCGCCATGTTTAAACATCCAAGTTCCCAGGATCCTGGAAAATTGATTAGCTATAGGCACATAATTCACGCCAAGCTGCGTCCCCCAGCCCTCTAGGAATTCATAAAGGGTAAAGGACTGATGGAATAAGGCAGCATTCGTAGTGTATCTTGCTTGGTCGTGCATCCTAGATAAATGTTGCATGAAGATGCCGCTAGGTTAAAGCTAGCTATTGGCCTGACTGCATTTACTCTGAATCGAAGACATTTATTTACATCACACAAATTATATTTAACATAGCCACTGGCGGATCTAGCCCTGACTCTAAGGGGAGGGGGCAAAAGCGTGACTGTTTAGATGTCCATGTCAGTCATTTTATAGGCCTTTTATAGACATTAAGGCTTGTACGCCCCCCCCCCGGGATCCGCCAGTGAGCACAGTAATTTCTATGACTAATAAAAATGAACATTTTATTGTTATATTCCTGCGTTTTGGGAGTCTCCCTAAAGACAACAATTTGTGTCGTTATAACCCTTAGTTACAGTGTACCTCGTCATTAAGACCACCCATAGTGCAGATTTAATTGGTCTTAATGGCAAGGTGGTCTTCTTAGCGGAAAAATACAATGGCAAGAATATGATTGGGTGTGCAAATGGGTGATCAGGTGGAATAAAGCATTCCCGGTGAGGTGACCTTGAAGTCGGATCCACTATAGTTTATTTTTGATGGTGACATAGTTGATTTTCATTATATTCAATTCATTCTGTTCCTTTTTGATGCACATAATTTAGTCGATATAACTGACACAAATCATCCCTTTGCATGTCGAATATAGCATGTGTTTTTGAGTGACGTCAACTAATGATATCAGTTTTGTTTGCATACATACTCAGCAACCTTGACCTTACCATTTGTGAGGTCACTTGAAAGCCACAACATATCTGCACAATCAATATATTACCATCTCGATATAGACAAATATCGCTCATTTTCGAAGGACACTATTGGCCAGGGACCAATGATGGCCATAGAGATACATAAGTATATAAGAGATGGATGATAATATGTACATGTATAGGTGACGTCAAGGTCCTTGCAAGTTGGAGAGGGGTGGGGGCCTAGCTCAGTGGTAGCGCGCTGGGCTTCCAACCACTGGGTCTCGGGTTCAATTCCCGGTTGAGCCTAAGTTGGATGGCTGTTTCATCCTTCGTCTCATTGCCATGGTCCCTACCTGTCCTAATTAGCCCATCAGGTGCAGAAATACAGGACGTCAAGCCCTAATCCTAATCCTGTTCTATTCTATTATATTCTATCAGTGTTACTAGTCTGAAGCTTAGTCGATTTATATTGACCTGAGGCAGACGTTATGATGATATGATCAAACCTAGAGTTCACATCAATAAATGTGACTATTTATCCCTTCACAGGAGTTTGGGTTAGTTTATATTATGTTGAAATGCTTTTTGACTTTAAAAAAAGTTAGTCATGACTTGACATTGCCTAATGTATAGTAGACTAATCTGTTCGTCTAACCTACAGCGTTACATTATGTTAAAAGTTTACTATTTTTACTGTCATGCTGGGAAGGGTATTCGGCATAGATATATCACTGAAAGGTACGTGTTGAAGACGTGCCGTAGTCGTGTTAAAGACGTGCCAGAGTCGTGTCGTGGGTGACAATATCAGCATGTTGGCGTTGGCAGGGCACGCGACAGGGCTTCTCCAGGGAGAATTGTTATGTCCCATACTTGTCGGCAGCATCTAGGCTGCGTAATGTCCTCGTTTTATCGCTCAATGTCCTTGTTATGGCGTTCGTATTGTCACGCAGGGTGTGAAGCAAGGATCTGTTGTGTTGGCTGCACATGTCTTGTGAGAATATTCACCAGCCGAATACCTAATGCATCATATATGATATGCCATTGTGTCTATGCACGCCTCACAAGGATATTGGGAAGAATTTGGGGCCCACCACACAATGCTATTTGTTGTGAACGTACAAAGATATTTGAAGCTGGTAAGACGAATGGTCCAGACTGCCACAGGGACTATGTTTCATCTTCCACAACAATAAAACACATTAGAACCATTGATGATACTACAAAATGCTCTAGGAGTTATAAATGTGAGATCTAAACTGCTGAACTGAAATTTTCGCTGGGAGGTTTGCCTCAAGGTGAAATTATGCGGTGTATTTAATTACTGATTGAACAAGAACAAGAGCGAAACGATATGTCTTCCAAATGCTGTGGTAGGTTTTGGAAAAAATAATATACGAAAATGAATTATAGATAAGTGTCTGATTTTTCATATTCAATTTCAGATTTTAGCTGTTGCAACGATGCCAAACAGAGGCACTTTAAATATGAGTGTAAGACACCAACAATTCAACATGTGGTTTATGCGCCATACAGGTTTACAAGTATAAACAAATGCAATGTGATATAATAATAAACAATGTGTTGGAAGGGGATACATCCGAGTATTTGTGTATGTGGGTCTGGTTTACAAAAGACGGGGTTCCTGGACTATAAACAATGATTCATTATAAGTCTGCTGTTTATATGCCGGTCGGACTGCGTAGTGACTGTGTAGTGGCATTTTATAGCTTTTACTTAAGACTTCAAATATGTTTTGAATCAGAGAGTTTGATTAATTTTCGAGACTCACAGACAGCACGAAGGCTTAACATCTACACTGTCATATATGGTTCCATATACCCCAAGGTCCTCCAGTGTCCTTTCCTATGTGCTTGTGTCCTTGGAGGGGACCTTCATTGAGGAAGGGACCTTCATTGAGGAAGGGACCTTCATTGAGGAAGGGACCTTCATTGAGGAAGGGACCTTCATTGAGGAAGGGACCTTCATTGAGGAGGGGACCTTCATTGAGGAGGGGACCTTCATTGAGGAGGGGACCTTCATTGAGGAGGGGACCTGAGCAAGGACACCTGTAAGGCCAAACAGCCATCCAACCAACCAGCCAGCCAGTCTCATTGGTTGGCTTATTGGACAGCCTCGCTGGGACATAATGAGCAGTCATGGAGGACCAATCGATCTATCAGGACTGTAAGTGACATTCCAGGACTCTCCATGGCACTCACAGTTGAACAAGGACTGTAGCCAAGCACCCTTATCCACTATGGTCTCTTTACGTCAATGTCTATTCTTAGCTTAAGCTGAACCGATTTTTTTTTTCTCCTAGGTTTATCATTTGGTGAGATATTTAAAAACATGCATTTTCCATGCGTTTATTCAATGCATGGAAAACGCAAGTGGCACTTGCAAAGACATGCTGATGCCAAAATCTGTGTCGTGTGTTGAAAATAATACTGCATACCAAATTTCATTGTCTAGCGATCAATATTAACGAAGTTATTGGCGAGTTTAGCCAACCCGCAGCTATATGTATCCGGCCATCTCAACCTATGCAGTGTCCTTTGACTGTGAACTAGCGGTCACACAAAAAAACCGATAAGTAACGGTGCTAAAGTGAACAGCAGATCGCTCGGGCAAGTCAAGTTGTACTGTAAATGGGAGCAGGAGCTTAGCTCAGTGGTAGTGCGATGGGCTGCCAACCATTGGGTTCGAATCCAGCCCATGTTGGAAGGTTGCTTCATCATTCGCCTCATTGCCTGGGCACCTGCCTTTCCAGATCAGCCCTGGGTTTGAATCCAGCCCATGTTGGAAGGTTGCTTCATCATCCGCCTCATTGCCTGGGCACCTGCCTTTCCAGATCAGCCCTGGGTTTGAATCCAGCCCATGTTGGAAGGTTGCTTCATCATTCGCCTCATTGCCTGGGCACCTGCCTTTCCAGATCAGCCCTGGGTTTGAATCCAGCCCACGTTGGAAGGTTGCTTCATCATTCGCCTCATTGCCTGGGCACCTGCCTTTCCAGATCAGCCCTGAGTTTGAATCCAGCCCATGTTGGAAGGTTGCTTCATCATTCGCCTCATTGCCTGGGCACCTGCCTTTCCAGATCAGCCCTGGGTTTGAATCCAGCCCACGTTGGAAGGTTGCTTCATCATTCGCCTCATTGCCTGGGCACCTGCCTTTCCAGATCAGCCCTGGGTTTGAATCCAGCCCACGTTGGAAGGTTGCTTCATCATTCGCCTCATTGCCTGGGCACCTGCCTTTCCAGATCAGCCCTGGGTTTGAATCCAGCCCACGTTGGAAGGTTGCTTCATCATTCGCCTCATTGCCTGGGCACCTGCCTTTCCAGATCAGCCCTGGGTTTCAATCCAGCCCACGTTGGAAGGTTGCTTCATCATTCGCCTCATTGCCTGGGCACCTGCCTTTCCAGATCAGCCCTGGGTTTGAATCCAGCCCACGTTGGAAGGTTGCTTCATCATTCGCCTCATTGCCTGGGCACCTGCCTTTCCAGATCAGCCCTGGGTTTGAATCCAGCCCACGTTGGAAGGTTGCTTCATCATTCGCCTCATTGCCTGGGCACCTGCCTTTCCAGATCAGCCCTGGGTTTGAATCCAGCCCACGTTGGAAGGTTGCTTCATCATTCGCCTCATTGCCTGGGCACCTGCCTGTCCTGATCAGCCCTGGGTTTGAATCCAGCCCACGTTGGAAGGTTGCTTCATCATTCGCCTCATTGCCTGGGCACCTGCCTTTCCAGATCAGCCCTGGGTTTGAATCCAGCCCATGTTGGAAGGTTGCTTCATCATTCGCCTCATTGCCTGGGCACCTGCCTTTCCAGATCAGCCCTGGGTTCGAATCCAGCCCATGTTGGAAGGTTGCTTCATCATTCGCCTCATTGCCTGGGCACCTGCCTTTCCAGATCAGCCCTGGGTTTGAATCCAGCCCACGTTGGAAGGTTGCTTCATCATTCGCCTCATTGCCTGGGCACCTGCCTTTCCAGATCAGCCCTGGGTTCGAATCCAGCCCATGTTGGAAGGTTGCTTCATCATTCGCCTCATTGCCTGGGCACCTGCCTTTCCAGATCAGCCCTATCTGGTGCAAAAATATGGGATGTAAAGCTCGTCTCACCCACCACCCACCCTCTGCAATTGGTGTTAAAATGATAGAATTCTGGTCATTACAGTGAGGTTAAAATAGCACTTGACAGGAAAGAGTTTGTAGGAAATCAAGGACTGTCACCATTAGCAATTAGTGTATCTTTTTGTAAAGCAAAATGCTAATCTTGCTAGAACTGTCTTTCCTCAACAGAGAAATTAGACTTCACTACTGAAAAAATCATCAGCAACTAATTATTTTAGTAAAAATAGATAACTTTTTGACTGCAGAGAATAAATAATCACTCAAAACTGTTTTCACCAAGAAGTTAGTCAGCTTTATTTACAGTGGATTGCAATAAAGTGTAGCCAGCCACTTGACGAAGTCTCCTGGTGATGTCAAAATTTACCATGCTTGAGTGGTTCCCAATCAAGCCCACAAATAGAAATGGACTTAATTTCTTTGGTCTCAATTAGAGTCAGTTGTGTTTTGACTAGTAAATGCTTGGGAATGAAAATTGACTAGCAATCCACCAGCTACTTTAAAACAGCAGATAAAGATAGTTTAACCTGTTATTAGGGAGGCACTCGCCACTCATGCGTGCAATACTGTGACGTGGCTGCTGCACTTGGAATTGCACTGATGGCCTGATGAATACGCTTCAGTACAATCAGCTGTAAACCTCTCGGACTATCAGCAATTAGTCAAAACTGCTGACATCTTGACGACAGTTATACTGTATATTAATGTGTTGGGATGACTAACTTTCATAGCAAGCGAGTCAATCTCAAATGTCCTGAGTCCTCTGTTCAGTCAGTCTGACTAACTTTTGCTCTAGAAAACTGACTAATAGACCGAAACATTGATGTCATTTGCAGTCATGCTAATCATCGTTGAGGCAGTTTGTCGGACACGCTGAAAGTTAGTCAGATTGTAGAGGTGATCATTCTAGACACTGTCAAATAGCTAAGGCTTAGTCGGAAAAAAGAGACTTTTCGGTGTGTAGGAATAATCGTTTTACCGTGGTGGGCCACATTTGACCTTGTGAAGTGTGTTCAAACTGCTCAAGGCCAAAGATCTGCCCTGACTGAATGCCTCAGTGTTCCGGGACTAAACAGCTGAATGAGGGATAGGCAAGGTGAAGGAGGATGCACCAGGCAAACCCTTGCTATTGTTATGGCTGATGATGCCAGTTGCTGCTGCTGCTGTCAGGAAATGACATCCCTAGGCATGCCTAGGCCACTCTAGGCATCTCTAGCTACTTCACTGAGCAATGAAGAGACTGGATGCTGCTCTAGGTAGTAGCTCCAGGGTGCAGTTTAACCATCATTGACCCTCATTTATCCTACCACTCTGCTTCTACTCAAACTGGCTATAAGAAATTACAAAGCAATGGGTTATCTGTATAGAAATTCAACAGCCTACCGTACGGAATTATTATTTTTAATATCACCACTATTATCATAGTAGAGCAGGGGCTTAGCTCAGTGGTAGCACGTTAGGCTACCAACCGCTGCATCCTGGTTCGAATCCTGCCCATGTTGGAAGGTTGCTTCATCATTAACCTCATAGCTGTGGCACCTGCCTGTCCTGATCAGCCTATCTGGTGCAGATAAATGGAGGGATAGGCAAGGTGAAGGTGGATGCACCGTAAAGCCTGTTCCCCCCACTCATACATATTATTAAAGTAGTTGAGTTAACTAGTGTTTATAGTGGAATTACAAAATCAGGTGATCTGATGAATAGCTCTACATATTCATGATGATAGATTAACTTAAAATGAACTAATTGCTTAGATGGTGGCTTGTCCCAAGACAATATACATGGTAAAATATTTGTCAATGCAAGTGACATTTTTTATTTGTGCATGGATTATTGTAGGATTGTTCATTGGAGTTGATATTAGTTTACTGCCATTTCATATGAGGTATGTATCAAATGACACAATGTAAATTAGTTGACTGATTAAGATATCATTATAAGTAACATACAACGATGTGATCACAGATTAATATACCAAGATTGGACAGTTCTTCATTTGCATAAGCCATCCAGGGCCTCTCAGGGTTGGTGGATGGCTTCCATTACGATTGGTGACGTCATAATCATTACAATAGCCAGTGATGTCATTGTGACGTCATATTTCTGCGTGTGCTTAACATCGATTTAAAACCAATCCTGAGTATTAAAACATATTTTCATGATGTGATTCTCAAAAAATCTATATCATTAATTATTTGATTTTCATTAGTGTATTTAAATGAACAAATTCTTTCTTTGTTTGATATGAAACCGCCACTGCGGGCTTGTCATACGGTGAATCGCCAACCCTGAAAAGGCTTACATTGGTTCAATTGTACTGTATTCTCTGGGTATTATTACTCTGTGGATATGATATAATATGCACTGCAACGATACCATATATTTAATAATGTCAATACGTCATGCAAATGTCACATGGCAAGTAACCTTCAAATTCGAAGAAACGAAAAATAAACAGTGTGCAGATTTCATCTGTGTTTTCGAACACATCAGCATTTCAGTTCAATAACTGCAAGAAATTCAATTTGATAACAAGTATTAGAGAAACAATTTTCTTTGAAAAGCTATTTGACAGTGTATTACAGCCAATTTCACAGACTTGGAAATCAATCTCATAGACATGGAAACTAAAAGCCTGACATCTTATGAATCTAGGACTCCCATTGGTTGAGGGACTTCCTTAGCCAATTGGAGTCCTGGATTCATAGGACGCCCTCTGGAGGTTAGCGAAATTGGCTGTAAGTGACTTACCCCACAGCGTTTTTTATCCAACAAGCTAATCCTAAGTCAATCTGACTTTTTCAATATTATGTAGCCTGCTTTGTGAATATTTTGTAAGCTGCCATGTTTTTGACTGAGAAAGAATACATCATAATTAGTGAAATTCCAAAATGTACATGAAAATGGCAAAAGCTGACTTATTAGATACATCTGACTAACTTGTCAGTCAAAAACGACCACAGGAAGACAGTCATGCTAGACTCCACCAGTTGACTAAAGGATAGGTCCGTTTGCTAACAGTAGTTAAGATTTCCAGTATATTCCTGCTCATGGAGGGGCACTGTTTTACTTTCTCCCTCTGCCGAATATCAGTTTGCTTGCTTGATTAATTTCTTGCTGTAGGAGAAACGGTAAAACACTGGGCATCTGACATTGGTCCGTGTTTATGCAAACATTTAGCCCTGGCCAGGATGTGATAAGCTGAGTGAGGGTTTGCTGGAGAGAGTTGAAAGAGACCTTGATGGACACAAGTGGCTCATGTGATGTGTTGGCAGCAGTTAGAGACCATTTCTGTTGTGGAGGGACCTGCATGAAGGGTTTGTGGTTGCCGCAGCAGCAGCAGCAGCAGCAACACAGGCCTAGAGGGATTGATGCCCACTGATGCTGAATATATCTGTCAGTAGCATTGATCAAAAACATCCTCTGTGCTGTGTTGCTAGCCTTGCTCTGCTGGCACACTCGGGCTTTACTGCCTCCGAGGGTCCTAATAGATTTTCCAGCAAGCCTGGGTGTTAGCAAGTTGAAGGTTGTATGGTACAATATGTATTATTTCATGCCATACCTCAATATTATATGATAATATGGAAACTAAGCAGTAATGCTTGCATTATCACCTCACAGTGAGACCTTATGAGGAATACTCTCCTTCAGTTACCATGGAAGCCACCTATTAAGACCACCCAACTTCAAGGTCATATCGATTTAAGGCCAACTGGCCAGGCCCATAAGCTGTGACTAAAATGCAGGAGAGATCCAGTAAAAAGTAAACTTAACGTTAGGACAACTTCAGCAATTACCAAGGGTAGTTTTAATTAAGACATCAGACAGATATATAAAAGATATGTAAAAGTGAGGAATAGTTGTGGAGATAAATTTGAAATATGTATAAACCAATAGTACGTGGATACACCTAATTTAGGAAACAGGGATTCCCAGGAAAGCTTAATTTAACTCTTGACAATTGTGTTTGAACCCAAAAAAAATCTACACATTTGGTTGTTAATTCTTTAGGTAATTGCTGAATAGCTGGAGCAACCTCTTCCTGGTTGTAGCTATAACTGGATAAAGCCAGCCGCATCTGTTTACTCTTAGCTTATAGCAAGCTTACACCTACCACCACTGAAAAAAAAAACCTTGGTAAATGTAACTAATATGTCATAGATATGTATTTGCAATAGACACGCATCGTTAAAAAAAAAAAAATGCGTTATTCTCAGTTTATACACCAAATGGTGCTGCATGTACTTTCAGATCGGGCTTTCAGTAGCCAACTATAGCCAGCCAGTCCCGTTTAGTGGCAGGTAGCATCGTATAGCAGAAGTTGTCTAGCTTCTCTAGGTTCAATTTGATGGGCCTTTTTTAAATGAAACTAACTGTAATTGCACCAACGTGACCCCAGGTATGACATTTCTCTTGGAAATCCACCCCTTTTGGGTTATCATTAATAAAATATATTAATATGATCAAAATCTAGTGAAATATCTGCCTCATGTACCATAAAGTATATATAAAATGAAATAAAAATGCTGAAACTAAAATGCATTGTGATACTATTACCGAGGTCTATTTAGCAACTGTATTTATAATGTGTGTATATTTCATAATATTAGTAGAGTACCCGTAACTTCACGAAATCTGTCTTAACATGAATGTGCTGAGTATGTAATACATGGCTTTTCTGTAGTGGAAGATTGGTTTTCCCATTGCACAGATAACTTCATAGGGTGTCATATGTAGTTCTCTGTGTAATGCAAGACTCCGCATGTTCTGCAAATTGAAATGATTTCTGAGTGGGTGGCTTCAGAACATCCAACATTAAAAGTGTGTCTACCTGTCTACTAGTCACTTTTCCAACTTGAATGCACAAGTGCAAGCAATGTGACTTTTAAGTACAATATGCAAGCAATGTGACTTTACAATATGCAAGGAATGTGACTTTACATACATAATGCAAGCAATTGACTGTATGCACAAATGCAAGTTATGTGACTTTACGTACATATATGCATATATGCAATGTGACTTTACGTGACTTTATGTACATATGCAAGCGATATGACCTTTATACACATAGAAGCAATGTGACTTTACATACACATAGAAGCAATGTGACTTTACATACATATGTATGAAATGTGACTTTACATACATATGTATGAAATGTGACTTTACATATATTGAAGCAATGTGACTTCACGTTCTACATGTTGTATCCAATATTTGCCAGGTCCTTTTATCACCGCGCTGTATTCTTACAGTTTATTGCTTGTTTTGTCTGTACATTTTTTTTGTTTCGTGTGTCATGCTGTAAGTTTTGTTTTTCTCTATCAGGGAACTTGAAAGATTGAAAACATACATCTCTATACCACATAGTAGATAAGACAACGCATAGGCCATGTGGTGTGAAATTTAATATTTTTTTATATTTTAGACAGCCCTGTGCCAAAGACATAGAATATCATAAAATTTAATTAATCCCATATTCACAGAATTACAGCCAAACTTCACCTTAGGTGGGTAACTTATATATTATAGATGTTCTGTGATCTTTGGACATGAGTGATCTATGATGTTAGGTGGGCTTTTCTTTCCTTAGTTCTTTCCAAAAGGTAATAAAGATTTTTTTTACAGCACAGAAATATGAGCTGTACAACATGAAAATATAGTGTGAAATTTCTTACTTATCCCAACTCCCCCAAGAAGCCAATTAGAGAACATGTGTGCTTTGGAATACTGCTGAAACAGATTCTTGTAGTTGATTCGTGTGCCTTCTACAGGGATACAGGATATAGCTATGCCTATCTCAAGCAAACTAAGGCTGGTGTTTCATTGACAGGTTAATTTTGTCTCAGTTAAATTAGCTTGGTATGTCATGTTTTAACTTAATTTCATTGGCTATCAACTGACCAGACATGGGGGGTGGGGGCTTCCAACCACTGGGTGTGGGGTTCAATTTCCGGTCGAGCCTATGTTGGATGGCTGTTGGATGGCTGTTTCTTCCATTATCTCATTTCCATGGTCCCTGCCTGTCCTAATTAGCTCATCAGATGCAGAAATACAGGCCATAAAGCCCTAACCCACCCATCCACCTACTGACCAGACGTCATACTCATTGCTCTACTGATGTCTGGTTCCACTTCAGTGGGCGGCTTATATAATTTAGACGGACTACCCTGACATACTCAAGTGCTCTCCACAAATCAAATCAGCCGATTTGCTGACATTTATCAACCTGGATTTCAGAAATATTTAGCTTGAAAAAGCTTTGTATACATAGTTAGTGTTCGGGTCACTTCTTGTTAGATCAATAACTGATGCGGGGGCAGCCATTCTGACACTATCAAATCATCCATTTATTTTTCTAAAGCTTCCATAAAGGACGTGATGTGCTCTATGGAAGTAATATTTGAATATCGTTAAAAAAGAAATTTAGCTATTTTTGCTTACATCCAAGTACAGATCGAACCACGTTTCAGTTTGTCCACTGTTACGTTTTCTTTACATAACACCAACTACCAGCGACATCCGTAGATTCTACACACCATCTTTTCCAAACGCGGATAACTTAATTTGCCGGCACATCTCACTCATTGAGCACACCACAGAGCACCATCCAAGCACAATAACACCATTGGCAGCACCAGTAACACCATGACAGTGCAGTGTGCTCAGCCAGTGAACTACACAGCACTTTGTTGTGCTGCAGCTGCTCTGATGTGCTCCTGCTCTGATGTGCTGCGGCTCTGATGTGCTCCTGCTCTGATGTGCCGCTGCTCTGATGTCTTCTGGAGCTGCTGTCTATTCGTCTCTGCCCGTCTCTGCCTCTAACACGACTTGATTATATCACATTCATCTTCATCAGACTGTCTGAGAGGCTGAATATTATGGAGAGTTTCGTGGGAGCACACACTAAGCCACGGCAAGGTGCTAAGCCCTGTCTTTGAGGGGAAATGGGTTGCAGGATCATTTTCAAACGACTCCACATCTTGTCCCTCCCCCACAATCCTGGATTTTAGGTGCATTACCAGATGGGTTTTGCCATAGACTCAGTGCCTCTGATAATGGTATTAACAGGGAAGCGTTTCTGTGGAAATAGACACTGTACAGCTTCACACTGCAGTTTGTATCCTTGGTCTTTGTGCTATATGTGTACATGTACATTTAGCCCGAGAAACCCTGTCGGCTCTTATTCATATTGTGACTTTTACAACATATGTCAGTTAATAAACAAGAGCGCCAGAGCGAACATCAAATTTCTCAGGCTGATGTGATGCCAATATTATGGGCACCTCTCCATTGAAGACATTCAAGTTCTTATGTGGGCTATAATTAATATAATCCTGTCTAAGAAAGTAGCATCATTCTTGGCCAAAACAAATACAGACAGTCTTGGACTCTTGGTCATAATCCCAGAACTCAAAGACAAAGGACGCCATGTGAATCCAGGAGTTCAATTGGCTAAGATAGTCTCTCAGTCAATGGGAGTAATGGGTCCACACTGTAGTTTCAACTCAATGAATTCTGCTATAAATGCCTTGCACGCAGTTTATACGGTCGAAATATTTGCCTACACATTAAAACTATTGTTTAAGATTTTTAAGTTTGTGACATACCGCCCTGGGAATATCTTGCTTTATGAATAATCTTCAGAGCAAAATTGTTCCATTCCAGAATTATTTCATTCCCGTGCATCAGAATTAGTATTGTGTGTGACCTGAAGGGTCGCCAATGTTTATTGGGACTCCTCTCGTGAGTTCTAACTAAACAAAGTTTTGCCTGGATTCAGTATACACACTCAGCTATTACAAGCACGAATGGATTCATATCACATGGATGAGTGAATGCAAACTCAATCATCCATCATCCATCATTGGCATTCATCACTCGCTTAATGGATTGTGACAATGAGCTTCACGAGATAATCCTCACATCCAGTCTTATACTACAAGTAAGCCCCCCTGGCATTCACTGCTCTTCGCCATGACATTGATTTTGTGCTGAGCGCAATGTTGAATCTATGCAAACATGGCTTAATCTATGTGTAAGCGGGTTTAATCTATGTATATGTAATGGTGTTTGTGCGTGCAGTCCTTAGGAGTGCTTTGATCTCGATACCTTAAACGCATAACTTGAGAAATTAGAGAATGAAAGGGTGAGGCATAAAGTCAAAATGTAATTGCAACTTATATTGTCCATGCTGTATATATTACCTGGTTTTATTGTTCACATAAGAATGAATCCCAGCTTCTTTCATTTCAAAGGGATGTCAGGTAATTTCGTAGCTTCAGGTATACATGGACACAACTGGAATGCAAGGTCTCACATATAAAATGTTGAGACTTTGCCTCTCATCAAATTTTCGTATAGCCAAATAAGTCTCAATATCTATATAACTAAATATTTAGCTTCAGTGGCCACTGATATGTATCCAATCACAAATTTTGATCAGGCAACTTAATTTGAACAGGCAACCAAGTTTTACCACCCTACGTTGGGAATGTGTGAAGCCTTATTCCAAGGATATTTGGTAACTTCACTTAGACCCTGACTTAAATATAACGAAGCAACAGCAACAGCAGCGGCAGTTTGAATGCTTAGCACAAGAATTGCAAGTTGCTTCATTGGAGTGACATGGAAAGACAATCATGATGGGCTTTGTGTTGCTTTTTTCCCTTCAACTTTTTTGCTACATTTACTGCTGCATCACCACCACTACCCACATCAGCAGCAGCAACAGCAGCAGCAACAGCAGCAGCACCAGTGTGATGGATTCAAAGGAGTAAAGCATGGGCCTTTCTGTAGGCAATCAGCTGCAGGCAGTTGCAGTGAATGTCCCCAAATTGCCTACAAAACCAATGCTTTAACACAAATGTGAGGTGTTTTTTTTCCTCAACCCAACCACATTCCAGAGAGATGGGAGATGTGTTAGCCAGCAAATCCCATCATAATACAAATTCCAATGGTCCATTTGGCAGCATAGCCAAAAATAAGTTAAAACCCTATTGAATATTATCAAACATCATTAAATATTATCAGCAAATCATCAGCCTCTTCATCAATGCCCTATTTGTATTTCCATGCCAAATTATGCACACAATCCAATTGATTGACATGTCACAATAACCTGTAGCTAACGATGCACAGAGTTAAATGATGGATCTCTTAAAATGTGACATTAAATTAAACTGATTTCCAGATTACTCGAATTTCCATGGCAGTTTAGCCCTAGGCATATTTTCGAATCTTGTGATGATCTGGTCTGCTGTACATTTCCTTTAAATGTAATCAACTTAAACAATATGGTTTAGGAGGCCACAGTCTGAAATAAAATTGTAAACACTCAAATATGTAGCTGTACTATTCTATTATGTTGAGTGACAAATAGTCAAATAATATAACAAAGGATATCAGAAATTTTAACTGAAAAACATGCACTTCATCAACTGTTTTCCCATGTTCATTGCGAAAATTGAATTGATAAAGACAGAATCCCTATTATGAAATTTAATGGGCATCATGTCCCTTTGCAAACTATCTTCCTCTGAACTTAATTTTTCCTTCATAGCGATCTGTTTGCCAAGCAAACCCATCACCAGCACGTTTCCGCCAAAACACGAATTTGTTAAACGCCAACGAAATTAATTGTTTGAGTGTGTGAAGTACCACAAACAGCTTCCGGCTGCGTTTCGTGGGCAATTTATTGAAACCAGCTCTGGTTTAGTTCTGCGTAGTGTTCACTACCAAAAGTATTGTCTTCTTCAGTTTGATTGGTTTATTTCTCAAAATATAAGGAGGATTTCCTTAAGAATGACCTTGTTAAACTGCTAAATGATATTGGCTGACCAGAGAGCATTTGTGAATGCTAGATAACATTTCACACCAGCTAAACCTTTACCGCCAATTCCATCGACCCGGTCACAATCTTAAAGACATGGAAAATTAATCGTGAGGACGCCATGTGAATCTAGGAATCTCATTGGTTAAGGGATTGCCTTAACCAATGGGAGTCCTGGATTCACATGACATCATCTTGAGTGTACAAAATGTAGCTTCCAAGTCGATGAGATTGGTGTCCAAGTCTATGAAATTGGCTGTAAGGTAGCTAAATTTTCTGCATTTTCTCTTATTGAATCTTTCTACAGCAGATTTCATTGACTTTCAAACGTATGTGAATCCAGGTATCCCATTGGCTATGCCAGTCCCTTAGCCAATTTGAGTCCTGGATTCAAATGACATCTTCTGGATGTCCAAGTCTATGAAAACTGGTGTGAAGGAAAATGTTGCACATTAAACTATGCAAAACAGTGTAGACATTTGAGTGAAAGCTATAATTTTTCCATTGTATTATCATGCTGTATTATCCTTTCAGTCCTTTTCCTCCATCTGACAGGCAATCAAGCTGTCTATGTCTGCTAAGCTGACTGTTAATCTGTCTTATCCTCTCTGTATCCAATCACATCATCCAAACCTCTTAGCATCCATATTGTGCTTGTCTGGATCGGATTCTTTCTGTTACCTAGCAACAATGCAAACCATGCTTGTATGGCGGATGTCAGGCTTGTCTCTAGCTGTGAGGCTTCCCAGCAGCAAATGACAAATTATCCTCGAGTACATCAGCTTGAAAGCTCCAGCATCCATTTATGTGGCCCTACCTGAGGCATAATGCTAAACACTGCTACTTCTTCTGCTTCAAGACCTTCATGGCTTGATAGGCATATCCTAGCCAGTCGTTTATCTCAATATTTAGCTTTATTGGCATTATAAGAAGTTTCATTTTTATGATTTATGAATTATCTTATCTTATATTATCGTATTACTGCGCCCGTTAATTTCAACGTAGCGGCGAAGTATTTCTTTACAGTGGTTTTCATAGACTTGGAAGCAAAACTCTCCGGATGACATCATGTGAATCCAGGATTCTTATTGGCTGAGTGATTGCCTTAACCAGTGAAAAGTCTTGGATTCCCATGTCGTCTTCTGGGGTTTAGTTTCTTATGAAATCAGCTGTAATATTGCCAAATCTGATTGTGGATCACTCTCCTCAGCACAAGGAGAAAAGTAATTGGGTGTTTTAAAAATTAAATTGTTTATGGCGCTGAATTCTTTGCTGCTCCGCTGTGCCTGTTGTGACCCCAATTCTGTCAGTCCACTGGGACAAGTCATGTCACATTAACAAACAAATTAGGCGAATAAGCTAGTGATGCTCAGCCTTGGGTTGGACTGAAACTCAGTCAACTTGTTTGACCAGCTACAATAGAAAAAAATGACATGATGAGGTGAGATAGCTTGGAGTACAATCCATGTTACACATTAACCCCATGGGTGGCAATTTTCACTTGCCATTTCATCGACACCGAGTTCTAGGTGCTGTCGATTTAAAATTCCACGCGAATGACATACAGCTCAGGTCATGTAAGATGTAGCGCACAAAATGTGTTTGGCTTGTTAGATGGAGGATTATTTCATTAACTTATTTTAAAAATGGAAATGGGAGACCAAGCAGTTAGTGTGGTCAGCTTAGGGTAGCGACACCTGCCAGAGAGATCATCTCCATACATATTTTTCATGTAACGAGCTATGTATATTATACCATTGTTGTACTGGGTCCCGGGTTCGATTCTTGGTCGAGCCTAAGTTGGATGGCTGTTTCATCCTTCGTCTCATTGCTATGGTCTCTGCCTGTCCTAATTAGGCCAACTGGTGCAGAAATACAGGACGTAAAGCCCTAATCACACACACACACACACACACACACACACACACACACACACACACACACACACACACACATACCATTGTTGTAGAACCTTAAGTTTTATCATTATATATCTCAATATGTGACTCACAGGCATTGCTCATTATAAATATTAAATCATTAATAACTCAGTCTGGATGCTCAATTCCAAACTGGATCGTCTGTACTGGTGTATTTTTACTATCGTAGGGTCCTCCTCAGCTATCAAATTCATATGATATAGTCAAAATCATAGAATAAAAGTACAATGTATTCGGATTCAGTACCATCACGCGAGACTGAATACCTATCCTCTCATTCTCTGCTGTTTTGCCGCTTGTAGATACACTGCTGTGTAAGAGTTTGGAAACACTCAATAATTTGATTGTGACTGAAATTGATCAGTCTAATGAACATGGTAGAAAAAAACTCATCCGCATGTTCAGCGCTAACTTTTCTAACAGCGTTTTGCTATTTATCATCTAAATTGTGAAAACTTGCATACGTTTCAAAACTTTTGCACTGCAGTGTATATAGTGGTTTCCCGTGGTAGAAGCAGTGTTGCGATAGATTACGCTTTTTAATCATTTATCCACCCAGTCAATCAGTCTCTGATTGTATTCAATTGAAAAGATACCAGTCCTGTGTAGGTGCAGAAATCCATCGCCTTTTTGTCTGCGCCAAAGCCACAGAGAAGATAAAAGCAATCCTCGTGTAGACAAAAATCCCTATTTGTATCTGGTGTGGATACAAGTGTAAGGTTCCTGGCATCCTGAAACCGTGGAATACCTCACATACTCCATAAAAGAAACTCGATTGTATTGGGCGAGGTTTTTATGGCCACTGGGAGCTAGCTTAGTCTGGAATGGTATTCTCAGCTCACGATATTGTTAGTGTGACTCGGTGTTATTATCTTTGCTAATGAGGTGATGGCTTAACCTGTGTTTTGTTTGTTTGTTTTATAATACATTTTATGTGTTTGTCTTGTAGCTACAGTTAGTTTCATAAAATATAGTCGATTCTAGACAGCGACCTTTTCCTGGCTGAAGCGATAACTAGATAAAGCCAGCCACTTCTGTCTACTCCTACCTTATAATCGGCTTACACCTACCCCCACTGAAAAAATATAAACTTTGGTAAATGCAAGAAACTTATCAACAGAAAATCAACAATAATGCGTAAATCTCAACTTATGAACCAAATGGTGCTACATGTAGTTTTAGATCCAGGTTTGAGTAGCAAGCTATAACCAGACAGTCTGTTTAGTGGCAGGTAGCGTCATATAACAGAAGTTGTCTGGCTTTGTCTAGAAACTAGCTGTAGTGACAGACTTTACCCATTGTCCATCTAAAAATGAGCATGAACAGCATTGGATAAATTCTGATGTTGTCATATTCTGTGGTTGCCTTTCGTCATTATGCATTATATAGTGATATAACAAAATGATATGCAGTCATTTGTGTGCCTTTTTTCATGCATTGCTTCATTCTGCAGCAGGGTATGATTATTCTTTATACTACTGTTTGCCTTTTTCATCCAATCGGAGGCCAAGATTCCAGGGGGATAAATTGCATATACCTGGGAGAATATGGTCACACTTGACTGCCTACAAGTTGTAGTAAAACAATGAAACAAAACACAACAATCAAATGAACATCTTATATAATAAGCAAACTAACGTCTTAAGGGGAAAACGTCATAAGCAAGTGATCAAACAACTACAAGCAGAACAAGTGGCATAAGTTAGATAATGACCTTGTTTTCGTGAATATGCAATTAATCCTCGGCTAAAGCCTTGGATAAATTGCATATTCACTCAAACGCGGTCATTATCTATCACATATTTGGACTAATTTTTGGCAATACACATCTCTTGACCATCATAAACTCAAAGTTTGCCATCATATTTCGAATGTAAATCTTCAGTACATCTTTTACTATCATCAACATGGCTTCAGGTTGTTTGAGAGGAAACACAAATCACAATGGCAAAATTGCTAACATTTTCATTTCATCGACAAGTGTCATCATCATTTTAATTTATTGTTTGAATTTCGGTCCGTTTTGCAGTGCCGTGTACACATATGAAGGATATGACCACTCATTGACCAGGGACCTACTAACCTTCTATAATGATACAATCAGAAATATATGTTTATTTCGACCTTCCATTAATAAGAACACTAAAGCATTTTTTACAATGTTTTTTGAAAACGTTTGACAGAAGATATCAATGTTTGCTGCCAAATAATATCACTGTAGTTTTTTTTTACTGTAAAACAAAGTGCAAAATCAATATAGTGTCATATACCTGTCCAATTGAATCAAGACAAAGCTAGACAGCTTCTGATATACCATGCTACCTGCCACTAAATGGAACAATAAACCTATAGCTGGCTACTCAAAGCCGGATCTGAAAGTACATATTTGTGATATATTAGATAAATTTCTTACATTTGCCAAAGTTTATATTTTTTCAGTAAGCCGACTATAAGCTAGGAGTAGACAGAAGTGGCTAGTTATACCTACAGCCAGGAATAGGTGGCTACAGCTGTCTAGAATCGGCCATATTTTATGTAAACTATGTGTTGTGGGTAGTAAGAAGAACTGTAATAGCAGGGGCCTTATCGTTTATCTGTGGTCTACTGGAGGTTGCGGAGGAGGCAAGGAGGAGGCAAGGCATGCTTCTTAGGACCTTCAGAGATTCCACACATCATTGGCTGACGTGAATTATTCAATTGTGTCTTGGGCATCTTCATGACACTGCCTCACTGGCTCATTTCTTCCTCTCCTCTCACCAATTATCGTTGCCATGACAGTGGTTGCCACAGCAGCAGCAGCAGCTCACATCCCCACATCCTTTGCTATGATGCTCCAATTCCTTGTGTTCTAGTCCTTTAATGCATTGTCAAGATAGACCTGAAAATATGTAACACATTGGGGTAAGAGTCAGCATCAGCTTTATGGACATTTTCTGTCGACTTTACCTTTCGCGTGATGGCAGGCCAATCCTGAGTCTTTTTCAACTCCAGGAGGGTATTCGGCCTTGACGGGGTCAGCTGTAAGGTCTTTCAAGCTCGTACAAGAGCCATCACTGAGATTGCCTATTGCCAAGTACCCATTGGACCTGGGTGGGCCGAGGCAATGGTTACTTTAAGATCTGCCCAACTTATCCATGTCATGGTGAGGGTTTGAACCTGTTACCTCATGATTAGCAGGTGAACGCCTTTAACACTAGACCATGGCACCCAGTGAAACCAACATGTATCCAGTGTATCTCTGAGTGTTGTGTATAGGTGCAATGCTGACCATTATTAAATATGTTTTTATGAGATAATATAGACATAATTAGCAGATTAGAGACTCCTAAATGATTCATTTGACCTTTCATTCCAGCTGATATGGAATAGAACAATATCATGAAATTGAATAGAGAATTCCACTTGATAGATCTATATTCTCCTGATTAAATCTTCAATTTAAGGCAGCAGAAATCACTGAAGACAATGAGGGTTGCAGTGTAGAGTTTCAGCAAATGCAGAAATGTTGTGTTTGGAATCTATTGGAAGACTAACCGCCCACCACTGGCAAGATTCCCAATTCGTTTTGACACAAAATATCTTGCCTTTTACAATAAATTAAAGCATGATGCTGGGTAACCAGTCAGTTCTTGACGTCACTGTTCTGTAGAAATGTTCTCGGATGGCTTGGTTGGAAATCAGGGAAAACCTTAAAAATCTGTTGTAGTTTTTCTAGTCAGGATACACTGACTTTGAAAGAGTGAAATATATTACATTCGATATGGTGTAAAGTGTATAAATTCAATATGACTCACTAGAAATTGACTCTGCTAAACTGGTGTTATTTCTCAGGGAGAGTGCTAGATTTCTATGAAACTTGTTCTCACAAAATCCTGGGAACCCTGAACCGTTTGTATTTAGAGGTACCTAATATAGAATCTAACGTTGCAACCTCTGTGACCCGTTTGAGATGCTGCAAATGTATGTGTCATATTTGACTTCTAATGCACCACAATGAACAATGTAAAATAATGTTCAGCCAACTTTGCAAGTCCAATGGCAGTGCATGTTTGGCATAGATAAATGCATGTCTCTAGGCATTTGTAAATGCATAACCCAAAGCACAAGGCCACCCTAATCTGCTGGCATGATGCTATGCAACCAAAGAGACCAACTGTTTGCTTGCCATGACACTTGCAGCCAGGCTGCTGGCACCAATGCACTTGTTAAAACAAGCTGTCAGAGAGATGGCTTTTTGCAGGAGTGCTTCTTGGCACACAATATCCATCAGGGTAGGGGCAAAGGTTTTCCTAAAGATGCTCTTGAGTGGGTTTTGTTTGATAACAAGTCTGGGTCATCACTTTATTACTTTCCTTCCGACAGCGTATAGCAGCTGTAAATGTGTACTACTCTTATTGTATAATGCCTGCACATTAGGTTAAGTTTTGTAGTCTATATTAAATATAAGAAAAATTTAAAAGGTCCGAGGATTATACGTACTGGTTTAGATCAAGCGATGGAATGCTTAGAATCCGATGTAAAAATGGTTTATCACACTTCAAAAACCACATACAATTGCCCTTTCGTGCTTAAACCGTACTGCAAAGCTATTGACATTGATTGTAGTGTTGTCTTCTCTTTGTAGGACGGTGATACAATCAGGAATTCGGGTGATAACGAATGGAGGAAGAGCGGAATCCGGTCTCCGGAGATCGAGAGCCGTGGCAACAGAAACCAGAAGCGGGATAACCAAAGATCCCCAGGAGGGCATGGAGGAGCAGAAGATGAAGCCGGTGGTGATGTGGGTCCTCAGCTGCTGCAGCATTCGGAGGACTGGTCCTTCATCAGGGACTTGGTCAGCGCAAGGTCAGCCAAGCGTCAACACACCCAACAACCTCGCTACATCTTCCTAACAGAAGAGGCAGCCTGGGAGCCTGGACAGTTCAGCAAACGAAGACAGGTGCTGGCTTATGCATAGGGTTAGGGCTGGCTAAACTGATCCATTGCTCTTTTCACGGTGGTTTACTTGCAGACCAACCTTAAATCGCTATGGTTTGCCAATAAAAAGCCATGTTTAGAGCCTAGGCAATTAATTACCCATGCTTTTCATCCTCTTTCCGTCCTCTGAGGTTGCTGCAAGCTTGGTAACTGGCTCTTCAACTGGCACCTGTGTTGTCATATGACTATAGCCCAATACCTAACTAACTTTTAAAATAAGACTCAGCCAATATTAAACTTAATCAAAATTGTTTTCCGTGCCTTCCTAAATTGGCGTCATTGTTTTTCTAGCCATTACTTTAGACCAGCCTGGAAACAGTTTAGTTTACTGAAATTAACAATTTTGTTATGCTACTACATGGCCAATTGTGCCACGTACGTTTTCCATGCGTTTGGATAAACGCATGGAAAACGCATGGTTTTTGCCTCATTAAAATTAGCTATAAACCATGCGTTTTCCATGCGTTTATCCTTCTCCTGGAAAACGCACGAGGCACATTTGGCCATGTAGCTAGTCATTAGTGCACGGTGATGATAGAAAGGCAATTCCTATCAAAAGCTTCACATTTACTTTGATTTGGCATTGGTTACAGTGGTTGTTTGTAAACTTTTCTGGAGGAGCTCTGTTGAAATACATTTTAGAGGTATGATCATGACAATCACTTCACCTTTTATTCAGAAAAGATGTCATGTTTTAGCAGTAATTTACGGAGATAATTTCAGTGAAATAGTGTTCTGTATTCAATTTATTAACTGTCTTGCCGAGACGTGTCGTGGTGGGCATTTGATCTACTGGTCGAAATGGGCGTTCAATTGTTCAAATTAGCATCTCATATTTGTTTTTTATTTATGGAGCAGGCAAGCCTGTCATAGCATCTATAATTTACATGAAAGTTGTGACCACCATGCCACACAATTTGAAAACATTATTGTAAAGTAGACTGCCTAGATGTTAATGTTTTAGATGGCCATTTTGTCTGAAATAAGTAACCTCCACTACAACATTTTTTGGTCAAAGAATCATATATTTCCAGAAGACATAGAAAAGCATTCATGAATGGCAAGATGCAAAGGTTCAAAGCAGTCTCAAAAACTGAAGCGGAATCATACGCATCCCAAGGTTGTCCTCAGCGGTGACCTTGCGACAGTGTGTCCTGAAGTAATGTGGTGTGACACATCAGTGTCACCATGGTGTGTCGTGCATGCTGTGCGAATGTGTCTCGTGTCACAGGTTCCCGGCCCGTGTCACCGGTCTTCCTTCCTTGATAGATGCATAGCTTAGTGCTGTGTGATCTGTGTCTCCTAATTCAATTTTCTGTCCTTTGCCAGCATCCACGTGATGTGCTGTGGAGACTAGGGCTTTGGACCAGGAATTAATTACCCATGCTTTTCATCCTCTTTCCATCCTCTGAGGTTGCTGCAAGCTTGGTAACTGGCTCTTCAACTGGCACCTGTGTTATCATATGACTATAGCCCAATATCTAACTAACTTTTAAAATAAGACTCAAACAATATTAAACTTAATAAAAATTGTTTTCCGTGGTGACACCAATAAAAATACAATTTTACGTACAGAGGATATATATATATATATATTAGAATGAAATGCTATATTTTTGAAAAGCACATTTGAGTCATTTGTCTAAGGCAAGGTTGCTGTAAATATAATTTAATCAGAGATCATACGCTGGTATATATGTAACATTTTACATGCAACAGTAGATTTGTTAAATGAAAATCGGGGGTGGGGGCCTAGCTCAGTGGTAGCACGCTGGGCTTCCCAACCACTGGGTCCCGGGGTCCCGGTTGTGCCTAAGTTGGATGGCTGTTTCATCCTTCATCTCATTGCCGTGGTTCCTGCCTGTCCTAGTTAGCCCATCAGGTGCAGAAATACAGGACGTTAAGCCCTAATCCACCCACTACCGTTACATGAAAATCTAATATCTTAGATCTATTTCATTTTTTCCAGGAAGCCCAAGATGCTACAAACAATCCCCAAGTATTCAATGGGAAGTTGGGTGCAAGTGAAGAACATGTGATGCAAACAAACAAAGATGGGGGAAAAGAACTCTCAAAGACCAACAGTACATGTAAGTAATAACACAGTACAGTGTAATGACTCTCTTTATATGATTACCGTACAACGAGATAGATTTACAACTTGAGACATAATCTTCTCAAATTCTACATTCTGGAAGGTCACAATGACTGTGGCTCCTCAAAACAACATTGACATTTTAAACAATTCGAAAGTCTTGCTGAAAGGACGGTTGTCCTCCAAGGCTGTCTTAAATGTAAGTTTGACTGCCTAAGTCAGTAGGATGTACCTCGATAATATTAAAATTAATGACATTTTAGTCAAGGGCATTCATCTTAAATAAGGCTAACTAACTTAATGACAACTGTTATAGAAAGGCAGGCCTAGATGACATCAAAGTAGCTCAGATCTTAGTCAAACAGATTGGTTGGTCATGATAGACACAAGAATAACTGCCTCATTTGAAAAGGGTTATAAATGTCATGAGAGAAGATTTGGTCTTGGATTAACAAATCTGTATTGATACAGTTATATGAGTATTTGGAATGTCCAATTCAAGACAGGTGAGTGCACTGAGCGGTGATTTTGGTCGATTCGATTACTCCACAAGATGCCAGCGAGTTCCGATTTGCTTTGTAGGAAGATCAAGGTAGAAATCCGCTTTACGTAAATCAAATCCTTTGCAGAGGAAGAGTTCTTTTGAAACTCAGCCAATCGAGTGTGTTTTAAGAATGGTTTGGCACTTGGACTGTGACATTAATGCCAGATATCTCAGGTCTGGAGGGCGTTATTTGGACTTAAGACTCAGTTTATGGCTAAAAGAACACACAAGTCGCGAGACTTGATATAGTGGTTTAATCAAACCGCAAGAGTGTTTCGCGAAGAGTTTTGAATAATTCATAAGTTGACGGCATAGCTTTCATTGGCAGGGCTTAAGCACGCAGAGGCCTGGCTTAGACTGACTATGGGAAATGATGGCTGAGGGGAGATGACAGTGAGGGAACCTCCTCTGAATCTTATTAAGACATTACCTCTGGGAAGAGCAATTTATGAGCCAAGTGTACTCAAAACTAACATTTTAAATTGAAAATAACGGTGCTCCCACTGAAAAAACAACAACTATAAAGGAGTTTAGATAGGTATAATACCACGCTACAACCCCAATCACTCATCAGATATTGAATTCAAGCCATTGCGAGTCTCGAAACCCCCGTTAAATTGAAAAAGATAGGTACTTTCCCCGAAAGAAAGAAAGAATTGAAAAAAGTATACCGGTTGAGTTTCCATCATTAGTAGGCCTAGGACATCTATTTAGATTTTTTTAAAAACCTCCAATTTCTGGTAAAACCTAATTGGGTGGCATTTGATCCTTTTGATCCGCTATCAATGGCAGACATACTGATGAGCTGAGTTAGCCAAAATTTGGCCAGTATCCGTAATCCTTAGGCAGCCATAATGATGAGATGGAATTTAGCACATACATTTGTACATGAAAGGCCTGGACTGGGATTCTAATTGAAAAATGTACTAACCTTAAAAAGATCATCACTTATTACATTGGATTCAATATAAACCTGAAGTACTTAGCTTGCGTTTTGCTGGTGACTAAATCAATCTGAAGATCTTTTCTTCATCCTTTCTTTTTTTTATTCCATGAATATTTGATTGATGATAGTAAGTACCTTGCACTAATTGACCTCGGTGCCTGGATATCAATGGTGCATCACCTGTCTTTTGGCATCACACCTCTGTTAAGTACTTGTATATCAACACTTAAAGCTTAGATCTATAGTGTACTGGACTAAGTGTAAAAGATGGATAAGTGTGGCTGTTCACTTTTAGTACATATTTTCCAACAAAGGTTATCAGTTATTACGCTGCAAGTAGTGTTCATTCAAATGTGACATCTCCATAACAGCCTTTCCCTTATTCTGTGAATAATATATATGTAATTTTATGGACAATTAAATAATTACACTTAACTCGTCTTCAGACCTGTTCAAACGTGAGTCTCAATTTGGAGTGTATATTATATGACACAGAATTACCTGCAGGGGGCTGAGTCCTCTTCAATCGCCATCTCTGTCCATAGCCATTTCCCAATTTTATTTTGAGTTGAGTAGAGCAAAATGTTATTTAGTATTGGCAGTCCCTGCACTCTTATTCTAACCTAAGACAAATGAAATACCACCTACTTTGATAGTATTGCAGTTAGTTTCATTAAAATCGGTCTGTCAAATTAAACCTAGACAAAGCTAGACAACTATTGCTATATGATGCTACCTGCCACTAAATGGAACTGTCTGGCCATAGCTGGCTACTCAAAGCCGGATCTAAACGTACACGGAAATACTATACATATCTATGATATCTTAGATAAATTTAATCATATTTACGAAGGTTTATATTTGTTCAGTGGTGATAGGTGTAAGCCGACTATAAGCTAGGAGTAGACAGAAGCGGCTGGCTTTAGCCAGTTATAGCTACAGCCAGAAGTAGGTTGCTTCAGCTGTCTAGAGTCGACCACATCATATGAAACTAACTGTCCATAGTGTGGACTATATGTTCATCATCTCATCATTAATTTGTCTTTCTGTGTGGCATGCAACCGTTCATTTAAGCTGACTAAGCTGCAGTCCTTTAGCACTACTACACTATCATTATTTAATGCATGTAAATGTACTCTTCCCTTTTAGATGCATGCTTTTTGTTTAGCTTGAGCTTGCAGATTCAGCATTTGCACCTTTGTATTTATTGATCAGCAACATGCTGTATCATGTCAGAGTTACGTACAAAGCGAGATTGTTTTATGTGGATTAGTGCGAGGTGACATGAAGGCCATGTGTAGGCATGACATCCACCAGTCACAAGTTATTGCAGGGATACTTCAATAAGATAGCACAATCTCTGCATACAACAAAAATCAGTTACTGTGTAGAATAATTATAATGTACAGGGTGTGGAGAAAAAAACTAGTATTAATTAAGGACATCGCTATGCTGAATTTTATGTATATTTTATTCAAGAGTTTAGATTATGCAGTTTCTGTTATTACTCATAATACAAGAAACAATAAAAAGACTTTAAATTCCATTACGAATTCATGATATATTATACAGACAACGTTTATGTAGTCTCAAATAGGCTTCTATCTGAATACAAGCTTACTTTCTGGTCTGTGATTGTGTTTTTTTTTAATGTGAAGACCAAGTCTTCTAGATTTATGTTTATACTGATATTTTGATTAAATTGATGACTTATTTTGATTTAATCCATGGCATAGTTTCCATCGATAAGGTTCAAAAGTGAGTTTGCATGCCCTATTAGTTATGTTTAAATATAGTTAATCTTTCCTTTCATAGAAAGGGGCTTCCCAGCCACTGGGTCCCGGGTTCAATTCCCGGTGGAGCCTAAGTTGGATGGCTGTTTCATCCTTCATCTCATTGCCATGGTTCCCGCCTGACCTAATTAGCCCATCAGGTGCAGAAATACAGGACTTAAAGCCCTAAGAGATGCAACTACCCTTCATAGAAAATCAAATAAGATGTTATAAGTAGGTGCAGGTTAGCCGTTTAAATATAGATTGAAAAAAGTCCATGTTGACTAAATACAGTGGTGAAAGTCGAACCTGAAATTAAAAGAGAAAACGAGAAGAAAAGGCAGTGTCAATGTCTAGAATAACAGCCCCCTAACAAATTAGTCAACTTTATCTAACAAGTTAATGTTTAGTTCTGACTGAGAAGTTATTCGTCAAAAGACTACTATTAGAATTAGCTAAATAGATCGATGTTCAAGCCTGAATAAATGGCCATATTCTCAATTCACATGAATAATGAATTGTACAAATGTAAAGAAATGTCAGCCCATGAATTGTAATATGACCCTAATAACAGTAGCAGGCGTCTTGTAAATACTGACAGACAGACAGGCTGACAGACAGATGAGATGGAATGGTTGACCTATATAATTATGAATGAGAAGACCCCCCAAAGACAAAATATTTGTCGCTACTGGGGAGCCACCTGTGATAATAATGAGTGATTGGAAACAGTCATGCAGGTGCTGCTTCAGGTTGCCATGGTAACCAGGTAGTTGTTGAATAGTGAATATCTACTATGTACATTTAATTATCCCAGATATTACATGTTACAAGTGAACTTGCTATAATGACGTTAGGTATTAAATGTCAGGTAAGATGGTGGCACTGTTGAGTTCATATTAAGTGCACATGGCTGTGTATGCCGTCTTTAATTAAGTGCTGGTTTGGTGCACCATACAAGGTGAACTCCCCATATTGATTTAAGTCAGTGCTCCTGGTTAAACTTCAGATGCTTATTACATGGGTGTGATAAACAAACACAAAATATTTATTATTTTATTATATTTCATCATATAACAGACTTTTTATGAATTTCTGGTCGTTTACTTTCATTTTAAGGAGTAAACATTTATTTTTAGTTTCCTTAACTGTTGTCATGAAGTTTCTGGGATGTGATAAACCAAAAATTGAAAAAGCCAAGTATCTCAAAAGCTCTCAAAAATTTCACAACATTACTCCTAGTGTTAAAACGACCGTAGAACATGCTGCGTTGGCAGAATTTTTGTTTGAATATTTTTTAAACACCCTGAAATTTATTCAGGAAAGTGAAAAGATCCATGCTTTGTTTGTTATGGGCTTTTTAGTTAAAGGTGCACTGTCTGCCGATTTTTGTACCATCCATAAAATCTATCCAAATGAAAGAAAATGCATCTAACTGATGAATTCAACCAAAATTGTTTAGATTGAACTAAATTATTAAATATTCGCAGGAATCTGCTTGATCGGCTTTGTTTACATTTTAGTTAATTATGCATGGGTACGTACTGAAGAGCGTCGCCGATTCGCGAATTCAGAGTCTTTTTACCAAAATATGAGATCGGAGTTGTTTCCATTCACACCGTAAGCGAACTACAAATACATTTTTGTACATAAGGAACTTGGAATTTTGAAAATCGGACGAAAATTGAAGGAGCTGTTTAATAAAATGTATCACGAAGCGAGGACGCTAATGACGCTCATGACGTTCATTTTTACCTCGTTTTCATCTCAATGGACAATGCAATGTAAACAAATCGGTATTTTTGATGGTATGAAAAATTAAATGCCAGGGGAATTTTATATTTTTATATAGAGAAACTGTGAACCCAGCAAAACTCTGGATGGTAGGTAATCAATATTAAGAAGAAAATGAATTTAATGCAATAGATTTTGGCCATTGTCATTTTGGGTGACAGTGCAGCTTTAATCTATTTCTTTTCACAGTGTTCAAATATACAATTTTCATAAATGTGTAATTGTGTAAGGGTTAAATATTTGATTGATAGTTGGATAGATAGATAGATTAGATAAATAGATAGATAGACGGATAGATTGATTGAAGATGGATAGATAGATAGATAGATGTGGAAAGTGCAACCCTCTAAGGCAAGTTCTTGCTGCTATCGAGGGTTGATCGATGTGTGTGAGAGAGAGAGAGAGAGAGAGAGTCCACCCTTGTTACACATTTACCCCATGAGTGGGATCTTTTACTTGTCTCAGCACAGACAACCGAGTACAAGTGGGATTGAACCTGGGTCCTTCAGAGGAGTAGGCTAGCATCTTACCACTAGACCACCCAGCTGCCTCAGGATATTTCCTTTCTTTTAACTTATTTATGATATTTAAAACCCAATATTTAAGACTGTCCTAGCTTGGGAAACAATAGAAGTGTTAAAATATTGAGGTGGTATTAATTCTGGAACTGTTATTTTTATGCAACACATATTTTTTCTGCCAGCAAATTATGAAGGTGATCTAAAAAATTGCAGTCTCAGTCTGGAAAGGTTCGAAGTTATTAAAAAAAACAAAAAAACATCTAGGTAACTGAAATTTTATAAGGCCTATACAATGGCATACATAGTGCAGCAAGCAACCTTCCGTGTGTCACATATTTAATATGCTCATGTCAATACCACTATATAATCCTATCGCTCAATGATACATTATTAACAAAATTGATATATGAAACATGTTAGGGGATCATGGTATATAAATTGACTTCACTAATTTGATGAATAAGTGCCAGTGGGCGGCGGTTGAAGGATTTCGCATTGGAAGGGGCTCTTTGCCCTCGAGATTTGCAGCATAGTGTGAGGACTCTCTCTCTCCCTTCCTCACCCCCCCCCCCCCCCATAATTTTCTCTCATCTCTCGGGCCCTCCAGGGCCTTCAGTGCCCCAAAACCCCCGCTATATCCGCCACTAGTTATTAAGAGCATGGATATGTCAAATTCTGACCTTGTGCATTAATTACTGTCAGCTACATGTATGCCAAATAGTATACACTAGATGGAGTGATTGTCTTTCCAATTGTGGCAAGTGGCGCCCCCTGGCGTTGACTCGCACAATTCCATAGATCTGCATAGGTAAATCTCGGTCTTGTAGGTAGACCGAAACATTGTTGTCATTTGCAAGCACGCCGATAGCAATGTTTCGTGAGGCAGTTGTCGGACTAAATTGGCTTTACTTTAACTTAATCAAGAAAGGTTTAACAAATAATGAGTAGTTTGTGAGTAATATTTTCTTGTGTGACGTTTAGTGGGTCATATAATGTTTTCCAAAGACTAGTTAATACCAGTTTCATACTTATTAAATACATTGTCTTTATTAATTGTATTTTATTGTCCCAATGCGGTAGGCCTCATGATTTATGGGATTTGGACCTGTACAATATATTGGGAGTAGCCCGATCCTCCGCCATTCGCTCACAAAATTTTTTTTGTGAGCGCTAGCTGAGTTGGCCACATGAAATTTTATCTTGCAAAATGTGTGATGAAAACTAAATAGTTTTATTGTCAAGGGGTGGGTATTAACATGATGCCACCAGTTCTGGTGGCTCCATAGTATTACCAAAGTTATTTGCAATTTTTGCCCACCATCAATGACATGATTCACGCCAACTCAGTCCATACATGTGGTCTCTGACTGTTCGCTAGTGCTCACAACAAATGAAACAAATGACCGATAGTTAACAAGAACACCTAGCTAGGTGAAAAGTGGTGTCCCGGACAAGTATTGGAGCGGTCAATGTTTTAACCACTAGACCACTTGATCTGCTGCTCTGATATTCAAACGTCAGGCTGGAGGCATTCCTCGGGGTCTGGCGGAGGCATTCCTCGGGGTCTGATATCAATGTTTTATTCGATATCGATATCAGTATTCAGTTTTTGATATTGCAATATCGCAAAAGCGCACAAATTTTGTATTAATTATCAGCATTCGCAGTTAAAAATGGAACCAATAGTCATTGGAGTATATTTCCCCAAGTCATTGTGAAACCATTTACCTTTAATGTGATAACTACTAAGCCAATTTGTTAGGCAATCAGTTTGCTATTTAGGGTGGGGGCTGTGTAGTCAGTCAAGTGCTCATCATGGCAGAAATGTACAATGATAGAGGATAAACAAAGAAACGAACGTGAATTTCTTGATTTTTCAATATCGATATCAATATTTTGTCGATTCATCGATACACAGCATATAAATGCCAACCCTAATTATATGTTGTTTTTTCTTTTTAGCTTCTATTGGAGAAAGAAGGTCCAGCAACTCCAGAAGAATTGTCCAGTGGCAGCCACTGACCCTGAATGCTTTGGTGGGAAATAAAAGACAAATAGAAGCCCCAGGAGAAGGGAGGTTCAACCATGGCAAGACTGCTGTTTGGGCTGTTGGACATTAGCTCTATTCAAATATTATATGTAATAACAGTTGAACATTAGACTCTGTGTTTGTTTTTACATTTTGACCAACAGAGAGATATCACACTCGGGGGTTGCTTGGAGAAATTCAGTAATTTCACTGTAAGTTTAATTGTTGGGCTGTACCATATATTACACACCACATAATATGTCTTTATGACCACTACATGTCCATTTGATTCATTCGCACCTCTGTTTAAATTACAGCTCATGGTGTGAGCCTTAAAATTGGGTTGTAGCACATATTGTTGTCACTTTATTGTCATATATATTTACATATATTAGATAGGTAATATACATGTGGCATAGTGCCACTTCCAGTATATAGTTGGCTTTATGTCCCTTTGGAAGCAATTTACATAATTACTCCTGTGTTATTAATGACTATGATATGTAATATGTGATCAGATTATGTATGCGACCTGTTGATAAGCATTATGATGTTATGTCTAGATGTCATAGACCTGTATTATAATATTATCAGCATTAATTTAGAAATGAATTCAGTATTTCCCTTTACAGTGTATAGACAGACGATTTGAGCTTCCTGGAAAAGCTTCATGCCAAATAAATTGCTTGCGTTGTGGTGTTTACCTTGTATATATATGTAATGTGATATAGTTGTATTTTATACATGTTTGGGAAAATAAATAAATATATCCAACGGCAAAAGAAGTGCAACACTTTCAGATTATACCTATTTCTTTGAAAGAGGTCTTAGCTGACTCTGAAGTGCCAGAGGATCCAGAAACATTTTTACCCAGGTGTGATAAACTTCTCGTGTCTCTAAGGTCTAGTTTATCACATTATTACCGTGGCCCAGAAGTACAAAGTAGTTGTGAAGCTGCACGGTAGAAAATTAATGTTGTGCTGTAGAAAAACGTTGCTGCGCACGAAAAACGCGTTGTTGCACTGAAAAAAATCGTTGTTGCACGGAAAAAACTCGTTGTTGCGCGTAAAATCACTTCACTAATGTTTCAGTTTTTTGGGCCACATAGTGATTGATAGAACATTTGTAGTTGGTTAATTCCAATTTTACCGATAAATACCAAAATGAGCTAAAATTAAATTGCTCTCCAGCACTTATAAATGTGAAAATGTTATTTGAGTCCATTTTTGCAACTATCCAGGGTAACATATTTTAGTCTGGGAAACATGTTTGTAAACATGCTAGTAACTTTAAATGCCAGTATTTTGCAGAGAATGTACAGATCAAAAAAGTGTATAGGTAATTTAAACTATATATTATATTTCTTGGAATATCAAAGAAAATTAGTATTTCAGCCCTCTGAATCTCTGTGCAGGTATATTTGGTCATGGCCAAAACGACCTTAAGGGTCCATATCAAATAATCTAGTCGTTATGCATTCTTACTGACTTTTGAAAGCTGGTATTGTGATAAACCAGCAACAATTGTAAATAGGTGTATATTATCGATAAACCTTGTAAACCCCCCGATGGCTACGCCACTGCTTGTAGCGCGCAACAACCGTTTTGTAGTGCGCAGCAACCGTTTTTTAGCGCGCAACAACCGTTTTGTAGTGCGCAGCAACCGTTTTTAAGCGCGCAACAACCGTTTTGTAGTGCGCAGCAACTGTTTTTAAGCGCGCAACAACCGTTTTGTAGTGCGCAGCAACCATTTTTAAGCGCGCAACAACCGTTTTGTAGTGCGCAGCAACCGTTTTTAAGCGCGCAACAACCGTTTTGTAGTGCGCAGCAACCGTTTTTAAGCGCGCAAAAACCGTTTTGTAGTGCGCAGCAAACAGATTGTAATTGGCGTGCAATAACAATGAAATAGGGTGCAGGAAGTAATTTCTGTTTTGGCCACTACTTTGTACTTCTGGGCCACGGTACATTATGCTATGTTTGACCATGGAGTCTCTAGTGACTCCATGGTTTGACAGACAGTCGCAATGCATTAACGACGTCTTGCACCAGTCAGCTGCCATTTGGAAACTGAGAGTCATAACCCGAATGTCTCTTAAAGTCTGAGACAGTCTGACCATGAGAGGCCTTCTCCTGGCTGGCTGAGTGTTCCCCCAGTCAAGGCCTGACATAATGAAGATGTCATAATGACTTCACAAAAGTCTCAATTGTATGAGATCATGAAAAGATCTCAATGTAATCGCAACATGGCATTCATAGATGAAAAAATATGGAATTTTGACTTGTGCGGGAACTAGCCTTTTAATAAACATCATTTGAACAAAATAAACCTGCTCTAGGTTTACACCTCTTTTCTATTGTGTCGCACTCAGATCAGGTTGATTTATTTCAATTTGTATTGATTTCTTTGCCATTTTCGATTCCATGGTTTCATTGATAATACATGACAGCATGGCTGCCTAGTTCCACCAAAACTCACAAGAGGGCTCTGGCGATGTTTCAACGCCCCCTAGTGGATAATAAGATTCACACGAAATAACATGCCAAGTCCTTAGTTCTTTTAATTTGACATTTACAATACTTGAAATAACATCCACATGATTTCAATTCAATAACAATGGGCAAATTATTTACTATATAACGTCAACAAAGTCTGAGCCTGTGGCACCACATTGTGTCAATGACGTCCACAAGGGGGTTTTCCCAACGCCTCACTTTCATTCTGACGCAAGGAATCAGTCATGAATCGCAAAAGCATGAACAAGCAAAGTAAATATATGAAAATGCTCTTTAAAACGTCGTTTCTAACGACTTTTCATTATGTGAGTGCGATGCAATAGTAAACAGAGTAGTCCTCATGCGGAAAACAATGAAACGAGGTATAGGCCTATAACGGTATTTATTGAGAAAACTGATGCATAGATATATATTCTACATTTAAAATTCCACGAACTTAGAACTATAGAAGCCGTTCCGACCCTACATCCCATCTATTTTGAACCCTAATGCAACTTTCCTGAACTGATTGAAACTTCAAGGAATGCACTTAATAATATAATGGTCAGTAGAACATGAGCAAATATATATCCGAACATGATGAAATAATGTTACAATAGCCTTCTCTATTTCTTCTATGAATATTACCATGTAATGTTACAAACAAAGCAGAGTGGTAGTGTCAACTTACTGTACTAGACATCATGATGTTTTAAAACCGTAAAACCTAATATATATGTATACGCCTAGTATTATCTAAACATGTAACATTATTGGAACACTATCTGAGGTTGCCTTTGAATGGTAATGCTAGTTGTTAGGTGGAAGGACAGTTGTCAATCAGGTCAGCATTCTCTTTTTTACTATGATTTCAAAAGCACAAATCAGTTGCTGGGCAATGTGAACTTTAAGTTTGTAGTATATGAGGATGTCTTATCTGCTATGTTGTTCACTGGCACACATTCCAGTTTCTGTCAAGGTAGAATACCTACCCTGTACTTTTCCAAATCCAAAGATATGTCCCTTTTGTTGCTCAAACTCATCAGCTAGCATTGGCAATTTAAAACAATCCTGTATGTACAGTCTAAAAATTTTACATATTGGAACACTAAAACAATGCTTCAGAGATTTCATCAGTCTCACATAGTATTAAGAAGCATCAAATATTTCCAGACTAATACTTGAGAAGCAAGGTGTAGATGTGGATGTCAAATGGAGAGTCTCTAAGATGTGTCTTGAGACATTGTGATGTTCATGATTGGTTTACGAGATTATTATCCAATAGAGCTCCCAAAGTTATGATCGAAATCCACCAAAAAAACAAAAACACCTGAAGGATTTGCTGGTAAGCTGATTTGCATCTCATATTCATTAGAAAACTAAAAATGCCTGCCAAGGATCTTGTCTAATGTAAATTGAAATTATATGATGATGAATAATGTGCCAGTAGTGTCACTTGTCTATGGTGAAAGGTCAATCGAACTTCAAGCTGACATTAAAGTTAAACAATATTTGGATCAATGGTACTCATTTTAAAGGATATTTTTTTGCACAGAAACCAAATATCAATACCAGATGTTTCTGTTAAGTAATGTAAGTTCGCAATAAACAACCGCGGAATTTACCTTTCTGGTAATTTTCAAGGCCTAAATACAGGGGGGGGGGGGGGGGTGTTGCACTTAATTGATATCAATAATGAACATGTTTTCCTTGTTCACTGACCCAAATAGAACATTTCTGGGGTGTAACCCAGTTTATTTAGAATTATTCCCCACCCCTGGCAGTATACTGATACATAAATTCAAGCACTTAATTGCGACCATGGAGGTGCATGGTACAACCTGGTCCAGGTGTAAAATGATGACAATGAAAGAAATTTATTGTGGTAGGGAGACCCACTGAAGACGAATGTTGTCGATGATAGTAGGCCACCCAGGCAATTTAGATTTTTTATATAATTAACAACATAACTTTGGTGTACTTCGATCTAGACCTAGCCTACTGATCTATGACACTCCATTTTGTTGACAAATTAAAACATATGCAAGAGCAAAAGAAACGCAAAAGACAGACCTACATTTTTTTTATATCTGGCGTCTAGACATGGACTTTAACAATGCCAGATAAAAAAAAGGAACAGGTTCGCAGTTCTGTGGCAAAATTAGGTCAATGTCTGATAAGAGATTGGGATTTGTAGCCTACATAAATGTCATAACAATTTGCTTGGTGAAAATTTAAAAAAACTGATGAATCCCTTTGAAAGATATTAAACACAAATCTTAAGACTATATATTACGTAATTATTTTGTAAATAATGTCAGATGAAGAAGAGCTATTTTGTCCAAATTTCTACTATCCTGACGATTACAAAATTATGATATTTCACACAAGAAGGCTCTAAAGTGCCCACAGTTTTAGCTAATTTTGGATAAAGTCCTTGGTTCCACTACCAAAATTCATCAATTAAAGTTTTAGTCATAATTGAACTGATAACGATGCAATTTTACTGCAGTAGAGCAGGGTAAACTAGATTGATATTTCAGGCTATTGGCCAATATATGGAGATTACAGGCCGTTACTACCAGGAAAATTAAACTTCTTGCAGCTGTGGCTGAATTGTCTAATAAAGTGTTTGAATCGGAAGGGCTGGGAGTAGCAGTCAAAGGAAAAAAAAGTATTATTAATATGTTTACACGTCATTAATATCTACTATCGACTATTATCACACAAGTCTGGTACAGGTCTCTTTTTAAAGAGAGCTTTACTTGTTATCAATTTTTTTTATATCAAAGCTTTCTTATCAGGTGTGTATTTACATTCATTCAATTTCACTAAACACTCCCATTTCTGCTGTTCACACATTGCCAGATATCTAATCTTTTTCCTAAATGACTTTCTTATTTAAAGAGGTCTCACTAAATGCCTCACAGAAAATATTTTGATCCCCAACAGACAGAGGGCTCAGAAGCACAAGTTTGCTAAAGTGTGACCTTATTCTGTGTCTCATCACAGGCATCAGCCACAGATTTAATCATTGAAGTATGCAGCTTGTGCAATGATAATTATGAGAAGGCTCGGCTGTTTTGGCTAACGAGAGCCTCTTTTTAAGCAGCTGAGTGTCCCCAGTTTATGTGGATTGTGAAATCCTCTAAATTTTATTAGAATACTGCATATTTAATGATTGCTGGTGTACGCCTCTGGTTTCATAGTTCTTGTTTATCACATTAATAGTGGATTTTCACGGAAGGTTCTCTATATTTCCACCAGGTGGCTATGAAAGAATATTGCAATTCTTTTAGCTGAAAAAGTTCCCGCCCTTGGCTGTGATTGGCTGAAGTAAAGGGCATCCTAGCAGCAGTATTTTTTAGTGCATTTTAATATATATTTGACACCTTATCATTCAGTTGATGTTTTTTATTTGTCTGAGGAAGTTATATTTATTGAAGAAGTGATTATCTTCTATGTCTGAAAGCAAAATGAGTAATAAGAGGAGAGGAAGGACTTATGTCTTGCTGAGCTCAGGGCTACTCAGCGAAAAGACTCTATTGGGGTTAAAAAAACCATGACATTTCCCACATCTTACACCTGAGATCAAGTACCTGTACCTGACCAAAGCTGTAAACATTTGACTGCAGCTAGCTTCACATGCAAACACCGGACAATGAAGTGACAACACCCTGTCTGATGGGCAGGTGCACTATAGCTCCGGGCTGGTTTTACATCATAGGCCCTGCACTTCCGTCATGCAACCTTATTATCATAAGAGCTGCATACTTCAATGATTAAATCGCTGGCTGACGCCTGTGATGAGACACAGGATAGGGTCACACTTTAGAGAATTTGTGCTCGTGGGCCCACTGTCTTTTAGATGTCAAATATTTTTTGTGAGGCATTTATTAGACAGACCTCATCAAGAAATATATTTTAGATACATATAAAAGATCTGTTGCATTTCTTTTACAGTTGAGTGTATTTGATTTGTCAAAATGATTAGAGTCACCAAGTGTTCATTGTGCCTTTGTCACAGATCAGTATTGGCTATAGACTCCAAGCACGAAGTAAGCGAAGTGGTCAAGGTTGCCTTAACTCTGGGTCTTCCAAATCCGGGACTGTCTTACATTATACACAGCTTTTGTGACGTATTTGTTTGCAGCATGCACCATTGACCTCCATGGTAGGTCTCCTGGCCACAAGGAGTCGTTATTGAAGACATTCATTTTTCATGCTAATGAAGGTGAGGTCATCCTGGGTAGCTAAGCATTCCCCCCAGTCCCAGTGGGACCATGTCACCGTGCAAACTTCATATTATTGTACAGTTAGTTTCATTTAAAACGGCCTGTCAAAGAACCTAGACAAAGCTAGACAACTTCTGCTATATCATATGTATATGATGCTGCCTGCCACTAAATGGAACTGTCTGGCTATAGTTCGCTGCTCAAAGCCAGATTTAAAAGTTCAGTTACTCATATTTGTAATTTTTTGTTGAAATGATGCATCTATTGTTTATGCATATTTATGATATATTAGATAAATTTCTTGCATTTACCAAGGTTTATAATTCGTGTGGGTATTCTATAAGTCGACTATAAACCAGACTAACTGCGTACTTCATTGATCAAAATCGCTGGCATCAATGATTAAGGACAGGGTCAGAATTAGATGAGCAGGAATTCGGAAACAGACATACTATGGCCAAAGGGTATTGCGATCACCTGCGGCATCAGTCTGACTGTCTGTCTATCCATCACCCTAGTAGTTGACAAGTAGTAGAAGCAACGCTCGCCTTGAATTACTTGAGGTCACAGAGGGTCAAAACCATTGCGGACCTAGTAGAAATAATAACTTCAGTTATTTTGATGCTATAATCATCTTACAGGGGTTATGCCTTAGGGGAAGACCTTGGATGAGTTTTAATATGGATGACCTTGACCTATTTCTGAGGTCACAGGGTTCAATCATTCTGAACTTTGTGGAAAGGATAACTTCCGATATAATGTAGATTTTGCATCATGCAGCCAACAGAGATGATGCTTTGGGGATAGACCATGGATGAGTTTTTGTCAAAACCATTCTAAACCTTGTAGAAGTGGCAACTTCAGTTATGTTGAACCTAGGATCATGAAACTACCTTTGATGTGTTTGAATGTGGGTGACCTTGAACTATTTTCGACGTCACAGGGTTTACATCATTCCAAACCATGTAGAAATGATAACTATAGATATGTTGATGGGTGACGTTGACCTACTTTTTCACAAGGGTAGAAATGCTCCCCGTCTTGTAGAAATGGATTATGTCCCAAAGACTTAAGATGAGTTTGAAGGTGGGTGACCTTGACCTATTTGGTCAAAAGGCATCCGAACCTTGTAGAATGATAACTTCAGTTATGTTGACGCTAGGAGCATGCAACCAGCTGGGATGACCTTTCATGAATTCGAAGGTATGTGACCTTGACCTCGTTTTGAGATCATTTCTGTCAATTTCATCTGAAACCTGTTTGACACTAGGATCATGCAGCCTATTGTTTATGCCTTGCTGATCTTGTGAGCTCAATTGAGTGCGAGTATTGCAATTAAATCATGAATCCCCAAACGTGTAAACTTTGGGACGGTGTATATGGTATTGGTATTTTATATCACCTTTTTTAATCCTCACGACTTCAAGAAGCCAAAATGCGAAATTGTGTGTATGATTAAAATGTAGTTACAATACATTTTAAATTCAAATGAAATTTGCTAAATTTTAACTGACCAGCTGTACCATATACATTTTTCATTTATTTCAATTCAAACACTGTAGGTACATGTTTGTTTACAATGGGTTTTGATCATAATGTGCTAATTCATACATTTGCCTAGCATGGGTGCTAGGTCTGTTTTGCAATATCCACGAGAGGGCAGCACTAGTCAGTATGGTAGGGGAATCACAATTCATGATATTAGAAAAATTTTAAGATCTATGAACACGGATTATGCCCCAAAGACTTAAGATGAGTTTGAAGGATGACCTTGACCTATTTGGTCAAAAGGCATCCGAACCTTGTAGAATAATTTCAGGGGTTATGCCTTAGGGGAAGACCTTGGATGAGTTTTAATATGGATGACCTTGACCTATTTCTGAGGTCACAGGGTTCAATCACTCTGAACTTTGTGGAAAGGATAACTTCCGATATAATGTAGATTTTGCATCATGCAGCCAACAGAGATGATGCTTTGGGGATAGACCATGGATGAGTTTTTGTCAAAACCATTCTAAACCTTGTAGAAGTGGCAACTTCAGTTATGTTGAACCTAGGATCATGAAACTACCTTTGATGTGTTTGAATGTGGGTGACCTTGAACTATTTTCGACGTCACAGGGTTTACATCATTCCAAACCATGTAGAAATGATAACTATAGATATGTTGATGGGTGACGTTGACCTACTTTTTCACAAGGGTAGAAATGCTCCCCGTCTTGTAGAAATGGATTATGTCCCAAAGACTTAAGATGAGTTTGAAGGTGGGTGACCTTGACCTATTTGGTCAAAAGGCATCCGAACCTTGTAGAATGATAACTTCAGTTATGTTGACGCTAGGAGCATGCAACCAGCTGGGATGACCTTTCATGAATTCGAAGGTATGTGACCTTGACCTCGTTTTGAGATCATTTCTGTCAATTTCATCTGAAACCTGTTTGACACTAGGATCATGCAGCCTATTGTTTATGCCTTGCTGATCTTGTGAGCTCAATTGAGTGCGAGTATTGCAATTAAATCATGAATCCCCAAACGTGTAAACTTTGGGACGGTGTATATGGTATTGGTATTTTATATCACCTTTTTTAATCCTCACGACTTCAAGAAGCCAAAATGCGAAATTGTGTGTATGATTAAAATGTAGTTACAATACATTTTAAATTCAAATGAAATTTGCTAAATTTTAACTGACCAGCTGTACCATATACATTTTTCATTTATTTCAATTCAAACACTGTAGGTACATGTTTGTTTACAATGGGTTTTGATCATAATGTGCTAATTCATACATTTGCCTAGCATGGGTGCTAGGTCTGTTTTGCAATATCCACGAGAGGGCAGCACTAGTCAGTATGGTAGGGGAATCACAATTCATGATATTAGAAAAATTTTAAGATCTATGAACACGGATTATGCCCCAAAGACTTAAGATGAGTTTGAAGGATGACCTTGACCTATTTGGTCAAAAGGCATCCGAACCTTGTAGAATAATTTCAGGGGTTATGCCTTAGGGGAAGACCTTGGATGAGTTTTAATATGGATGACCTTGACCTATTTCTGAGGTCACAGGGTTCAATCACTCTGAACTTTGTGGAAAGGATAACTTCCGATATAATGTAGATTTTGCATCATGCAGCCAACAGAGATGATGCTTTGGGGATAGACCATGGATGAGTTTTTGTCAAAACCATTCTAAACCTTGTAGAAGTGGCAACTTCAGTTATGTTGAACCTAGGATCATGAAACTACCTTTGATGTGTTTGAATGTGGGTGACCTTGAACTATTTTCGACGTCACAGGGTTTACATCATTCCAAACCATGTAGAAATGATAACTATAGATATGTTGATGGGTGACGTCGACCTACTTTTTCACAAGGGTAGAAATGCTCCCCGTCTTGTAGAAATTATAATTTCTGTTCATGTTGCTGAACCAACTGGGATTATACACTTCAGGGGAAGACCATGGATAAGTTTGAAGGTGGGTGGCTTTGACTTTTTTTTTAGGTGACAAAACGTTCAGAACACTAGAAAAATTTTAAGATCTATGAACACGGATTATGCCCCAAAGACTTAAGATGAGTTTGAAGGTGGGTGACCTTGACCTATTTGGTCAAAAGGCATCCGAACCTTGTAGAATGATAACTTCAGTTATGTTGATGCTAGGAGCATGCAACCAGCAGGGATGACCATTCATGAATTCGAAGGTATGTGACCTTGACCTCGTTTTGAGATCATTTCTGTCAATTTCATCCGAAACCTGTTTGACACTAGGATCATGCAGCCTATTGTTTATGCCTTGCTGATCTTGTGAGCTCAATTGAGTGCGAGTATTGCAATTAAATCATGAATCCCCAAACGTGTAAACTTTGGGACGGTGTATATGGTATTGGTATTTTATTTATCACCTTTTTTAATCCTCACGACTTCAAGAAGCCAAAATGTGAAATTGTGTGTATGATTAAAATGTTGTAACAATACATTTTAAATTCAAATGAAATTTGCCAATTAACTGACCAGCTTTGTACCATATACATTTTTCATTTATTTCAATTCATACACTGTACATGTTTTACAATGGGTTTTGATCATAATGTGCTAATTCATACATTTGCCTAGCATGGTAGCACTGGAACCGCAGTCTCATACAATGCACTCGTGCGGAGGAAGGGACCAACTTACCTAGCATGGGTGCTAGGTCTGTTTTACAATATCCACGAGAGGGCAGCACTAGTCAGTTTGGTAGGGGAATCACAATTCATGATATTAGTAAAATCCCCCCCCCCCCCCCCCAATGTATCTTGTTTGGGCAATTCATTATTAGGCCTAAGGCCTATCCAAACTTAATTACTTGTGTTGTCATTTTATGGCCACTCGATCCTGTTAAGTGCAATATTTAAGAGTTTGTAAATAATAACAATTAATGGCAATTTGTTAATTAGTATCTTGAGGATCTATAGGTAAAAATTGAGGAATTAGCCTCAACTGGCACGTAAAAAAATTAACCAGAACAGCACATCTTTATATAATTTTTTTGTCACCAATAAAATACAGTGACAAAAGTGACAGCTCACATTACACTGTGTGTCGTCACCTATAAGTCAAGCGACCTAATTATGGACGTTCTTTGCTAGTTTACCTTGTTACAAAATGATTGGACTTGAGAAATCTTCTCATAAAAATACAAGAGAAACAGATTCATATTTTTTTCATTTAGGCAATTTTTCTGAATTGTCTGCCTGTCAGAAACTCCAGCATATGAACATCTCTAATTTCATTGTTAGAACTTTCAAGGGCAGATCGAGGATTTTTGGAAGGGGGGGGGGTCAGGCATAGGACTTGTACGAGCAGCTAAGGCGCGATGTCCTGCTAGGGGGGGGGGGGTCTGGGGGCATTCTTACAAAAAGGGGGAGGGGGGGGTCAGGACCAGTTGACCCCCTCTAAATCCGCCCCTGCCTTTAATACGAAAAGCCAGGGGCAAAACATATACATACGACGACACACAGTGATTAGGGCTTACTTTATTAGAGGCCCGAGACTATCCAGGAGCTATGAATTAGGACCATATTTTTTGTGTAATTACATTTTCAAATCTATGTGCGAAATTATTAATTTTCCTCTATTCTGCATTTACCAATAATTGCAATGTAATAATTTGCTTGAGCACTTGATAATTAATTACGATACGACTCCACAGTTGAATTGATCACACTTTTGTAAAACTATTGTAAAGAAGCTTAAAGACTCAGTTGATTTCAGTCTTACTTAACCAAACAGTTAATCTCAAGAGTAAACAGTGATTGCTATGCACAAAATCCCATTTTAATCTCCTGCAACGGTTGATAGGCAAAGCAACAGGCGCACGTGGAGCAAACAAGAGTGAGATTTGATCAACTCATGTAAAACCCACTGTAAACAAACACACGTTGGATCCTACCAAGGCAACATTACGCTGGCTCCTGATTGGTCGAGTGGCTGTCACATGGGCGGAGATTGTGACGTCACGGCCGTGACGTAGCTCCGGGTCTTTGCATGGCAACCAGCTTTTATTATGTGTTGGATTCAACACACATAACAAATTGTCTGGACATATTCGCTGGAAATTACCGTGGATTTCAAAATTTTTGAGTGTATTGGAAATGCGGGTGCATCGGACAGCTTCTGATGCACCCCTCTCAAGGAATTGGAGAGGGATTTCGTTGCGGGGAGCTGGAAAAATCGCCCATGAAGCGAGCTGCTTTGGCTTGGCTCCCTAAGATATGTCCATGAAAGTGACCCTTCCACAACGACAAAGATCATTCGGAACGTCTGGCGAAAATCTCTATAATATCGAAAAGATGCCGTCTCATCATTTACCACCGCTAACTAGTCAGACTGTTGGGGGAGGATCGCATAATGGGAGCAACCAAGCCGGCCTCAAAGTGCAGCAATTGTTCGAGGAAAAACACGACCATGACAGGAGACGGGATCTGCAAAATGGCGGCCTCAACGGAGATGAGAACACTCCGTCTCACTTACCCGCAGTCAGACCCGCCTCTAGCACCGGTTCCTGCGCAAGTAAGGTGGGATCGGGCAAAGGGCCACGACCTCTCAATCCTGAGAGTGCTATGAAACAATACATGCACAAACTATCGTCGTTCGAGCACCATGAAATATTTAACTACCCTCTGATCTACTTCGTTGGCCAAAATGCCAAGAAGAGGCAGGGGGTTGTGGGGGGTGCAAACAACAATGGATATGACGATGAACAGGGATCCTATATCCACGTGCCCCATGATCACATCTCATATCGATATGAGGTCCTCAAAGTGATCGGAAAGGGCAGTTTCGGTCAGGTGGTCAAGGCTTATGACCACAAAACTCAGTCTCATATAGCCCTCAAAATGGTTCGCAATGAAAAGAGGTTTCATAGACAAGCCCAGGAAGAAATTAGGATCTTGGAACATTTGAAAAAGCAAGACAAAGACAATGCAATGAATATTGTGCATATGTTAGAACACTTCACATTTCGGAACCATATATGCATAACATTCGAGTTACTTAGCATGAATTTATATGAACTAATCAAAAAGAACAAATTCCAGGGATTTAGCCTACAACTTGTACGAAAGTTTGCTCACTCCATTTTGCAGTGTTTGGACGCTTTGTACAAGAATCGCATTATCCACTGTGATCTCAAGCCTGAAAATATCTTGCTCAAACAGCAAGGTCGGAGTGGTATCAAAGTGATAGACTTCGGATCGAGTTGTTATGAGCACCAGCGTATCTACACTTACATCCAGTCTCGATTCTACAGAGCACCTGAAGTGATCCTTGGGGCCAAATATGGAATGCCGATTGATATGTGGAGTTTAGGCTGCATTCTTGCAGAATTGTTGACTGGCTATCCTTTGTTTCCGGGAGAGGACGAGGGAGATCAACTGGCTTGCATCATTGAGTTATTAGGTATGCCCAATCAAAAGGTTCTCGAGAACTCGAAACGGGTTCGTAGTTTTGTCAGTTCCAAAGGGTATCCTCGTTATTGCACTGTCACCACTGGTCCTGATGGAAACATGCAACTGACCGGAGGACGGTCAAGACGAGGAAAGTACCGTGGTCCACCCGGATCCAAAGACTGGACGACTGCTCTCAAAGGCTGTGATGATGCCTTGTTCCTCGACTTCATGAAGCGGTGTCTGGAGTGGGACCCATCCCGTCGTATGACTCCTAGTGAGGCTTTGCGCCACGCTTGGTTACGGCGCAGACTACCAAAAGCACCTTGCAATGAAAACGATCTGAAGAACTCTCGACGATCCTCAGCCTCCCGAAGTGGGCAAGTGATAGGCAAGTATACTAATGGAACAACATCAAGTGCCAAGACTCGACTTATTGCGACTTCGGACGAAGCAGCTCACCAAGCCTCTCTCAACAACACTGGCACGACCATCAACACGAGACCAAAATTGCCTCAGATTGGATCTATGTAGCAGCAAATCAAGAGCGAAGCCGCAACATGTTTCATTGTGATATAAACTTAATTACCAAAAACCAGACTGCCCAAAAGTCATTATGGAGTTTACCTTGAAGATGTGTGAAACAAATTTATTGTTTGTAAACCAGCAAGTATTCCTTATATGCATCCAGTGTTGCAGTGGCAATATTCACCATGCTTGTTTCCTCATGGATCGTAGAAGTCGCAAGCCAAGTTTAATACCAGAATGACAGACCCACTCACTTACCACCGTCCATACCATCGGAGGGGTTTTACCACTCCTTAGCACATTATATTCTCAGATCTCACTGTGACGCAAACTTTCTGATGCTTAGACTGTAGCAAGAATACTGAAGAAGCCGTGGATCTGATATTAAACCCTGAGTGCCTGTCTTGCTTCTTGTAAGAAGGTGCACAGTGCGATGTTTTGATGTTGTTTAAGTGCTCCATAAATTGTCAATCTGATAATTACAGAACAAGCCCTGTTTGTTGTGATCCATAAATTAAAATTAATCAGTGATAGCGGTGATAACTTTGTTTTTCGATGAGAGGTTTATCATTCATGGAGAGTACCATTGTATTGTCAGATTCATTGTAAACTTAAGGTGGAAACTTGCTAACTCTGATCTGCATTCAAGAGTCTACGAATACATGAAATTGATAATGCAGAATGTTGTTAACCATGAAACGTGGTGACTTAAGTCTTGATGACACTGTGATTGTTACTATAAGCAGTATGGATCATACATAGCCTGGTTGCAGTCTTTCCAACTTGTACAAATATTTGCAAAGTGTTAGGGAAGGCTTGGATAGGAGAAATCACTTACACACTGTCTTGTAAAATATGTTTGTCTTGTGCATGTCATAGGTCCGTGTGTCTCGTTCTGTCTCAAAGCAGGTTCAGTGTTACGATTGCTTGCGGAATTAGGTTACAGTGACAGTTATTCTGTTCAATGCATTCCAAAATTTGATTTCAAGATTTTCGATGGCATGGGTTTTAAAAAAGTTGTCAAGCTGCATGAAAATCAATGTTGGACAATGATATTTTGACAACAAGGTGCAAGCAGTTTGGAAAAGCATTGTGGAAATAGAAACATTGTCATGATAAGAAACAGTACAGAGATTATTATGATCGGAAGATTTGATATATTTCCTTATTTGTTCTAATTTACACCAATTGTTAAGGTCTTAATTGAACTGCATTTTGTACAGTGACTTTAGTTTATGATTTGTGCTGGAAGTTGGTGTTGATTTCCTATTATTTTAGGTTTGTTATGGAATCTGCCTGTCAGTTTTTTTTTGGTATATATTTGTTAATTTTTTTAGGCTTTTACATATTTGTGAATGTACACACATTTTAACAGTAATAATAGTTGCTACATGCAGTGTTGAATGTATAATTGATGATATTCAGGTGACTGATTAGAATCATATCAATATTATCAAATTGTATAAGGTAACACTAAATAAGTACTTTCATTTCTGACAAAATCATCATGAAAGAAATGTCTACAATATAATTGCCCTTGTCTGTAAAATGTCGGAGCACATACATATTTGTTTATTTATACCTGTAAAAGACTTCAAAGTTTGAAATAATCAGTTTTATCAAAATCTCAGATCATTTATAGTTTTTATTTGATTGAAATGCAGGGAATGCAAAAAAATTGAAAAGCATGTGATCGTTTCGACCATAATTTGATATATTTAGGGATTTTAATTCTACAATTTAGGGAAGGCACATAGTTTAATTTTATTATGTCATTTGATAACTGATAACTTTTTTTCTCATTTTAAGTTAAATACATCTGAATGGCAGCAAAAGTGAGCACTGAAATATCTGCAAAATTCTAGTAGTTAGGATTTTACACAAAAAAGAAAACACTTTTTTGTCGATTGTTTTATCTATGCATGCTCGAACAGGCCGATCTGCAGGCTTTGGGTAAGAGTTAACTCATGGCCCTAATTTACAGGTACAGTTTTAAGTCTATTTAATTACTGTTTATAATATAATGTGCCTTTTATAATTGCTTATGTGTGCATTGCTTTATTTACATGGCTGGATAATTTGCTTGAAGTAGGGAGCTGTCATGCTGTGAATTTCATCTCAAAAATAATTTAAAAAAGGCTATATTTAAAACGTTGAATAAAATAACATTGAACGTCATGTATACAATATTCCTCATTTCTTACTCATGTTTAGGCGTAGTTGCAGAGGCTGCTATTATTATTTTTAATTGAATAGCCTGAACAGTTATCAGGTAAAATAATATAATTATTATACGCGAGGGAATATTGTTGTAGTGCAGAATTTCCATTGTGCAATTTATTACTAATTCAGGGGGATTTCTTTAAGGCCATTGTGTTTGGATTTTAAAAATTGATCGTTTCTGCAACTGCTGTTTGCTGCTGAGGCTGCTGCGCCCATCACATGAGCAGCTGTCGTCAGCAGGGCTCTCCCTGGGCCTGAATAGGCATGCAGGGCACGCGCGTGGAATCTACAAGCAAAATGGGTCAAGCTCATTACGCAGACGAACAAGGGTGAACTGAAGATCAGGGTGCTTTGTCTTTGGTAATGTTACACAATATATAATCTCGCGCACAATAGAATTAATTAACGAAGAATAGGCTAATCTGTTGACATGTTGCCTGCAAAATAGACTCGCTTTCTAATGTTAGTGTCTACTCAGCTAAAGATCGTCTTCTTCGTCTGCTATGTCTAGACATGTCTAATTGAATTATTAGATGTATTAAGACAGATCAAGTTAGCTAATTTAACAAATCTAGATAAATTAAGTTCATATTGACAATTCTTTTTTTTAATTTTCTTAATAAATTAGAATTCACAGGTTTAGCTGGAAAGGCACTGTCTGCCACTATCATAATTAATGGTTATGCCTCAGGATATTTCGGTTTCAAGGTGAATCAACTTGATGTATTAAGCCATTTGTCAATTTAATTAACACTATAGTTCGGAAATTTCTGGCTGTGTCATTTATGAATAATTATGTTGGATCCTTTACAAATATTGTAATATATAAAAATTGCTGCCAATATTCATGATAATCTTCAACCAGCCATATACTTTAAATTGATTAAATTTATAATAACTAGAAATTATTGAATTTATTTTAATTTTAGTAGAGGATCTTTTATGTGAAGATAAATAGATATAAAATTAATTTCTCATCTACTTGGCATTGCTCTGCTACACGTTAACCCTTGATGCTATCTTGCCTCATACATTCAAATGCAGTCAGAGTAAAATCCTATATTGTATGTATTTGAATAGTTCTTGTGGAAAGTTATACATGGTGACTTTTTCCATATGGAGGAATATTCAAATGTTTGTTAAAGACTTAAAATCATGCATTTATGAAAGTACTGGTTTGTTTTTTGATGCTAGTAATTTCATGCATTTTAACTTTTAGCACTTCATACATTGAAAATGCATGAGATAAGTTTATTTAAGATAGACATCAAAAATGCTATTGCCATGACAACCTGTTCTAATGTCTATAAATAGGTGTATGTACCATAACCAATTGCTCTAGGCCACTTTATTTGCTGAACAGTCTTTACAGTTATGTTCGACAAAAATCTTTCGGGGGGGAAAAAATTGTAGACTGACATGCTATGTCTGACAACCTTTTTCGCTTTATGCTTTTAAAAAAAACTAACTCACTCCGAACGTCTAGTCATATTAAACGAAAACATACAGTCAGTTGAAATAGATTAAATATAATGGGACATCTTTTTGATTTAATTTTAATAAGAAATTGCTGTATTATTTTTCATGATTGGTCACAGCGTAATAACAAATAAAAAGTGTATTTAGAAATATCGTTGAAACAAACGTTGGTGTCATAAATTTATATTTGTTCGATTTGATGAAAACACAAGTCTGATGCAAAAAGGTTAAATGTATTTTTGTCCTTGCTGTACTAGTTCGTATGCAAAAGGGGTTTCTAGTCATTCAATTTAGAATGACATCCATTGTATTGATTACTTTATCATATAACTCAAGGGTTATTCATGTAATATAGTATGATCTAACTGAAAATAAGTTATCGCTGAGACAGATGGCAGGCTTACAAAGTTGATATTGATAAAATATTGAACACTGATGTGTTTGAATGATTTGTCAATAATATGTGGTAGATTATTGTATGAACTATCATGGCCATAACATAATCAGTACCTACCTGCAGGTTTATATAATTAATATTCGTGTGCCAGAAGTTATGAAAGAAAGTCATGACTGTCACTTACAAATGTATTTTGTACTGCAATTTTGAGTTAAAATTGTGTCAGTCTTCGGTGTCACTATGTGTATTTGGTTAAATAGCAAGAGTAGAACTGGATTAAAGTTAAAACGTGATGAATAGTGAATATTATGATTTTGAAGAATGGAAATGGGACCCCATGCAGGCAAATAGACATGGCCTATTTGCCTGATATGACCTTCTGTCAAACTGCACCCTTTGCCCCTCTTATGGGGATATGTGTGTATTATGGGCCATGGGACCTTAACCTATATTGACATTATGTGGAATAAGTTACTTCTACATGCCAACATTATATTTCTATTTTTTATTTCTTTTGGTGAAAGAAAGTATGCAAGCCTACATATTGCAAAATACAGAAAAGCTGGGTTTTCACCCAAAAAAATATACATTGAATTTTGCTTCACCAAGCCCAGTTAATGACTCCAGACATTTATGTCTCAAAAGCTGAAATTATGTATATTTGGTAAAAATCTGTTTATGAAGTTATAATTTCATATTGCAGCAATAATGATAACTATTGAATAGTTAAAATACTAAATAGGATGATAAACATTTGTGCTGGTGTTACATTCATAGGTATAACAAATATTATGATATTTATTCACTAGACATAACGTTGAAGTTTGCATACATGGACTTATTATACAAGTCTCTTGTGCTAAATGTGTTTTTTATGCACACAAGGTAACAATCTCATATTTTTCTTCAATCAATTGAGTTTTATATATTTATATGTATATATTGTGTATGTGTACCAGATATTTTGTACATAGATTGTTTATGTCCTGAACAAGTACCATGGTACGTGGTACCGGTTTGGCTGGTGCAGTGAGCATGTTAGTAATTAACACGGTCGTAATGAAACCGAGCTAAAATATAATTTGTGGATTTTTTTCTTTGAAAAGATGTATTTCGGGTACATCAAATTATCTCAAAAGTTTAAATTGTAAAACGAGTTGATATAAAGGATTTTTGTAAGAGTGCCAGTGTTTCATAAGTTATATATGCGGAAATGATTATATATAACTGTGATTAAAAAGTTTGTACGATCAAATTTTGTCTTTGTGATTTTTACAATTGAATTGTATTTTTAAAGAAATAATCAGCATGATCAGTGAGTCCATGCACTGAATTGCAATGGCTTTTGAAACTCGACCACATTTTCCTAAAAGTAAATTAGTGTACTTTGGATTTTGTCTTAATTTCTTCATTATTTGAATATTTTTAGATCAACTGGTTTGACTTTTTTTGTGTTAGTGCTTATGTCTCATTGGTTTTTACCACTTTTTTAATTTGATAATGTATTAATTTATTGGTAATTTACTTACTTTTATTATTGGCATTTGCCAACCACATGACCACATATTAACCACATGGATCGACATATTCTAGTAATAGTCCCTCTCTTTAATATTTACCACCTTATTCCAAACTTAATTACTTTCAGGCTAGTACTACAGTAGTAGCACAATAGTAAAATGCCATAAGTCACATTTATTGCTTTTGCCTGTTCGCTCGAGTAAATGCTATAGTGAGCAGCTAGCTACCTGGCTTGTCTGGTAAACACTTTTTACCAGTGCTATTTTCTAATTTACATCAGTGCTGGCCATTGATGTTTAACAGCTGCTGTCATATTATACACACTTAACTTAGCCTGTGGCATATTCTGGGTTAAATAGACAACAAAAACTCCTGATCCATTATTGTGATATAATAACATGAATAGGAAGCCATGACTTGCGGGCTAGGAATGTCACCCCCTCCCCCCCCCCCCCCCTGTCATTGAAGGATTCCAAGTACAGTTGTACAAAGGCAATATGTTGCTGTCAACTTGATGATGCACATGTCCTATGACATTGAATTGTAATGCAAAAAAACATCGTACATGCACATGTCTTATTTCCTGAATGACATAACTCACATTATTGTGAGATGTACTCATAGTAAGAAAAAAACCTTGGTATGATAATTATGGTGGGTGTCATTGTCTTATTTGTGGGGTAATCTTTATGGTGGTGTGCAGTGGCTGATTAAGGGGGTGCAAAATATAGTAAATTTATGGTAACTGCACCCTGACAAGTAGCTGCATGGGAGTATGGGTAACTGAAGTGAACATCAGAACATCAGAAGTGTGACTTTTGGCCTAACTGCCCCCCCCCCCCCCTGGACTTTTTTCCAGGCTACGGCCCTGTAAATGAATAAAGTTGTTAAAAACATATAAGTCCATCATACAGCTGTATGTAGGTGTATGTAATTTAGTCCTTGACTGTCTTCCAATTTTTAAAGAATTTCATATTATGAAGGTGTTGAGTGGTTAAACCTATGAGAAATCCTGTTATTCAGAGATTAAAGTGGTCAATTGCACAATAGTCCTATGAGTGATGTTACTCGAATGTTTTGGTTCATGTGATCGGTATTTGAAATCACTTGTGTACACAATGGTTATGGTCACTAAATCCCTTATATGGTGAAAGAGGATATAACCCCACACTTCCTGTAAAACTGTTGACATATGCTTCCAGTGGAACCTCACAATTAAGACCTCCCCTTGGAACAGATGCATGTGGTGTAATGCCACTGGGTCTGAAGCTTAGTAAGCTTATATGACCAACCGGAGGCAGATGTAATGATGAGATGATAAGTCCACACCATTTTACACATTTACCCCATGGGTAGGGTCTTTTACTTGCCTCAGCATAGACAGAACATAGTAATCTGAATGTCTCAATTTAATATATTCTCTTCAATTTTTAATCACGATTTCAGGACTCCGAGGTGAGGTCTTAAAGTCTAAATTGATATCAGTATCCAGAAAATCTTCAGACATTTTTCTTTGTTATTCATATGTAAGATTTGATTTCACAGTTTTGAGAAATCGGGGCCCAGCAAACTATAAGATATTGCTCATGAGATATAATGCTATTAGAAAATTAAAAAAAAAATATTATTTGGAACTAGCTAGAACTAGCTGTAAGGCTCTGTCAGTCCCCATACATCCACTGCCGCCTTCTTTGTATATAAAATGTCTGGTTGAGATTTTGAACTAAAGTGAATTAAGGGATGCATTTCCCTCAGATATCTGCATAGTAATACCCGGTTGAATTTCATGAGACATGCTTTATTTGTCCAAAGGCCTATTGAAATTTGTTGGAGTCAGTTCAAGGGTTTCTTCTTTCTAGGCATTATACATGTAGTGCCTTATATGGGCTGTTCACCCCTATTTGTTATGGACTGTTGATGAGGATTCATTATTGCATGGCAACCCTGTTTTTTAAGTTTCCTTCAATGGAACTGTTTAAGAATGGGATTGTTGAATGACTGCAAGGGAATCAATCAATCAAAACGTCAAAATATCAATGCTACTTGGCCTGAAGTTTATGTGACAGTTGCGAGATGCAGACATAATGAGATGATAAGGTTTGGACTCCTGCCATGGAGTCCACACCATGTTACACATTTACCCCATGGGTGGGATAATTTTACTTGCCTCAGCATAGACACTTGAGTACAAGGAACCTTCAGTTTAATGTCTCATGCGATCGACATCAAGCTGAGATGTATATATATATATATGCCTAGCTAGGCCACCTAACAGCAGTCAATCAATCAGTCAATCAATCAATGATTAATGCATGAATTAATGTATTATAGTAGATGGGTGGCCTAACGGATAAGCCATCCACCAATTCCAAATTTGCCAGTTCTGCCAGGTTCGATCCCCGGCCTGGGGACCAAAGGAAAGATCTGACAGATGTAGTATGCTCTAGCGTGTAGGCATTCATGTCATCAATGAAGTGTACTATAGAGTTGATGCCTCATGTACTCAGTGTCTATGCTGAGGCAAAAGAAGGATCCCACCCCCCCCCCCCCCCCCCTCATACTCAGCATCAGACCCAGTAGCATTAATATATTTTACATTTAAGTCTCTGGTTTGAGCAGTGAGTCATGTGCTTAGTTCTTGGTAGCCATGAAAAGAAGGTTGACCAAGTATATTAGATGTCTGTCAGAGTGGATGTCAATTGCCAAGTAACCAAGTTGTCCTCAAGTGTAAAGTTTATTGACCTTCAGGAGTCCTTCGACTCAAACAAAGGACAACTGACATGTTAGACTCAGTGGTGTCATTTGGATCCTACGTTGAAATCACCTCAGGCTGATGTCACAGGCTATTTATATACATAGTCCTGTTCTAAGTCATTGTACTGAAAATGGGTCATTTGGTACATTACTTTCATGATATGCTGAGGGTTAATTAATATTGAGGTAATAAATTAAGAAAATTGCCCATATTTTTGCCCATATTTGCACATGCATGACATTGCATGTTTTACGTGGTCTCATCACAATCAATTGGACCATCTGCTCAATGGATCACCTGGGGGCTATTGATGATCCACATTCATGTCATCAATGAAGTGTACTATAGAGTTGATGCAACTGCTACGTTTTATAGTATATTATGTAGATTTTACTCTTGGGTAAATATATGATGATCTGGAGTATGCAAAGGGATTCTATGGCAAAGCACATCAATACAGTGGTAGTAATAATAGTAAATTTATTGACATTTTCTTCATATGATACTCTTTTAAAACTTTCTGAGATCTGGTGACTGATGAGTATAGTCATTTCCCAGTGCACAACTTTAATTGAGGTAATATTTCTATTTTTTTTATTGAAGAATGTCAAAAGTAATGACCTTGAAAAAATAACACAGATGGACCATTATATTATTCTCACTAAGATTAACAGTATTGTGGTTTCACTTTCATTTAATTGCCTTACCTAATGAATTACCTAATATTACCATTTGATATTACTTTGATACCTTGAAAAAAATATCACAGAAGTCCATTATTTGATTTTCCTTTAATTTTAATTAACAACAGATTAACACAGCCTACACATATTACCTTGGCAATTAATTGGCAATTAATTGGATATTCAAGGCTGACATTTCATTACCTTGTATTCACTGGCACTCGGTCAACCCTGGTGCTAAACACATGCTCTGACAATGCTCCAACAAATGACCCTGTACATTCTGCCAATACATTTGTAGTCATTGAGGATGGGAACACGATAGCACTGCACACATGACAGGTAAATACGATTTGCCTAAATAGAGCTGTAGCCTGAGCAGAGAGAGCTGGTTCACTCATGGATCTTGGCAAAATAGCTGCATGACACTTGTACATTTAGATGTAGTATGCTCTAGCGTGTAGGCATTCTCCCCTTTTCGTGTAGTGACCAGATGTGGGCAGCCGGTGACCTAAAGTGGGCAGCAAGCTGTTTTGTGGTCACCTCCACCTGTCAGATCTTTCCTTTGGTCCCTTGGCTATGGTTTTTGTGATTATTAATTATAGCCAATCTGATTAATATTGTTATCAATTATTTGTGGGTGTGGTACTAATTTAAATTGTCAATGGTTTCCTAACTGCTAGACGAAAATTTCCTTCTTTAAGGCTTCTTAATTTTGGCTTTTAGCTCCACAGGTTATACATTTATTGCATCATTAAATTTTCCAATTATAGAGCCTCTTTACCTAAAACCTAAGGCAGGCCCAGATAACATCCCAGGTACCTAGATAGTATACCAAACCAAGCCGACATTGTTTCAGTACTGGCCGCCATCGGAACAACATCGTATCAACATTGCCAACGTCCTGCCAATGTCGATTCAATCTAGGGCGTGTTATCAACATAGAGGCCGCCTCGGGTCAAAAGCCGATCATCCGGGATGCTACATCAGCTCAACGTCGTCACAACATCGGCTGACGACGACCAACATTGGGACGACGTTGATCCGATCTGGCAAGCAATCTGGAGGGTGCGCTAACATTAGCTGGAGGTTTTTTGGTCGGGAGCAAGAGATTTTTTGTGTGGCACATCTTCAATGTGCTTTTCGTAATAGTTTGTATAAATAATTTGGGGGGTTTTTTTGTTAATTCTTTTACGATTTTTTTTTTTTAGAAGTAGCTCAATTTTGTAGTGGTGAGTCTAAAAAAAATTGGTTCTGGGGAAAAAAACTCAATTATGTACAGTAGGTAGTCTAAAATCTGATAGCAGGGTTCAGAACATCTGGTGTATTTTAACAATATTCAAGTTGTTGTTGCTGTTGTTAATCATTCTTATAGTGACTTAAGTAGTTAATAAATTATTTAATGAACATTTATACTATTACAACAGAAAACTAAATATAGGCAAGAAGTTAGCTCGCTATATATAGACCCAAGTAAGAATAGTTTTATTGAGGACTTCAACCTCAGTGAACTAAGGCTTGGGGAGACCTTAACAGCAGTCCAAAATATGCATGTATACACTGTTACTAGTTTTGAGGCATGTTTTAAATGGCCCTTTATAAAAGGGTTTCTAGGCACCCAGGTGTAAATAATACCAACACACCAGGTGACCTTTCCCTACTCATTGGCATAAAAACCTATTCAACTTATTCATGGCAGTCTCTCAGTATTTACCCCGGAACTACACGAAGCCACAATGTTAAAGTCTTAACACTACTTAAGGGCGTTAAGGGCATTTAAGTGATCAATCAAACTTAAGGTCGTCTAGTACACTACTTAGTATTACCTTGGCTAAATTAGACCTAATTACCTAATTTCTCCAAGGTATTACGAAATGATGCCATACATGGTGCATTCATAAAAGTGACGTACTGTGGTTATGTAATATTTACTGCGTAATACGGGTAACTAGTACTAACTTAGGTGGAGTTTAATATACTGCAAGAAAATTCAGCAGGTTCGGCCGGTTAAAAATGACAATGAAATAATGTTTGGACTTAAAAGATTTTACAGGAAGATTGGACAATAATTGTATGGTGCTGACCTGAAGCTGCATGAGTCAATTTATACAGTTAGTTTTATAACAAATGGTCGACTTTAGACAGCCATAGCAACCTATTCCTGAATGTAGCTATTATTGTCTGAAGCCAGCCGCTTCTGTCTACTCCTAGCTTATAGTCGGCTTACACCTACCACCACTGAAAATATAAACCTTGTGAGATATTTATCTAATATAGCATAAATATGTTCATTCTAGATCCGACCTTGAGCAGCCAGCTGTAGCCAGACAGTTGTTAACTGGCAGGTAGTTTTGTATAGCAGAAGCTATCTAGCTTTGTCTAGGGTCAAATTTGACAGACTGTTTTTATGAAACTAACCGTATGGCTAGCTGCCATAGGCAGACATAAAGATGAGATGTAAAGACTATAGGCCTATGTCTAACCAATGTTATACTTTACAGAACTGCATTAACTCAGAAACAAATCTTACAGTTTTGGAAGCTAAACTCCAGATGACGTCAGGCGAATCCAGGACTCCCATTGGCTGAGAGACTCCCTTAACCAATGGGAATCCTGGATTCACATGACGTCATCAGGAGTTTAGCTTCTAAGTCTATGAGATTGGTTTCCAAGTAAATTAATTTGGCTGTAATAAACTCCATGGGTAGAGCCTTTTTTCCTCAGCATTGGTGATACAATATATATATATATATATTACATTAATAAATGCATTTAATTTGGAGCAAATTTGCTGATCTCAATGATACTATTGTGTGGTGTCTTAATTACTAGTGAGTTTAAAAGTAAATCGGTCTTAATTAAGTGGCATACATGAATTACCTGTCTATAAACAGCAATATATATAACTAGCTTTTTTGCATATTTGCAGTAGTTTATGAATGCAATTTCACGGTAATTTTAAAAGTGTGACTTTCTTGACAGGGTTATCACGTATGGATTCATGATTCAGTGAAAATTTCTACTTTAGAGTGTCAGTCATAGTGCACTTAACTCGGTTCTCATGGCAGTCACACTCTGCATAATAGTCAACGACTGTGTTCCAAGATGGACTGTGATCAGTCATGCGTAACGGGTCACGTGGCTTTTTGTGCCATTGTCATTCACGTGTTCCCAAATGACAGCTTGATCCTAACAATTTCACACATCTCTGAATACAGACTTGTGCCAAAAAAAAAAAGAAAAAGAAAAAAGATAAGAAAAGTAGGTTATGTTTTGCATGTTTCGTAAATTTGTTGTTTTAATTTCAAAACTAGTTTGGCTGGTTAGAATCAGGCAAATGGCAGACGGAATGATGAGATGATAAAGCTTGGCGTCCAACCACGTGATTATTGTATGATATGTTACACATTTATGTGAACGTATTTCAAGGTCACTCAGTCTCACTTGTATGGTGGCAAGCTTCTATGTCAATTTTGTTATTGTTCTATTTTTAGTCACGGGTATTTATTTTCAATATTTTTGTTTTAACAAGTAGAGCCAGAAAATGACTAAACTTGACGAAAATACATAAATATTTCTGTAAACTTATGTAGTTACCAATAGGGAAAAATATTTCAAAAAGAATCTTGTCCATGTTCAATTGATCTGTGTACATTATATTGTGATCAGATTACAGATTATTGCAATTTGTACCACATGGCAAGGATAGTAAACACTTGGATAATCTCCGGTTTATCCATTGACCAAGGTAAACCTATTTCCGGCAATATAAACACAGGGAACATTTGAACATAAAAAGTGTTTGATATAGAATAATGCACCAATATTCAATAGATTGCACGTTGTTATTTTTGGTGATTGTGGAAACAAACTGAGTAGCAAATCTGTTTTAGGGGAACCTCTGGATTATGACCACCCAAAATGAAGAGCACCCCGATATTAATACCATTTTAGTAGTCGATTAAGGGGCCCAGTAAATTTTAATTAAAATATAAAATTCTGCGGCCCCACAATACATTTTAATTTGTCAACCCCCCCCCCCCCCCCGATCAAAACTTTTCTGGGCTTAATTTTGGAGTTTGGTTGTAAATGCTGTTTACGCATCATGACCTAGTTTTTGGCAATGGCCTGTGAGACAAAACCAGGTTACTTTTTAAAAAAGTGACTATGCCTTGGATAAAAACACCGACAGAACTGTGAAAACTTATTTAGATGAACAAGTTGGTCCAAGTGTAGATATAATATAATGTGAATTTAAGCCATGAACATAATACAAAAAAAAATGTTTCTAAACAACTGCATCCGGAATTTTATACGAATAATTAATATTTTAATAATGATATTAATTGATGTTGAATAATAGCAAAAATGTTTTTAATATTTCATTTATACAAAAACAAGTTGAATTTCCTAAAAACATCCTGAAGACATTGTGTTTGATCATTAACCAACACATGATATACAGTCAGAACCTAGACAACTAATGCCAAACGATGCTACCTGCCACTAAACGGAACTGTCCGACTGTACCTGGCTACTCAAACCCTAGATCTTAAAGTACACGCAGCATCATTTTGTGCATAAGCTGAGATTTATGCGTATTTGTTATTTTTGTTGAAAAGATGCAAGCCTATTGTACATACACATTTATGATATATTCTACATTTCTTGCATTTACCAAGGTTTATATTTTTTCAGTGGTGGTAGTTATAAGTCGACTATAACCTAGGAGTAGACAGAAGTGGCTGGCTTTAGCCAGTTATAGTTTCAGCCAGGAAAAGGTCGCTACAGCTGTCTAGAGTAGACCATATTTTGTGAAACTAACTGTTGTTGGCCAAACTGTATTTCATGCAATGTCATTAGTGATATCTATTGGCTGTCGAGTTATGCAATTTATACGGTGTTGCGTCCTAACAATTACTCATTACCGAAGACGCCTGTAGTGACATAATCACATGGCATTGTGACGCAACCATGTGACCTTCTTTGACAGATGGACAGAGGTGTAGCGTGTCTGAATAGCATTGTCATTTCTGGCCACCTGTTGTGCATGGAACATAGCCTAGCCCCAAGGACTCTCCAGGAAATATGAATATCAATTGTGATCTCAGAGAACAATGGCCAACAATGGACGTCCCAGGTGGCGCTCTGCAGCACGTGCACGACGCAAGAACGCCCCAGAGGAAGCGTCATGCCTGTCTTGTGACGTGTACTAATGACGATTTTCCAGCAATTTACGATATAGGCAAATATATATAGTTCTTAAGTACATAGATATGTATCGCAGAAAACTGAAGTGTTACATAATATATACCCAGTATATGAAATTAATTGTGGGAAAAGGGGAAGGGGCGGGGGGCTTCTGTAACTGGCTACCTATATCTTGTATCCTATTCATTTTGTGGACAGAAAATAGTCTGAAAACCTGATAATTAGAATTATTTATTTGATTTCAGTGGATAAAGATGGCTTTGCACGATGTTTTTCCTTCCCCCCCCCCCTATCATGACTAACCATATTCAGTCCCGTATTTTACTTCAATTCATTATGTGATATCTTTAAAAAAATCTTAGTCCCCAAAATCCAGACTCCCTTCCACTCCAACATCGACACAATGAAATGCTGCCAGTCAATCATGCGGAACGTCACAGCCGTGTAGCCAATGATGCATGGAGATGATTAGGATGTGGGTTTCCTGCGGCAGCACCAACCAGGTGTGCAACATTAGCAGGTGTCGGGGCACACACTAAATCGCATGATGCTATTCCCCTCATGAACTGTCTCTGCTCTCTCTATGCAACTGCAGTTATGACACCATTTGACCTCCTGTCTAGATAGATAGATCAATAGATCGATAGATCGATAGATGGATAGATAGATAGATAGATATATCGATAGATAGAAGGATAGATGGATAGATAGATAGATACATTCCTAGGTCATGTAACCACAAACCATAGACGTAATGATGAGATGGTATGCACTTGAAGTGCATGTGCCATTCCCACGAAACTTCAAATTGTCCCTGTGTAGAGGCAAACAAAAAAACCCAACTCGTTGAAGTTGCTGTCCAATTTCTTTCGGATTCAAAGTATATATGCTCATTTGTCATATGTACATCTGTATACTACAGTTGACTAGTATACAAATTTACACTGGATTTCAAGTTTAGGTGCCTTTGGTTTTCCTATATGGTTACCTATAAACTGACTTTGCCGTTCAAACTTTATGTCCTCCACACAATTTGCTGAAGGTTGCTGACATCAGAGTTGCTGGAGCTGTAGGATGAAAGTAGTTGATCCTGGTGGCCAGTTCTTTCATCTTGACTGCAATCCAGTTGGGCTGATCCAAATCACGCACACCATTCAAAGTGATGCTGATACTGATCCCCTTTTAAACTGCACCATGTTCCATATTTCTGTCCAGAGCTAAGGAGATATTGTGAAGCCCCATATATGTAGTGGTATACATTGGCAGGCAAATAAGAAGATACATCTCTTATGACATGCTACATCGGCCCGATGTTTGTTGGATGTCACCCACATTGGCCGAATGTTGCAGATATCTGGCATTGATGGTGTATACATATATATATATATATATATATATATATCTCAGATAACATGATTGATCGGCTAGACATTGGCAACATTGGCAACACATTGTCTTGTTGATGTAGTATGTTATCTGAACAATTAGACCGACCAATGGCTACCATGAAAAAGAATGCAAAATTTTCCATCCAAGATAGCATTCCAAATTGAATCGACATTGGCAATGTTGATACTATGTTGTACCGTCGGCAGCTAATGCTGAAACGGTGTTGTCCTGATTTGGAATGCTCTCTGGGCATTGGCCTTAAATTGACATGACGTCACCACAATCGACCAATGTTGGGCCATGGAGACAGAGTCTCCATGGTTGGGCCAACAAGGGATATTTTCAGGAATAACTTCAAATCATTGGAGGCCTGGTGTCAGCGCTCTCTGCTCTGTGTAGGCCCAGAATTGGAAAAATATCAGTCATCTGTCAAACGGTCCTGATGGTAATGTATAAACGTTGAATTCATATTCAACTGGACTGTCTTACAGCCAATTTCAAAAACGTGGAAACTAATCTCAAAGACTTGGTAACTTAACGCCAGATGACGTCATATGTGATGGGCCAACATTGAAGCCGTGCCGACGTTACAGTCGATATCATTAATTTATAAACAGAACTTTAGATGACATCATGTGAATCCAGGACACCGAGTGACTGTTTCCAAGTCCATAAAATTGGGTGTAGTTTTGCTGTATTAGCCTATGTGACATGCATGTTATCTTTAGGGGTTGGGGCATAAAGATCATACACAATTAATGCATAATTATTTAGTATTTTTGCTATACTCTATAGCTCGATCCCATAAAGTTACACGCAAGAGGGTTGTGAATTGGCCATGTAGAGTCCCTGGAGAGCAAAAAATTATAATAAGTTAGATAGTGCTTGGAAGAGGCATGAAGTAGTTCCAAAGCATGACCTTAATCCTTATGTCGAATTCACCATCATGCCACCCTGAACTTTTCTCTGCCACACAAAATAACGTTTTGTTCATATTGCTCTTTGTGCGTCATAGGTGTGCAATGTGTGGCATTGTATGCCCCAATTCCTGGACCATAAAATGCATTCTACAAAGCATGCATGCATTGCATGGTAACAGCATGGTAGATTCCAGGAATAACCGAATGGATTAAGACCAATATATGGCCCTAACATTTAAATAGTGGATGGTGAGAAGTCTAACATTGAGTTTTGTGGCCTGAGGATATTTATATTGGCTAAGAGGAAACCCAGGCCAATATAATTCTTCCATCCCTCAAAACCTATATTGGGCGACATCTACCATTGCTTGTACAACATACACTACAGCCATACACTACAGCCATCCAGCATACACTATCCAACATGCTTAGCAGCTGTCCAATACATCAAAGCTTAATAGGGGGGCAAAATCAAATAATATAATTGGGCCAAATCGTATGGTCTTAATGGTGAGGTGGACTTAATGTTAAGTTGGACTTAATGGTGAGGTAGTTTTGATAGTAAGGTGTAGGTATAGTCTCAAAGGGGGCCTTTTTCATATCAATAAATGTTAATATTTAATTGTAATTCTGTGCCCAAAACCTGATTTATGCAGAAACAAAAGTTTGAGTAGTATCTTGTATATTTTGTCTATTAGGCCTAATTCTTTGCATTTACAGCCAACTTGTCCTTCTGTGAGTTGTTTTTCAGACAAGAAATTGTCTAGGCTCCATGTGCAGCTAGCTGATAGGATCAGGAGCCAAGGCAGCCTCGAATCTAGATTGCCATCATCAGCAAAGTCTGTCTGGTTCAACTTTAATGTGTTGGTCTGATGTATTTGTGCTAAATGTATTGTGTGCATCCTTTAATAAGGTTGTATGCTTTCTTGTTTTCCCTACACATATGTTTAATAAATTAAAGAAATAAATTCTAGTTTTTCAGGTAGTCTGAAAGGCCATTATGTAAGGTGTTTTAAGAAAAGCTACCATAAACATATGGAAAGTGCAGCCCTCTAAGGCAAGTTCTTGCTTCTCATAGGGTGGACTGAGTGCGAGAGAGGGGGGAGGGGAGCCATCCAGCTGGAATGTTGTTCAATGTTCTTGAAGAGTGCCTGGGCCAGGGTTTGAACCCAGAGGAGCTGGCCAATGCCTTAACCATCAGGCCAATGCAGTGACCTTACAGTCGATCAAGCAATAGTTGTACTCCACCTCGATAGTTTTCCTATTGTTCTAAGAGGGATATAACCAACCAAATTGTTAGCTAACTCCCTCCTGAGTGCAAACTGAACTTGTTTTGCGTAATAAAGGCATTAAAACAAAACAAACAATCGAACAAATTAGTAAATATGCCTAATGGAGTATAAGTTAGTTTTATCCCTCATAATCGGGAGTTAACTTCTCCCCTTGGCGTCGGGATATAACCAACAAAAAAGTTTGTTAATCCCCTCCCATTCGGGGTATAACTATTACTTATATCCCAATTAGGAGGGAGTTAACTAACGTTTTTGTAATGAGGGATATAACTGACGTATACTCCATTAAAAGTATTTACTAATTAGTTTGTTCGATTTGTTTAACTGCTCTTGTTATGCAAGAAAAGAACTGTTTGCACTCAGGAAGGAAGATAACTAACACTTTCGTTGGTTATATCCCTCTGAGAACAATAGGAAAACTATCTGGGTGTGTGTGTGTGTGTGTGTGTGTGTGCGCGCGTGCGTGTGTGTGATTTGGGCTTTACGTCCTGTATTTCTGCACCGGATGGGCTAATTAGGACAGGTAGGGACCATAGCATGAGACGAAGGATGAAACAGCCATCCAACTTAGGCTCGACCGGGAATTGAACCCGGGACCCAGCAGTTGGAAGCTACCTCTAAGCTGTGCCCCCCCCCTATCTTGGTGTAGTTTAATTGTGGGTTTAACTGTACTAGACTAGAACTGTGTTGTTTGTTCAGTTACAGCTATGTGGTTTGAGTACAACTGAGAGCATTTCTTTTACACTCCTACCCAGCTACCTGTGGTGATAAAACTGAAGGCCTGCACATAAAACTAAGCGACTGCAATAAAATAGACCCAGGCAATAAACATAACAATGGAGTAAAAAGCTTGGTAGGGCATAAAACTTACCATTAAATTATAACTGTTCACTTGGTTATATGCATGGGTTCATACAACACAATATTCATTAGGATGTATGTCTGCCTTTTTTATTAAGGTTCTTAGCTTATGTTGGTCTGTCTATGAAATAGTAATTGACTAACAGAGTACGCTTACTACTTTATTATGTAACCAACGTATTATGATTAATTTTGACCCAGTTTGATGTTCGTGGCAATTCCGGATGGTTAGAATCTTCTCCTGGTCATAGAATGAAATAAGTAAAAAATAAAATAAAATAGATAAGCAGATAAACGGAAATGAAATAACTTATCTAAATTATATTTCATACAAAGCTTGGGGCAGCACAAACTGGACAGATGTGTCATACCATAATAGTTACCCTATTTTTTTTTTCGAAATTAGAATGACAGGGGCGGATCCAGAAAATATTTCATGCGTGGGGGGGGGGGGGGGGTTGTCAAATTAAAATGTACTGGGGACCGCTGAATTATTTAAAATGTACTAGGCCAAGGGGGGTTTAAACCCGTAGACCCCCCTAAATCCGCTACTGATTGACACCTGTGCAATAATTCTGACTGAGTGTTTGCTGTATTTCACTGTACATTTTATTGTGTGTCTGTGACAAAGACAAATGGCCACGATTAACATTTTGTTTAAGACAGCTAGTTGTTTTTGCCAGTTGGACATTTTTTATTGACATTTCTATCCATTTTATGCTGCCCCATGTTGTGTAGGAAAATAATATGATCTACTTTATTTTACAGCCAATTTCATAAACTTGGAAACTAAACAGAGAGCTGCTCCAGAGGATGTCATGTGAATGCAGGACTCACATTGGTTCAAGCACGGAGTCATAATCACTATATGGTTCCAGCAGCCTCTCAGTCAACGGAAGTCCGACATTCACATGACGTCATTTGGAGCCAAGTCTATGGAATTGGCTGTAGTACAATGAGTAGCATTCTGTTGAATAAGTGCTCGGTCTCATTTATTTTGAAACACCAATAGGGCTGAAGTCTTCTGCAATAACAAATGACAAATCACAATCGGATGGGATCAGCATGTCAAGGATTTCCGCTGATCCGCAGGGATTTGCTGAAATAGGACTTGCCTGATCACCATAATTTGCCAATTTTGCTGAACTGCACAACCCCAAGCATACTAATGATTGTAGGCCTGAATATAAGAGTATGAGAGATTTTCAATATTTCCAAAACCTGAATCCTTCAAATTGGTGTGTTCAATATTTCTACGAATTCTGAAAAGGGGATAGGGGGGGGGGGGGTCCGAAGGTCCTAATTATTTGTAACTCCCCCCCCCCCTCCAAAGAAACCTGTGCAGTTAGGGAAGGTGGCGTTTTATGTAATGGATTATTACAGTCACTCCATGATGAAATAAATGTTTATAAGTAATAACTGTTTATTAATCTCTAGTTAGTGTGTTTTGCACACAAATACCTACGTAATTGTCAACATTTTCTAAAAGGTAAACTTCTACCCCTGTTGAGACTAAAATATACCCTCTGTACTCTCCAATAAGTAGTCCACTCCTTTGTTGGGTTAATTGTTTGATATTATGCCAAGAATCTGAGGCGCCTTAATTGGTATCGCCTTTAAAAAGGCTGTATACCAATCATCAATAGACAGTTATACTGTTTAATCATCATGCAGTATAACAAATTAGGGACATAAGACTTCATATATATCTTGTCGTATAAAATACCTATTAAAGGTATGAATAATATATGGAAACATTGGCTAGACTGGAAATTCAGGTGGCTGGAAATTCTCATAAATATCGTATTAGTTACCATGACAACCAAGAGGCTTCTGTACTATACTTACATACTATAAATATAATTGTTGTTGCCTTCTTCAGGTCATACATGTATATAGTTCTTTCGTCCGGATTTAGACCGATTCATCAGTCCCTACGTCAGAGATATATAATCTGGATTATTTTTTCTTCACCTTGATGCTGTCATATTTTTTTAACCAAAAAAAGGCCATTTGATAATAAATAAATCTATCTATCTATAATAGCAATACAAGCACCAACAACGAAATATAAATTACAGCTCAGATTTTTATGTCCAGTCTTTTTTAACCCAGATTGAGCTAGATCACTATTTAAAGACTGTTGTCAGCCACTATAATATAAACCACAAAATCTAGCTATTGCTATATCTGCTGCGAGCTTTAGGTCTCAAGTGGACCATTATGATTAATATGATATCATCAATCCCATCAATTATATAAGGTAGTCTTAGGCAGGCCACTTCATGACTGACATTTGGTTGAAGAGCTCAGACGTTTGTCATAAGTCATAATTAAGTAGTGGTGGGTGGAATAGGCCTGTATTTCTGCACCTAATGGACTAATTATGACAGGCAGGGACCATGGCAATGAGATGATGGATATGGATGAAACAGCCATCCAACTTAGGCTCGACCAGGAATTGAACCCGAGACCCAGTGGTTGGAAGCGCCGCTGGAAGCGCCGCGTGGTACCACTGAGCTAGGCCCCCACCCCCTTATTATTATTTTTATACTTATTATTGTATTTGTGTCTAATACAGTGCTTCAGTTGAACCAGTCAATACGATTGTCTCTAGCTAGGTATAGCTAGATTCAGCTTGTTTTGGCTTCATCTAGCTGTTTCATGTTAGCTCAGGATAGCATTAGTTGAACTTTATGTGTGATGAGTGCTGTATGACATTCTAATGTTGTACGAAAGGCAAATCCTCAATATCTCAGAACTAAAAATCTTGGCATTAATAACTGATTGGTTTCCATTAAAAGATCCAATCAGGGTTCAATAATTCTCTTGGGAATATGAGAACACGAACCAGTGAATTGATAGGCAAAGCAAGAGCACTAAAGATTGATTAACCCAATTGACTGAATGGAGCAAATGAAGCTTTCATGATTTGGCAATGGTGTCTTCTTTGTGTACAATACAGTGTCAAGCATCAGGGTACCTCATATAAGAATGAGGAAAAGGTGGAGAATGCTTAGTCTAGACAAAGTAGAAGCAAGCACTTAGCAACAGACTAAACTTAGTCACATTTGCCAAGAATACACTAACAACAGAAGCTCAGGTATTCACATATGTGACATAATCTACACCCTCTGCAACTGAATAGCTTACAAACACACCAACACATCCATGATAGCTGCTGGTATAATTCGTCTTGGTGGCCTCTGTCTGACAATAACAATATCTGGCTGGGATACTGCACATTCCAATGAATCCCCAAATGATTCCTGAGGCACGGCAACCACTTTCTTAGCTGCCTACATAAGCTAAACTGCGCTGCAGCTCCAGGCCACAGGAATTGCAAGGCATGCTACAAGGGTCAACGATCGGCCCAGGTATACCCACGTTCAGATGAATGTCTTTAGAAGAGGTTGTGCTACCTCAGCATTGTTTCATGGATACTTTTCAAGAGGGCATAATTGAATAGAAACAGAATACAAACAATTTAAATTACATTAGCAATAAAATCAATATTACTTATTATAATGATAAATTCAATTTCTCTTGTCACCGATGTTAATACTGTCTTAATTGTTGTGAGGCTTGATCACCACATGGGCTGAGGTACTGGGTCCATGTGTGTATTTATCAAGGAGCAAGCACTGCATATTTTTGTGAAACAGAAATGGAACTGGTAACGTGTATGTGCAAAAACAAATCTAATTTAAATTATTGGCAACGTTTATCTCCAAAATGGGGAAAAAGAAAAAGATGAACAAGAATAAGAAGAAGAAGAGCGGGGGGGGGGGGAGACTTTTATTATAATCTGAATTATAAAACACATCAGATGAATTACACGTAAGTCTAACATCAACATGGTAATCTTAAACGTTTTATTGAACCAATACAATTAAAGTGTAAAGATGACAGTAGTTGTTTAGGGCTAGTTCTTAATTAGATGATGATGGTGGTGATGCTGTGCTTCTGTTTAGTATACAAACATAGAAAGGCTCAACTAATTTAACACAGCGAGGTGCAGGAAACCTTTCTGTGCCTTCCTTGATGTTTCCCTTTTTTCTTCCTGTATCTAACCTCGTTGCTGTTAATAAATCAGAAGAACTGGGGCTTTGCTTTTTCTGTGTAGAATACTTAGCCACCAGCAGCTAGAACCATGTTCTGAGAGCAAGCAGTTGCCTCGAAGTCAATGAAATGAGTGACCTCTTATCTCAATGCTACTGAGATAAAACAGCCCAGGTTAAAACTACTGATGTACAGTGGAACCCTCACTTCCGGACAACCTCATTGTTGAAATCACCTGCAAATTCAGACCACTGGCTTCAATGTATCCTGGCTTCTATTCTAAGGCAAAATAAATGCATTTAGTGTATTTTTGATGGTGAAGTACCACTGTAAATCCAAGCCTTATAGCACTACTTTTAATGAAGTAATCTGCAGCCAGCTTACATTGTATGTACCTTGTTGAAATCACCAGCATATTTCTTTAGACTTTAGTGTATTCTCGCTTGTTTTGTGAGTCAAAATAAATAAATTCAGTGTGATATTAATTTTGAAGTACTACTGTAAATACAAGGCCCCTATAACACTACTTTTAATCAAGAACTTTCAGAAAGTGATTGTGCTTGATAGCTCTTGATGAGCAGATTAAACACTGATTCCATTGGTGGTGTTGCCTTTATTAAATGCCTTAGTATGTTCCCTTCGCTTTTTGTAAACCTACAATTTTGAAACAATAATTTTGTCTTCCAATTCCTAATTACTGAAAATAATATTATTTACGTTTTACATGACAGTCATTTTAAAACTGAATGATACAATAACATTGCAAAGTGTCAGTACTGAAAGTACATTAAATTGTCTTTCAATTCTTAAAGATAATGTTACATTGTATAGACAGCCATTTTAAAACTGACAAAATAACATTGCAAGAGTGCCAGTACTAAAAGTACATGTAATGGGAGCCACTCCGAATTACAAATCTATTGTTGTACTTATAATAAAATTGTCAAATTGTCATTAATGCAAGTACAACATGTTAAAGCAACTCTGAATTCAAAATCTATTGAGTACTTAAAATAACATCGTTAAATATTATTTGTCAATACTGAAAGTACATGCTTAAGCATGTTTAAGCAACCCGAATAAACAGTCTATTCATGTACTTGCACACTGTGACTGATGCCATGCTGCCCATGCAAAGCAATGAATTCCATCAGCTTCTGCAGCTGTCATCACTATTTCAACTGAGATGTCCCTAGGGGCTGCACCTGCTTCTCCCAACTGCAGTTTGGGTTACGTAACTCACCTTACCTTTGCTCTCAAATCAGTCACAAAACTCCGGTTTAAATGCCATGCAGTTGCTCTACTTCCTATAACCTCTTGCAAAATCTGTTAACTCCTCTATTCATTTTTCTTGCTTCTTTTTCTCTGTTAGATATATTGTACAGATGTACAAGAAAATATGGGAATCGTTGAAATAGCTGGGCAAATAGAGACAACTACAGCCAACTTAGCTTATTAGCTTCAAATAGCATGGTCTACTCATTGGTCTAGCAAATTTAAAGTTGTCCTGCCCAGTATTGGTTCAATTTGGGTGCCATGGTCCGGTGGATCGGATGTTGGACTCATAGGCGTATGGTCATGGGTTCAAACCCAGCCATGGCACGACGGAACTGAGCAGATCCTGCTTGAACCACTGCTTCACTCCACCCAGGTGTAAATGTGTACTTGGCTTTAGGCAGTGATGGAAATTGTAGGGTGCTTGACCAAAGGAGCACTATAATGGCTGCATACTGCCCAAGGAGTTGAGAAAGGCTCAAGCTAGCACAGGCCTGCCAAGGGTGAACATTTTAATTTCTGCTGAGCTCATTGAGGATAGCAGACAGAAAATCCAATTACTTTACATTTGACAGACATGTCTTAATGACGAAGTTCTGCACATGTCATGTTCTGCACAATACATAGACTGCTGTTCCATCAGTGGAACCCAAATTTAAGAGTACCGGATAATTAAGACCATCACTTTCTTTAAGGACTATTCCAGTATTAACATCGGTAAAATGTGCACTTTAATGGCAAGGTTTCACAATGTAGCTGTCCACTGGAAACTATAGAAGCTGTAGGTCTATTTATTACAGTGTATATCGTGATTTTAATGTCAGAAATCCTGTCAGTTCTACGATTACTTCATAGCTTACTTACTTACTTACTTACTTACTTACTTACTTATTGCTGGATTTGACTTGCTGTAGTTTCATTTCCACGTTATTGATTGCAATTGCTGTTAGCACATACTACGTATACTGCAAGGCAAGATTAACATAATGCCAATAGATATTACACTAGCACGGTGTGTGCATTGGAAAGATATTCTAAATATAAAGTATCACTGGAAACACCTGGTTGAGAGTCAATGAATTCAGTATTCATCATTATATTATCAACAAAAACGACAACTTTAACATGCAATAAACTGCTGTAATTGGATGAAAAATTAACAAGAGTCAATGCATATAATAATTAAGATAATCGACATAATTCCCCTTAATAATCAAGCTGCCAATCATGCATTTTTGACGATAAAATGGTTACCTTGATAACATTATCGAATACATTTGAAATAATAAATTATATAGGTAACCCAGTTTGATAATCACCATCATTCATTTGTACTATTGTAGTTTGACAATATGTGCTAATTCTGGAAAATCCCATCTCATTCACAAATAGCAAGCAAAGCTTGTGGACAAGCTGTCAACCTCACATAACCTGGGCCATTTAAGTCCATTATGATGTAGAAATAAACCAGCTTAGTCATAGTATTGATAGAAAAGTGTACAGATTGTTTCTGACATAAAATATGTGCAAAGATTTGGTGCATTACTACAGCTATGTTTTAATTGGATATTTTGGGTTCACCCCAGCCCCCCCTCATTGGGTCGAATTTTTAAAACAATGTACATATTACATTGACATGCAAAAGTTTAGAAACAGATAAGTTTTCGCTTGTTGATAATAGCAAAACAATAACAATGGAAAGACAGGTACCAACCTATCTACCCACCTATCAATATCTACCAATCTACCTACCTACCTACCTACCTATCTATCTATCTATCTAAATATCTATCTATCTATTTATCTCCATCTATCTATCTATCTATCTATCTATCTATCTTTCTCCATCTATCTATCTCTATCTAACTCCATCTATCTCCATCTATCTATCTTTCTATCTATCTATCTATCTTTCTATCTATCTATCTATCTATCTTACTATCTATCTATCAACATCTACCAATCTACCTGCATACCTACATACCTACCTTCCTAACTACCTATCTACCTATCTACCTAACTATCTATCTACCTATCTATCCACCATCTACCAATCTATCTACTACCTACTACCTACCTACCTACCTATCTATCTACCTACCTATCTACCTATCTATCTATCTATCTACCTACCTACCTACCTACCTATCTACCTATCTATCTATCTATCTATCTACGTATTGTTAAATGATTGAGTAGCAGTTTGAACATAATAACCTTGAAGGAGATATTATCAGTTCCGGAAATTTAATGAGACTGACCTGCATATTATACTCTCAGATGTTAATGACTCTGGGATCGAATTACGGGAAATGGCCCAATTAGCAAATGATCAGGGGGCTTCCCATTAGCTCACCTGTTCATTCTAACCTGTCTTAAGTGAAATTTTTAAAGCATATCTGCCTGCCACTCGTGCACCAGGTAACGAGCTCATACAGGTGGAATTCTGTATAATATATTATGGACAATTATATTGCCTTGTATTACCCCTTTAATCTATGTTAACATCTATATAGCGGAGAAATAAGTAGATGCGATTGCAATGCCAGATTTATTTGTACACAATATAATGTTGAAATTGACATGAAAATTATCAAGACTTGCACAAACTGAAGGTGTGTATAACAGCCAATGACACATAGCATATCCAATGCAATGCAATGCTAAATTTACATACAAGTAGACTATTGTTACTATATTATGTCCACTAACGATTCTGAATAAATTTATATTGGTATACTTTATCATTTCCTTTTGTGTATTTCTATGTTTAACCTTGGAAGAAATATACTATTCTACTATGTTCTACTATATTCTACTATATTCTACTATATTCTACTATATTCTACTATATTCTACTATATTCTACTATATTCTACTATATTCTATTCTATGGGTTGATTAGATTAAATGCTAATTATCAACATTGAATGTGTGTAAATGAAACCTAATCGAAATATGCATGTATATAAGTATGCATGTCATTGTATGTATGTACGTACTGAGCCCGAAAACTGTCAAATTCGCTGGCAAGTTCACTGCTCGTTAAACTGTAAGCCAAGAGACTCTCAATCAGTTTATTAATATAGTTTACTTTTCCTCTATAAATGCTAAATGCAGATCGCTGATTGGCCGAGTGCTAGATATATCGCCGTATTCACTAAATGGTCAGTTTAGCCACGCCCTCTCCATGGATATTTTCGGTATTCACTAAAATGACGTCATCCCCACGTGCCCTCATTCTCGATCAAAGATCAGACTTTGCTTTGCATTTTTGCTCATTATATAAGGTATAATTATAGTTTTCGGTTATTTAGAAGTTAGAAAATAACTGCGAGTCCAGCAAATGATCAATAGTCTGTTAAATGTATTTCTAAGGGGAAAATATTTCTGTATTCTCAAACTAAACTGTGAAGACTTATAATACCTTTTCCTCATATTATTTTAGTCATAAATTGCCCTTTATTGCCACAAGTTTTCAGCAACATAGTTCACATCACATTGCATGAATATGCACATGTTTTGCTATGTCAAACTCCAAATATGTCAAAAACCCGCGTGGACATTTTACTATAATTGTATTGTCTTTTACAGATTGACTTTGAATGATATTTATATATTTTTTTGCATCCATACAATTTCCGAAAATTACTTCTGAATTTGGTATTATAGGGATTTAATGAATTAATATCCATGATTAACATGCATGTAGATCTTTTAAAAGAGAACAGATTTCATCTGACTACACATACACATGATCTGTTTTGTGAATATAAGTAATCACAATGGCCCTATCAAATTTTTATCTTGGCTGAAAGAAGAAATGAAAAATACAGTGTAATTTGTGGCACAGTAATCTGAGCTTGTATTCTCATTCAATAAGAAAGTATTTCCAGGCAAGATTTCTTTTAGAATTCCACATAAAATATTCCAGTCATACAGACAGCTAATTACATTTTTACACGAGTGAATAAAAGTTGACCTTGTGTGACATTTGATATGTAAGTCTGTCAAGTACAAGACATGGTCACATTAAATTTAATACATGGCATCACATGAACAATATGTTGTGGTTTTTTACTGAATGAGGTGACAGCAACGAAAATTGATAAAAATGTTTCGCAAAATGAGAGCAGCCAATATGAATGTAAAAAGATTGTGTACATTTCACATGGTGCATCAATGAATAAATACAGTATGGGATATTTTGAAAATGGCCTGCCATCAGAATCTAAATTCGGCTATACTACTGTGGATGTCATGTGCTACCTGCTGCTGATCTAATCCAGTTATCCAAATCTGTCTCCTGAAATCCAAAATTATGAATCATGTCAAAAGCAAATGAAGATACCATTGCAATTGAAAATCAAATGAATATGAATCATAATGTGGATGGTGCATAATGTGTGCTTTTGTGTTATTAACAGTGGTCATCTTGTATGCTCTCTCACCTCATCAATCAACCCTCGATAGCGACAAGAACTTGTCTTAGAGGGCTGCACTTTCCACATCCCTCTAATATCTATCTATCTATCTATCTATCCAGCTATCTGTCTATCTCTCTATCTGTCTATCTGTCTATTTATCCATCTAACTATCTATATAGATATATCTCTCTAACTATATAGATATATCTCTCTATCTATATATCTATATATCTATCTATCTCTCTATCTCTCTATCTATCTATCTACCTATCTATCTATATATCTATCTCTATATCTATCTATCTATCTATCTCTCTATCTCTCTATCTCTCTATCTCTCTATCTATCTATCTATCTCTCTATCTCTCTATCTCTCTATCTCTCTATCTCTCAATCTATCTCTCTATCTCTCTATCTATCTATCTATCTCTCTATCTCTCTATCTATCTATCTATCTATCGAGTTAGGTATGGATAGGTCCAGATAGTTATGGCTGCAGTGAGAGTCTAAATGCTAGAGACAGCTAAATACAGTCATTGACTGCACTTTCAGATTCTGATGCAAGTTTTCAAACTATAATTAATTTACAAGTGACCCTGAAAACATTGTCATTTGCTGCCCATGGCTATATTTTGCTACATCGATCAAAGATCGAAGCTCTGCAATCAACATCGCTATTACCAATGATTCGCTGAAATGGTGGTTTTAATGTTGAGTTGATCTTCATTCTAGAGTAATGTTAATTGTAAAGACAGTATTTTGATTTAACTTATCAAATAATGGGTTTTATTGAAGTTCTAAGTTGTCTAAATGATGTCTGGTGTGCCTAGAACTGCACAAATAGTTGTTCTTTTCCTTTATTTCTTTATCTATCTATTTTGTACTTTAAACGATTGTACATATGGTTCAGTTACAGTGCCCTTTTGGGTTGCAGTAAATATCACTGTCTTTAGTTGCAGGCAATGCAAACCTAGATTAAAACCAAACTTGCAGTTGACATATGTTCTTGCATATATGTCCAAAAAATCAATACATCTTCTTTTGAAATTTCAGCATACGTTAAGATTTGCTCACTTTTACACAGTACACAGGCCAGTAACATATCGTAGAGGGCAAGTAAACAATGTGACCAGCCAACTCAATATGCCCTTCAACGAAACTGCCCGATTAATGACTTACTGTAACCCTAAAAATGCCATTGTCCAAACCCCCTCTTAAGGGCATAGCGGCCAATCCTTTGCAAAAGAGGTTAATGTGTCAATTAAATGATAGAATGAGAATTTCATATATGTTGCAAACTCACAACCAGTACCGACGTTCTGTAAAATTACTTATTTATTTCGTATATTGATTCAGACACAATATACCAATATTAAACTAATTCTAGTATACTATATTATCAACAGCTTTTGTCAGTGATAATATAACTGTCATTTGAACTGCATGGTTGATATCTTTGACTTATACCAAGTGGCTATTATGTCTAATCAACTTATAGCTATTACAGCAGTTTTTAGGCAAAATCTGTTCACCGCCCTCCTTTTTCCCCATTCATAGGCAACAGCAAACGGGGAGCCTTAAAGTCCCTGTCACACATAGCCGGTTTTCCCGTAGTGAACCCGTAGTATTACGCAACGGTGACGTAACGCGCTTCCCGGCTCCAACCCGACGGCTACCCGCTGATATCCGGCGATACCCGTCGAGTCACTCCTGGGACCCGTGGCCAAAACGGGAGTTTCGGGCCCGGCAGCCGGAAGAGCCATGCTTGCATGGCTCACCTGTGGCAAACTCCCGGGTGTCCAAAAAGTCGGCGGATTACCTGTGGAAGTCGGCGGATTACCCGTATAACCCGTCAAGTCACCCGTAAAACCCGGCGAGTTATCCGTCCCTAATTTTACCCAAAGTAAAGCCGGCGGTTTACTAGGAGTAACCCGACGGGTAGTAGGAGTAACTGGACGGCTTCCAGGAGTAATCCGCCAACCTAGCTGCCTTCTTAGACAAATAACTCGCTTAATATTTGGTCTATTTTCGATCCAAAAACACGCATGGAATCAGTATGAACTATACTACGGTCTTATTTGACGAAAGTCGGACTTATATTAGGGGAGCAGCAGCCTTTTAAAGTATAGACTACCCCCCCTCCCTGCCTACGCTGATGCTGACGCTGGTAGCAGTCGGCGAGTTACCCGTGGAAGTCGGTGGATCACTCCTGGAAGCCGTCGAGTTACTCCTACTACCCATCGGCTTACTCCTAGTGACCCGCAGAACCCGCCGAGTGACCCGTAGAACCCGCCGAGTGACCCGTAGAACCCGCCGAGTGACCCGTAGAACCTGCCGAGTCACCATAGAACCCGCCGAGTCACCAGTAGAACCCTTTTTGCCGCCAGAATCCGTCGCCAACCCGGCAAAAAAAGCTGTTGCATAACTGTTATGTAATACTACGGGTTCACTACGGCAAAACCGGCTATGTGTGACAGGGGCTTCACCTCAACTTTTTTGTAACTAGGCATCCTTGCCAATTTTTATCATATCATGTTTATAACTTTATATGCATGTCGTATGGCAAAATTTAATTATCTTTCTATCTATCTATTAATGTCCCGCAATAGAAAAACCATGAGGTTCACACTATGAGGTTCATTGTTGTGAACCTCATAAAATTAATTATTCCTTATACAGAAAACAGCCTGGCCAATCACAGGGCAGCATTAAGACCCAGTGGACGTCATGCACGTCATCAGTAGAACTAGATAACTCTTCACAAAACCAATAAAATAAACAAATTAGCTTTGCCTGGCACAAGAAACCCTATTTAATTTTATATTCCTTCAATCTGAATACTCGTGATGAGATTAGGCTGGAGAACCCACTCGTCCCTACGGGACTCGTGGGGTTCACCAGCCCAACCTCATCACTCATGAAGTTCAAGGCTCTGAACCACACAGTTATTAGGTTTTATTATATTATAGTAACTCAGCCCATGGGAGTTCTGGATGATTCACATGATGTCATCTGGAATTATGTTTCCAAGCCTATATGAAACTTGCTACAGATCGTCTGGAGTGAAGGATTTACATATACATGTACAGTCAGTTTCAAAAGATATGGGCGACTGCAGCATCCCATTCCTGGCTGTAGCTATAACTGGCTAAAGCCAGTCTACTTCTATGTAATAGTCGGCTTATGCCTACCATCACTAAAAAATATAAACCTTGGTAAAACTAAGAAATATATCTAGTATATCAAAAATATGTATGCACAAATAGAAATGCATCTTTTCAACAAAAATTTTTAAATATGCATAACTCACAATTTATGCACCAAATGGTGCTGCATGGGCCTTTAGATCTGGCTTGGAGTATTCAGCTATAGCTAGACAGTTCTGTTTAGTGGCAGGTAGCTTCATATAGCAGAAGTTGTCTAGCTTTTTCAAGGTTTAATTTGACAGGCCGTTATAATGGAACTAACTGTAGGATTCGAACCCCCTAGGTAGAGATTGGATGAAAAACTCTTAAACCCCTAGGCCATGCATGCATGGTTACCAATCCTATTATTATTATCTTTTTTTTGTAGGTTGAACAAGTCACTTCGTTACTGGGAATGAAGCTTAGTCAGCTCATGTGACCGCCCAGATAGCATTCCAAATGGTATCAACGTCGATGCAATGTGGGTGATGTCAAAACGATGTTGTACCGATGGCGGCTGATATAGGAACGACGCTGGCCCGATTTGGAATGCTATCTGGGCAGCAGCTAGAGGCAGACGTAATGATGAGGTCATAAAGCTTGCAATCTTCTGCCTTAAAGGTTCTTTATTTGGTCTTATTATCAGATTTAAAAAAGGTGAAAAATAATTATCAACCATTTTTACAGCCACTGTCATAGACTTGGAAAATAATGTCAGCAATGGTGATCATAATGAATATATATAGGCCTATTTGTTTTAATAAAATAAGCGAATACTGAATGTCAACCACAAAATTATTAAAAGTACTTAAGCCACCTCAGCGAGGTTGATATGTCGCGTGTATGATTTCAAGAAAATTGTAGTGGAACAGGTAACAGGTGACATTTCCCATGAGGTGAACGATTGCCTCAGATCTGAAGGGGAGACATAGGAGTGGGCTGGCGAAATGTGTGCAGATCATGCAAATAGCACATACGTTGCCTGTCACATCAGAGTAAGCCTGCCACATTGACACAAAGCTAAAAATATCATTTATGTCACATTGACAAAAATCTAAATTATTTTTATTACAGGTACGAAATATGCACAAATTAGACATGAAGATTTACAAGGTGTATATGAATTGATACCATAAACTGGGGTATCTTTCAATTGGTAGCTTTGGCAAACATTATTGGGTCTACTAAACATACATGAACTAAATTAATGGACCATATATTGGAAGATATGCATACGCCATAAAGCTTCTTACCACTCATAATCATAACCGATTTATTTAACAGAATAATGGGTGTCCAAAGTTTCTCTGCAGCTTTTGCAATGAGGTGGTCATATTTTTTTGCTACGGCATGGGAAATACAATGACACAGTTATATGTGCAGCCGAAGATACACAAATTTTACCTGATGTTTTATCACAATACCACAAGCGATACACCAAGATGTTAAATTGATCGTGTTAAAAATGGCCTGGGTAGAATTTTTTCTGGGACCTTCAGAAATTCTGGCACTTTAACTACCATATTTTGTCAATACATCTACTACTGCAGCTGGTGTGTCCGTGGCCCTGCTCGGGTGCTTCTTGAAAGCATTTGGCTCCTCAGCTTGTAGATCTGGCAGGATAGAGAGAGCTTGCCATCTAGTCCCCTGTGTCAACAGAAGCAACTGAGTCAGCCTTGGTCCAACATAAAAAGAAGGCAAAACTGTCAGGCAGTCTGGGTTGTTTCCAGTGCCAGGCTTGAGAAGTGGGGCACAAGGTCCAGTTGGGCTCAGTGTGCTTGCATTGCCACTAATATATTCATTGAATCATGGCTCATGACTCATCATGACATTAAATTGTACTATTGGGTTTGCAGGGATGTAGTGTGTTAAGCAGTGTTTGGTTTGGGCTTGGATAAATCTCTATTTATCCAAGGTTTGAGGGAAAAATTTGGTGAGGGGCCACACTTAACATGTGAGACAAGTGAAGGTTGGAAAACCAATTCAAATATAGAATGAGGTCTATATAAAAAATATCCATCAATCTATCATTTCATCAGTTCATATCGTCATATTAAATAAGTGGACCCCGTGCTCAGACCACAATGCTATCAATGTAAGATCAGATTTTGGACCCATATATCTGTATTGTTACCAATGTACTCTTCTTTACTAAAATCACCACCTCACCAATAAGACCAATACGTTCTACCTCAAATTCATGTGGTCCTAATAGTGAGGTTGGCTAGTATGAAGTTATAATTGGCGTCAGCAATGATGAATAAATATAATTATATGAAATACAGCATGATATGTAAAGTGGACAGATTAGTAGATTACATCAAAAGGTATTTTACAATTATTTTTTGATTTATTTACACAAAGAACGAGTACATTGTACAATAATGCCTAACCAATTTTAAATTTTAAATTCAAAGCTGCATTCTCATGGGAAAAGTCCAATTATAGGCAGTTTAATGTCTCAATGCAACTGGTCTGAAACTTAATCGGCTGACATGAACTGCTGCCAGACGCAGTTGTAATGATGAGATGATAAGGCTTAGAGTCAACACCATGTTACACATTTACCCTATGGGTGGGGGCTTTTACCTGCCTCAGCATAGACACCGAGTACAAGGCACCTCCAATTTAACATCTCATGCGATCGACATCCAGCTGGGATGCAGCTCATGAAGAGCGCCCAGGCCACGGATTGAACCCGGGACCTTCGGCAGAGCTGGCCAATGCGGACATTGGCGGAATATACATTTTACATGGCTTACAATCGCTGAAGTACAATACCACTATAGTAACACCCCACATACTCATATTGGCACCACTGGTCAAATTGTGCATATTACCAACATCTAAAATAGAGGCTATGTACATTGCTGGTGCATGGCAAGTGCATGTGTATATATGTTTATGGTATGTTAGTACATCAATATCTCACATAGATCCACTGCATGCTCAGTTTCCAAGGATCCCATGACGAAATGGCACGTATTGATCTGTTGCTATAACAAAATAAACACATCACAGAACATTCCATCATTAGGCACCTTTAGTTACACATGTATTGTTGCTAAACAGTGTCTAGTGACGGCAACAATATGCATTTATACCCATTTATGCACATTAATTTTCTCCTCAAAATCAGTATGAGTTATGAATATTATCAATTAAACACATTTGAGAACTGGAAAAACAAGAAAATGCTAAATTATCATGTATTAAATATACAATCTGCAGTTCTTATTATTTTGATTAAAACTTAATGTTGACGAAATGACTAAGGATAGTAATCCTTTTACCAAAACTAGTCGGATGGACGACCTCAAGAGTCCTCACATATGACTACCCCAGTGTATTGTTAACCCCATATACCCCGTACTTGGGCCTATGTATTATGACTATGAACCATACCTTTGTTTCATACTTTTTTTGTTATTAATATATAAAATTTGAACGAACTAAACCTCAAGAGATGTTACTGGTTTTGTTTTCAATTAATAACACTCATTTAAAAAATAAGATTTATGACACTGTCATAGTAATAGGCCTAGTCTACGTGTACGACCTTAAGCAAAATTATGTTGTACGTCATGGAACTAATGTGCTATATCTCCATGGGATAATTATATACCGGGGTGTATCAATATTGTTCATGAATGTACAATTACTTAGGTTTAGTGATCGCCAATGTGGTCAATAATGACTGTATTACCATAATGACTCTGCATTATACCATCAATTGACTTTAATGATGATGAGCTGCTGACCAGTTGCATAAGAGAAAACTGTAAAAAGGGTTAAAACTTTAGTTATAAATCTACAAGGTCAAGTTTATCACATACCTGATTTGGTTTGTCAAATTTTGAGGTCACTTGGTCTTTTGGTCAACCCTGCATCACCGTTCTTTCCTTCTTTCCTTATTTCCTTCTTTCTGTCTTTCTTTCTTGTTTCCTTACTTTCTTTTCTTTTTTCTTTCTTTCTTTCTTACCTTCCTTCTACTTTCATTCTTTCTTCCTTCCTTTCTTTCCTTCCTTCTTTCATTCATTCTTTATTTCATAATTCTTTCTTTTTTTCTTTATTTCCTTCGTTTCTTTCCTTTTTCCTTGCTTTCCTTCTTTCTTTCCTTCCTTCTTACATTAATTCATTCTGTCTTTCTTGCCTTCCTTCTTTCATTCATTCTTCCTTTCTTTCATTCATACTTTAAGTCTTTCTTGCTTTCATTCATTATTTCTTTCGTTCTTTCTTCCTTCTTTCATTTTTTCTTTCTTTCTCTCTTTCCTTTTTTTAGAAATATAAAGTTTTTTTCTTTTAAAGTGACCATAACAAATGGGCTGAATCTGTCAAATGCACAGCTGTACCTTGACCTGACTAATGATAAATGGCACTGATCATGAATATAATAATTTGTCAGATAAAACTGACTAACATGATGGTCAAAGTGGCCATAGAATGTAGTCAATTGGTTAAAAAGCTGGCTAGTAGCTCTAGTCACACGAAACATTCTAGTCAAATATGTAGGATTTATTTGTTGACACTCCTATTACTAAGTCTGATAATTAACGACATATCCACCTGAGTCAAATGTGTATTAATTAAATCTGTCGACTGTGCTGATGCTAAATGCATTGAAGTTCACTTTGCAAGTGGATTTTAAACATCACTCAAGCAAGGTAAACTGGTCTGTGAAGTAACAAGACAACTTTAAACTTCCGAAAAAGTGCAGTATGGCGGACCCAAATTTATGACCATATTTAGTGAGCCTCTTTGCTATGCTTAAGTCACAAACAAATCATTATAAATGACGGTGATTTTTCATTTTTAACGGCAAGAACTATTTTTTTTTTGGTTTTTTTTCTTACAAATGTTATTCCAATTGTACTAGAACTCCAAAAACCTGGTCAAAATAACCATATATTTCATATTTAATAACTGCCAAATACGGGCATAAATTTGGGTCCGCCATACTGCACTAGACCCCACTATTGATATAATATTTCATTCAGTGCACCACAGCTATTAGTGTGTGATAGGTCATGGTAGATACTTGATAGTCAGTGTAATAGTCACAATGGTGCCAGGTAGACCTATAGGGTAGCCTGCTGCACTTATTTTAGCACTGGATTGAAAATTAGGTAATCAGTCCGTTGATCACCTTACCTGGCAAGCTTCCTGGATTGGACTCAGTGACCTTTTGGCAATGGCAATTGACTAAACAAGGAAATTCAATGAAGTGCAAGATAAACATAAGTGTAACATAAACATGTGAATTATGATACTGAAAAATAGAGTTTATGACTTATTTGTTGATACTACTGTTGCTAAGTGTGTAATTTGTGATCCATAACAAAAATACAATGTAGTTGTTACTTTGCTATAATACTTATCCAGGAACTATTTCATCCCTCTAAACATGTAATGAAGGTACAAAAATGTAGATGTAGGCCTACAGTTAGTTTCATTAAAAACGGCTGTCAAATTGAACCTAGACAATTTTGGCTAAACGGTGCTACCTGCCACTAAACGGAACTGTCTGACTATATCTGGCTACTCAAAGCCAAATCTTAAAGTACATGCAGCACCATTTGGTGCATAACTTGCGAGTTATGCATATTTGTAATCTTTCGTTGAAAAGATGCATGTCTATTGTATATACATATTTATGGTATATTAGATAGATTACTTGCAATTACCAGTTTATATATTTTTTCAGTGGTGGTGTGTAAGCCGTCTAAAAGCTAGGAGTAGACAGAAGCAGTTGGCTGTAGCCGGTTATAGCTACAGCTAGAAATTGGTTGATACAGCTGTCGAGAGTCGACCATATTTTATGAAACTAACTGTATTTACCATGGATAAGGAAGAAAACAAAGCTAGTTAAACGATCGAGTAAGTGAATAAAGAATATGAGATGGCATATATAGCTGTGTAATATGTGATAGATAGATAGGTAGATAGATAGATAGATAGATAGGTAGATAGATAGATAGATAGATAGATAGGTAGATAGATAGATAGGTAGATAGATAGATAGATAGATAGATAGATAGATAGATAGCTAGACAGGCAGACAGACAAATAGATGGATGGATAGATAGATAGAGAGATGGATAGATAGATGGATAGATGGATAGATAGTTGGATAGATAGATAGATAGATAGATAGATAGCTAGACAGGCAGACAGACAAATAGATGGATGGATAGATAGATGGATGGATAGATAGATAGAGACGTGGATAGATAGATAGATAGATGGATAGATAGTTGGATAGATAGATAGGTTTGCAGCCCTCCAATATTCTATCACTGGGAGATACATGACAGTAAGGCTGATTAACCTTCTTACACTGTTAATACAAGGCAAAAAAAGAACAGCAGGCACAACAAATTGTCTAAAAGATTTTCTCAATTTCTATTTAACATTTCTTTCTCGTTTGCTTAGTGAGAGTGGATATCTATGACGTTTTTTTGGTTATGTGTCAGATTAGCTCAATTTTCACTTCCCTGCCTCAAACATGTTAAATTAAATGATATCATGCTGATTATGCATGAGGTATATACACGATTTGAAGCTGACATCACTCGTTTCAATAGATGACACAAGAAACCAGTTACCCGCATGCGTTCTTAAATCATGGACAATTTTCTTTCAATTTCCATGACAAAGACTTGCAAGTGTATTACGATGTGTGACCTCGAGAGAAGTCATCAAAATGCATTAATACGATATCACTTTGAATGTGACAGAACTTGAGGAAGTTTGTTTTGTGAAAATTATCTTTAAAATAGTAAAATGTTTCTTGGTGAATCCCCTATCTGTTATAACATGACCATTTCAATATTATTCATAAACAACTGCGAAGCAAAATATACAAAATACTATTCTTTAATGAGGAAGCAATCACTGATAACTTTTCATTTAACCCCTTGAAAGTGTCTGAAATGACTGATCCCAAAACAGTTCAATTTATCGGACTACCTGGACAAAAACATAATTTTTACTATTTCAAATAAATAGAGATACAGACGGCATATTGGTGACACAAAAATGAGCTTGAAGTAAATGTCAACTCTGGCAAAAAGTAAGTCACTATGAATACATCAAATGACACTAACTTGCAACCTAAAAATTTGAGCTGAAATTTCCACTGTATAGTGTATTAATATCATTTATTGTAATTTTATTATATATTACATATTTATAGTGCATTTTCTGAATAAAATCCGTTCTTATGCACTTTACAAAATAATAGATATAATAGATATAAAATATAAAGTTATAGAAAAAAGGATAAAGTTGTCTTTGAAATAAGAAATTTAAAAATTGTAAAATGTGAAGTCTTTAAAATCAGAAAGCTATATATAGAAGTTAAAAGGTAATACCATCTATACATGTGCTTAGATTCATGTTTCAAAAGACTTGCTAACAGAACACAGAATATTTATATTTATAAACCGATACACTGTCTTGTCAATGAATTACCTAGCTTAGAACCTAGGTTCCCAAAATTGAGTAAATAACCACAATAATTTTGTTAATTTAAACTTCAAAGGTCAATAACAGGTTGATGGACCCTTGATATTGTTTTTACATCATACCCCATTTTGGAAACATGGTGTTAATTAACCACATGTTCATTGTTCAGGTCATTTTCCCATAAGGGTCACAACTCGGATCACTTGATCAATACAGCATCCTGAACACTGAATACAACCAAACACAAATCTAAAAGTTGTTACTTATTATTTTGTTTATTCTAATTAAGTCAATGATTTGTAAGTTTGAAATGGTGAAGCCTGTCAAAAATTGAGTAATTTCCAGAAATTTGCAAGTATAATGTAATACAATTTTATAATACAGCTGTTATCATGTTTGATAATTCAATTTCATGTTTTGGTTATTTGGCTTTACTATGTCGTTCAAATCTATCAAAATTTATTATTTTCTATTTATTTATTTTAATTTTTACTAATTATAGGTGCCGAAACCTCCCTGCTATATCCAGTTAGACGAGTTTACCTGTTTACATACCAACACACGAACCCAAAACAAACCATTTTATCATTTCATTATGCACATGTTATAGTTGGTATAAATAGCATCCCATTGAAACCAGTAATCAAGTACCCTTGCATATATTTAAATAGTCAATATCACGTGATATCGCATAATTCAATAGCATTTCAATAGGTATAGTCTAATGAAAAGATAGAAAGTGTACAGCTGGTTGACCTTCTAAAAATTGTAAATCAACCTCTGATATGTTAATTACTTCAAAACGAGTCAACAACAATGACATCGAAATGGTCATAGATAAGGTTTGACCTTGCCTCAGGGGTTTTTGTTTTATTACACAGATTTAATGGGAAGGTAAAAATAGCAAGGTAAAAAGAAAAACGAAAGTAAGCAGAAAGTGTGAATAGAACAGACCAACGGAGCTAACATGTGTATGCAATGTGTACATTATCAACATGAGCCACAGACCAAACAAATATTTCTGGGTTCCTGGGACTTATATTTAACTTAGGTCTGGTGGGATCAGTTTCTATTGGTGTTGGTATATTGAACGGAACCTTAAAGATAAATATGTGTAATAGATATCATTATCATGACAAAAGGCAAGTACATTTGATGTGCCTTTTTATAGGATTTTGTTTTACAGCAGATTTCATAAACTTGGAAGTAAACTTCGGGACGTCATGTTAATACCGAACTCCCATTGGTTTAGGGAATACTGTCTTAGCCAATGGGAGACCTGGATTCATATATGAAATCCACGGAAATGTCAACTATTTGTTGAAAAAATAAAATGCCTAAATACCAGTAGTTATGTGATGGGTTTTTATGATTGCTATGTCTAATATATGAAATTACATTTAAATTGTGATTTTCCCGCCAAAATGCTTCAACAAAGAAAAAACATTGTCAAGACGATTGTCCTTGTTTATATTGTAATTTTTTTTTTTTCAAAATCTGCCCCTGGACAGTGTGCTGGCTACGAATCTGGCCACTTTGTTTGTGGCTTTTGTAAGTAATAGCATGTTGCCAAGTAAAATAAAGTCATTTGAAATCAGAAATTATCTTGTGTTTGAATATATTTCTCTAATATGATTTGAGTTTCATTACATATGATTTATTGGGTGTCAAATTGTTATGTTGCCTCATTGTCCTTCCGTCACAAAGGTTTTGTCCTTCTGTCACACTGGAAGTAAGCTGCTGTATATAGTACTTATTATCTATATTGAATAACACTTATATTATGAATTTAAGACCCCTATTCATGCAATTGTATTCTGCCATCAAACTAATTGTGCGGTTTATGAATTCACAGAAAACCTTATATATGTAATCAGAAGTCTTGAGGTTGGTTGCAAGAAATGTCCTTCCATCACGCAGCTATTAAACTGACTTTTCCTATATTTTTTACATGCTTGTAAGATTATGTAAATTTTGAATTGTTCACAGATATGTAAGCTAAACCATATCACAAATCATTTTAACAGAGTACCTATTTATTCATTGATTATTCATTACAGAAAATTCAAATTCCATCAATTTATGTCTTTCCATCACTATGGATTTCATGATATATATATATATATATATATGATGTCTTCTGGAGTTTAGTTTCCAAGGCAATGATATCTGCTGTAATGATTCCTTTGAGCATGGAGTCATAAGAGACTGTATGCTTTGAGTATAGCTATAGATAAATCCATCTAAAAAGACTGCAGCTTTAATATAAATGATAAAATCAAGTGAAATCATGGCAAAATCCAAATAAAGCCAGTAAGTTTGGTGGTCAAGGTAATTGCCAGCTTCTCTGAGGGTCCCAGGTTCGAATCCCTTCCTCACTAACAATTTACATGGGACAGAATATTGGCAGTCATTGTGTCCAGTATGTATATGTGGGGCAAGTGAAAGGCCCCACCTATAAGGTAAATGTGTTCATGGTGTGGACTGGACTACAAGGCGTAACATCTCGTCATTACGTCTGCATCTGACAGTTTATTTCTGACAGAACCATTAAGATAATATAATCTCAGCTTTTCAAAAGAAACATGATTTTTGATAAAGCAAATCAGGAATCAAGCAGGAAACCACGACCAAAAACTGGCACCCAGGGTCTTTGTTTTCAAAGCGGGAGCACGAACTCCGTCGGAGTTGTGAACTTGCAGTCTATCTACCAAGCACTTGAGAGGCCAGAGCTGGACTTCCTTCCTTAGATAAGGCTTATCTCTTGCAGGAATAAAGCCTGGAGACTGAAGAAACTGAGCACTGCCTGCAAGCCAGTCCAGAGAACTATATGATTGAATATATTGTAGTTACATGTTTTTATTGTGTGTTTTTTGCATGGGCTTGCTGTGATTTCTACACTACCTATTCCTGGCTGTAGCTGTAACTGGCTAAAACCAGCCGCTTATGTCTATTCCTAGCTTATAGTCGACTCAGAACAATATAAACCATGGTAAATGAAACTAACTGTAGGATTTTCAAAAAAATCTCGATCATCTGCTTTATAATAATTCATTCCAGAACCTATGCCATTATTTTATTTTTTAACCTTTTGTTGTTGTTGTTTTTGGTAAATGATTGGGCCTAATTTAGCCCACTGCAATGGTGGAAGGTTTCTGCAAAACATTTACAAATGTTTGCTTGGTGGAACCCTTGGGTAGGCATCATCACAGTCAGGGGCGTCAATTTCTCTGGGAGCGGGGGGGGGGGAGGGGGATGCAGGCCTACTTTGTCTGTCGCACCATGACTATCCCTAGCGTGTACAAATGGCAGCAGCTAACGTACGGACACTTGTCGAGAGGTAAAGTAATGGTGGATCATTGATGCCAAACTTTTTTTACCGGTAAACTTGTACTGATATGTGATATGAAGTATAAAACTGTTTAACAAAGCACAAAAATTCCAAAACAAAAGTGTGTAGAAGAAAAGTAATTTTTATTTGTCAATTTCTAAGGGGGTGGGGGGGGGGGGGGGGGGGTGGCACTTTGATCATCCCTTTTTCAAAAACAGTGGGAGGTATATTTCTCCCAATACCCCCTAAGTCAACTCCCCTGATCACAGCTACTCATTTATGATGCCTTCCCACTTTCTTGTATTGATTTACAGAAAGAAAGAAAAAGTCTTGAATCTTGGTGTAGTGTGTGTTTAGTGTTGGGAGAAGTAAAGTACCCCAGGATTCAGGGCCAGGAAGTACCCACCGCGGCAGCCATGTTGGCATTTTTGCCTCATTGACCTCATTTTGATTACGTTATATATTATTTCATCATCACTTCTCCATTGTTCTGGCACTCTGTGACCTCACCATGGCCATTTTCTACTGATGACGTCACAATATTAAATCTGAGTGCAAAGAGAGGTCAACGGGGCAAAAATGCCAACTATGGCTGCTCTGTGAAAAGAGTGCATTACGTCTGCCACTGTCAGTCAGTCTTGTAAGCTGACAACGATACAATACAATACAATAAAAAAAAGGCGGTCTTAATTGTGCATTCCTGCTGTACTTGAAAATTGCAGTCCATTGATTATGCTATATACATATATACAGCAATGAGCTATGTATAGTGATGAACATCACGGGGTCTGGGCATGCACATGAAATATTCATACACTTCGGAAACAACATAAGCGAAATATCTTGGCCATAAAATAGTCGTTCAATTGATTTCTTATTCAGACACAACTTAGTGAGTTCAAATAGTTGGTTTAATTGATTTTAAATAGCATTTTCTTGATTATTATCGTTTAAAGAAATATTAAAGTGCAACTTGATCAAATATGTTACAGCAGCTGCTAAATCCATAGTCGATAAGAAAAAGAAAATGATTAGGCTAAAAAAAACATGCATATAATGATTTTCTTAAGGAGGTACATCCGTGGGCATACAACAACTAATCATCAAGAAATTGAAAGTTTATTAAAAATCCACACCTTTAACAATATATTCAAGGAGACCAGATTACTTAGAATATAGACTAATTTAACGATTCTGTTTGGCTCTTTTTATTTTAAGAACCCTTAATACAAATTTATTACAAAAATATGTTTTTATTTTTTAGAGGAGGTCATAGTGCAACCTTTCCTGTTGTGTGTTATTAAACGGCTTATTGGTGGGAGGTAATGAGTTAAGTGCCTGATTCGTTATCATACGTTCATTGTAGATATATTCATAAGAAGCTTTAAAATATATATATCATGCTAGTAAAGCACATGTAGGACAACATCACATTTATGTCCTCTCAATAGAAAGACAACTTTGATTTTAAGAAAAGCTTAGTCAGCTTATATAACCAGATATTATGATGAGATGATAAGGCTTGGAGTCCACACCATGTTACTTCTCAAACTTTAATTACTCATTAACAATGTTGAAAAAAAAAGGTACAAAAGAATTGAATCCAACGCCCTTTTAAAACCATGCACATCATTGGGTTAGCAAATAAAAATGTTCAGCACAAAATTTAAGACCTTATTCTATGATCACCACATCAGTCATTGCATCATCAGTAATTGCAGCTTCAAGTAGTTTTCATTGTATGGTTCCATCTCGAATTTGGGCTTCCAACCACTGGGTCTCGGGTTCAATTCCCGGGCGAGCCTATGTTGGATGTCTGTTTCATCCTTCATCTCCTTGCCATGGTCCATGCCTGTCCTAATGAGCCCAGGTGCAGAAATACAGGACGTAAAGCCCTAATCTACCCACCCCATCCACTATCTATCTCGAATTTATGCACTAATATTATTTGCAAATTATCATCCATGTACCCTGCTATAGGGTGGGGGCCTAGCTCAGTGGTAGCACGACAGGCTTCCAACCACTTGGTCCTGGGTTCAATTCCAGGTCAAGATAAGTTGGATGGCTGTTTCATCTTTCATCTCATTGCCATGGTCCATGCCTGTCCTAGTTAGACCCACTATCTGCTATTAAAGGTTATGGGTCGGTATAAGGTCAATGTCGTGCATGGTACACTCATAATCAACATGAAACATGTTGTCTACATGACCTTAGGGAATATTCACATGGACCCCAATATGTCAATAAAGTACAATCTGATGTATAGCTCTTATACACTCATATAGTGAACCTCAAATACTTGCACACATGTACATTACATTCACTTGAACACATGTACAATGAATTCAGACTCATGTAAATAGCCTCAACCTTTAGCAATTATGACAGCTGGGTCAACAAGTAAAAAGTGTATAAGTGCATACAAACAGTTTTTTGGTTCAAGTTTGGGTGACCTGCTATTATATATATTTCAAGATATTAAAGGCATATTAAACTAATATGTTAACTTGATAGCCAAATCTGAGCAAATCTTTTTTGTGGCTGAGCGCTTATTAATTCCAATGGCATCTGTTAATTACTTCAGTGTAGACAAGTATTATTTCATATTTTTGCTGTACTTTTATTGGTTGCCCAGAGATGAATTTACAGATATTTATCCCCCATGGGTCCCATCCCATGTTGTAGGGTAAAAGAAAGAAAAATAGTTCGCATAATGCATATACTTATATTAATTGTAATATATGGTGACACCTCGCCACGAAGAACAGTACCTACTTGTGCCTTTAATTGAGAGATCACATAAGGGCATGCACGTTAGTTTCATTAAAAACAGCCCGTCAAATTAAACTTAGACAAAGCTAGAAAACTTCTGCTGTACGATGCTATCTGCCACTAAACGGAACTCTCTGGCTGTAGCTGGCTACTCAAAGCCAGATCTAAAAGTACATATTATGATATATTATATACATTTCTTACATTTACCAAGGTTTATATTTTTTTCAGAGGTGGTACACTCTAAGAAAAAAAGGTTCTTAAAGGTTCAATATGGAACCTATGGGTTTCATATGGAACCTGAAGGTTCTATAGTACATATAAAGGTTCCGAATGGTTCTTAAAGGTTCAATGTAAGAACCATATGGTTCAATCACACACCAAAGGTTCAAAACTTGACAAAAGGGTTCAATGCCAATCACATAAGGGCAGTCACATAATTGATTAGAACAACAAATAAAGCCAGACAGTGCAGCCTCAAAGAGCAATTGAGCATTACATTAGACAGTTTAACTGATCAACATGCACTCGGATTGCAGTTCCTGGTGAGTAATAAATATTTTACTAAGTCTTGTCAAATGCTTTATGGTTATTTATATAATATGTAAATAGTTTTGTTTAATCAAGACATGAGAACATGTTGTTATATTGTTAAGATATATTGTTTTTGCAGAGATTTGAGTTGGAAAAAATACCAAATGACTACACCAAATGACTATGAAAACATTCAGGACATGACGAAGAGGACTGCACCACACTCACTGTAGCATTTAGGAAGCAGAGACAATGAACTGCACAAGAAATATCACTTGCAGAAAATCCATTGCTTGTCATGGTGAGTATTTTTTTTGGAGGTGATAATTTACCACATGTAAATTTTCAAGCCACTTCACAACTGTTATGTAATGTTTCGTATGAAATTGCAAATATTTTCATTGTTGCACTAGATTTTCATCAGGGTTTCTCTGAATTTGCTGAAATTTACAGAGGAAAACATTTCACATAAAATATAATGGAATATCAGCTGGCAAGAATGAAAATATGAGGGACTTCAGTATAGTAATAAATTGGTAAAAAGTGCATCAAAATTGCATCTTATTTTTAAAAGCCAATCTTTTATTCTTCACAATTTCATTGTTTCATTATCAGTCAACTAACAACCGAAAGTGATAGTTTAAAAAACAGACACCAAAATATTAATATTGATTGAGAAGTGGAAAATATTGCAATTTTTATGGAATTGCATCACATGCTAAGGCCACGTTAATTTAAAAAAAAGTGCCATTGATATGGGTTATACACTTCCCATGACAAATTATGAATTATTATAGTTATAGTTGACATTTAGGAGAATGAATACTTTTGCAACCCACTGTATTTTTGTGAAAGATTGTTAACTGGTGAATCTTTAATTTAGATGTCTGACAATGAAAGTTATTCCAATGATATGTTTGCCTTTTTATTTTTTCATTTCTTATTATCACACTGAAATATTTATATTGAAATATCAATAAAATTTGTTGTTGCAGACTCTTCATGAAATGAACCACAACTGTATTTATCCAAAAAGACCTGAAAATGTGCAAGTCAGCTTGCCAGGGTACATTTAGGATAAAATGAAAGATAAAAAAACTTTGCATAGTTTTTTAAAACTTTTTTCTTAAAATCAAAGATATCACAAATTTTTGTTGAAGCATCCATAATGGAAATATAGACTGCAAATGACTCTGTGGTGTTGTGTATTCATATTGATATTTTCAATAAAGAACCACCCTTATTAGACAGAATGCAAAAAAGTAGAACATTCCATGAAAAATTATGACCAATTAGTGACTGGATGACATGTACAAAATTTACGTGCGGATTGCCTGTCAACAACAAAGAACAAAACCCACCAAATGGGCAACAAACAACAGTAATAGCACCAACAATATAAAAAAGCAGTTTTGTTGCTTCCTAGTTAATAAATATACAAAACATATTTGCAGCTGTAATAATATATATAATTAATGTCTTCGATGCAACCATCTAATGTTATGATTTTTATAACACTTTCTGTGCTTTATTTTGACAGGAGTCAACACTCACATTTTTTTTCAGATCAAGCACAAGAGAGAGTCCAGTCTATGTGGAAAATGTTGAAATGTGGCATGATGGTCATCCAAGAGAGAGAACCTGACATTTCACTGGCTTTCATTGTTTAATTGCTGTTTATTGGATACAAAAAAATACACCATTGCATGTGCTATGTGGAATTTTGCATCATTGGTTGTGGTATGGTTAAACTTGTACATTGTGGAGTGATTAATCCTTAAGTTGTGTGTAGCTCAGTCCAACCATGTTCTGGTGGCTCCATGGTCCAACATACCAAAACTATGTTTGTTCATGAAAGAAAATAAATTTATAAATCAAAATTTATTTTGTTGTGCTGTATATTTATTCATTTCTAAAAGAACCTTTATTGAACCAATATATGAACCTTTAATTGAACCTTGTTAGGTTCCAAATAGAACCACAGGGTTCTAAAATGAACCCTAAACAGAACCATAGATGCACCTATAAAAGTTGTTTGATTAACTGTTGAACAATCCAAGGGTTCTTTACAGAACCATTTGATGGGTTTCTTCATGTTCAAGAACCATTTGGTTCCATCAAGAACCTTAATATGGAACCTTGAGTGGTTCTTTTAAAGAACCTTTAGAGAGGTTCTAAAAAGAACTAACAAAGGTTCCATATCTATACCGGGCTTTTGAACCTTTAAAGGTTCCATATAGCACTTATAGTTTTTAGAGTGTGGGTGTAAGCCTACTATTAGCTAGGAGTAAGCGGCTGGCTTTAGTCAGTTTTAGTTACAGCCAGGAATAGGCTAGAGTCGACCATATTCTATGAAAATAACTGCACATGACTGAAGAATATTTTTAATCACTGTAATCCCTTATGAGTAAAACCTCAAATTCAAATATTAATGGCCTTATAGTTAGGTAGCCTCAATGGTGAGGTTTTGGTTTGCATGTGTCCACTAATACTGGGCAACCATACTGTATAATTTATCTATCTCTGTTGAACTTTTCTATTCTTGCACATGTGCAGCAGCTACAATATTGCATGATATTTTAGTAATGACTGTAACGTAATACTCAAATTGTAATCCATGATTGTATAAGGAACGGTTGGAGCATTATTAAACCCAGCCCACGCGCAATTTAACAATACATTCACTGCAAATGTGAAATTTTTCAAATTTCACGCCATTAAATTTTTGCAACATTATTGCATTCAGCGCACAGAATAAATGTCATCAGACTGTAAAAACTTCGTATATGCTCGCATTTGTGCAGAATTGTGGTGCAATTGGGTTATTCAATTCAGTGCATACTCATGAAATACAAGATATGAAATTTGTATAGAAATGTTGATGATTCAGTTAATTGTGTTCCCAATTGGTGTGTATTACACATTACACTGTAAGAAAAATAGCTATAAGGAGAAAATTAGACGATTTCATATTTTTCCAAACCTCCAGAGCTCAACTACTATGATACATACAAACATGAAATTTGGCTGTAAATATGTCTAAATCATAGTAAATTCACTACTTCTCACATTTGATTCACACCGTTTTCATGATAATGGAAACTATGACAAATTATAGAAAATCGTACTGTTTGCTACACTCCCTAAACCTGGCACTCAAATGAAGACATCCATGGAAAATGACATAGTGTTTATATGACATAGAGTTTGTATGTTAGTCAGCCATAGTCTATGTCCTTTGTCATAATGACTAACCTCTAAGTCACCCGGTAGTGCTGGGGTGGGGGCCTAGTTCAGTGGTAGCGCGCTGGGCTTCCTACCACTGGGTCCTGGGTTCAATTCCCAGTTGACCATAAGTTAGATGGCTGTTTCATCCTTCGTCTCATTGCCATGGTCCCTGCCTGTCCTAATTAGCCCATCAGGTGCAGAAATACAGGACGTAAACCTCTAATCCACCCACCCACCACCCTATAGTGCTGGACATGACCGACTCTGGAGATAAAAATGGCTACATATATAAAATATTTAGTCTAGACACCATAAATTTCTCCTTCAAAAAGCAATTAGGCAATTAACTGGGTCTACAAAACAATCAAGTGAAAACCACAATGTACTGAGAAAGAAAAAAAAAAAAGGAAACGAAAATAGCTATTTACTCAGCATGTATACAGTTGTACACTAATTGACTAACACAGCCTTGACTGTAAAACAATGTAAATACATAGATCTCCAATTGACATAATTAATGAACCAATATAACCCACATGTGACTTGGCATGACCATTACATGATTACATTTGCACTACAACCATGGGCTGCTAAGTCATACATTAGCTGATTTTACTTCATGGCACATGGTGCCCTGGTTCTTTTGTTACTGTTGGTACAATTACACTAACATTAGGACTATGTCAGCCTGTTTTTTTTTTTGCTGTGGCCACAATTAGTCACTAATAACTCTGTGACCTTGTGATAATTATCAAGTCCTTAATTCTAGGTACTGTCATACAATGTACATAGATTAAAAACAATCCAAATCCCACGACAATAGAAATAATACAGTAGGGTACAAAATACCAATCATCTCCCCAAAAGCATGACACTATCTTGCTGTATCTCTTTCCAGCATCATATCACACGATTCGTTTGTTTGTCTATGGATCTTTTCCTTTATATTTGCACAATCAGTTAGGCTTGATGCCAAAATAACTCGCACAAATTGCCAAAATTAGCTAAATGCTGTGAACAAATGAATTATGATAAAGATTAACATGGAAACTAGCCAAAAATGTCCATAGGCAGATAAATGTACGACAATCGCATACAAGAATGAATATACAGTATAACCTGTTGAAAGTGGCTCTTGTAACATGGTGTGGACTCCAAGCCTTGTCATCTCATCATTACGTCTGCCTCAGGCAGCTGCTGGTCATAAAAGCTGACCGAGCTTCAGACCAGTTATTGTAGCATTGAGACATTGACACTATCATACCTGTTAACCTGTACAATATTTACCATGTTGATTCCCTTCAGCTATAGTTGTCTGAATGATGAATATTTGTCTTTAATTTACTACTCCATCAACCTACATTAGATACTCTTTTTTTTTTTTTTTCTTTTTTTTTTTTGTAAATATTCATTTTTCTTGTGCTGTTTTTTTCTTCGTACTGTACATCTTTCTTTATTATCTTTTTCTTCTTTTTCTCCGCATGAATACTGCTGCTATTATTAACCTACTATTATTACTATTATCATATTGATTATTACTATTGTTGCTATTATCATTTATCTTCTTTTCATATTTTAATCCTATGGCAAATACATCTTCGGATGTCTGCCCCTCTGAACTTTATGATAATTTGTATGAATATATTGCTCTGTATATTTTGCGAAGATGAATAGATTTGAATTTGAATTTGAAATGGCCTTATATAATTTGCCAAAAGTATACGTTTCTTTTGGGATAACATACTTGATGTTTAACTGACAAACAAAGCAGTTTTATTCTTCTTTTGTCTGTCCCAGGTGAATGAAATCATCATATGAGAGTCAGTGTCGTCATAAGACTCAAATGAATTAGTCTGGGAAACACCACTGTGAGTTAGGAGTCATCGATATATCCAAGCAAACAGAGTTGCCTAGGTTTAGATGTGCCAATAAAATATTTATTTGGTAGCTGCTCGATCTTTGAAGTTCTGATAGCCAAAAAACCCTTTCACTGTGGTTAATGAATTCATTAGAGGATTGCACTTCAATATATTAACCGCACTATATCGAAGACATGGGGTAAACAAGAATAAACAAAGCTTCAGACGGACAAACAGTAAAATACAGATAGACTGATTATGACAGACAGACAAAGAGTAACAGGTCTTAATGGTAAGGTGGTCTTAATAATTAACACCCTTTTCACACAGCAGCCATGTTGGCAATTTTGCCTCATTGACCTCATTTTGATATCATATAATTATGACACATTACTTCTCCATTGTTCTTGCACCCTGTGACCTCACCTTGACCATTGTCTACTCATGATGTCACGTAATATGAGACCATGGAGTCATAAGTGCTTATGACTCCATGCTGCGACTGACAAAAATTCCAACTGATTGGTAATTAGACACAATAAGTACATTCCTTTTATACCAAAGAATTACAATACATGTACACAGAAATGTACAATGACATTACTATTATTAATAGAGGTCTTCTCAATTCCATGATCATAAAAAAAGCCAAAAGAATGTGGTTCTATTAATTTCAAGACATGTATAGTGGTAAGTTCAGGTCTTGATTATATGGTCTTGCATTGAGATAGGGTAAGGTAGTCTTTTGTAGTCTTAGGTTCTATACTTAAGTCGCCATGTAAAACAACAACATTCCTATTATTTATATTATATATACAAATAAAATATATATATAATTTTATTGACATGATATTATCATAATTGATACATTTGTCAACATACAAATAACATACAATAATACAGTACTTTTACAGTAATAAGAAAAAAATACAAAAAATGTTAAGCTAACAGTCTATATTAAATGTTGTGACTATGTATTTTACAGCAAGTTGGTCCCGGTTGTGACTAGTAAAAATACTAATAATACAAACAAAAAATAAAAAACAGACAAATATATACTGCTTGTGCTAGTGGTTTAACCAATCTGGCTATCCATGTATGGTTCTAAATAATATATTTAATAATCATAGATGACACATTTCATAACAATTCAATAAAGGTCTTGATCCTTTTCATTAAAAAAATATAAAAAGCCAAAAAACCTCAGTCATAGAGTGGGATTCCTTCACAACATGACCCACTCTTGTTCTGATTCATTGTTATGGACTCGCAACATGTACAATGCCAGACTGGTGTAATACATGATGCAGTCTGGATTTTCAGACTAAAAATGTATGTTCCAAGTGTAATTCACTTTCATGTGGTGTGGGAAATCTATTAGAGTGGTGCAGTTAGTTGTTGGAGTTGTTTCAGCAGCTTGTCTCATTGTGTTTGTATTCTTATTTATAGATATTTCTTTAGACTGGAGTACATATATCTGCATATATTGATAATTCAGGTGGTTGGTGAATGAAATAGAATCAACCAAGTACAATGGATGCTATGCAGGAGTGTTTTGCACTTACATTTTGTCTGGTCGATTTTTCAGTCCAAAAAAGGTGTAACATTTATACACCATAACTACAGTAGCTTCTAGTCACAACAAAAGGTGCTGATGAGTCAATACAATTCAAGTAGAACTGCCTCCTGCTGCCATCTGGCGTTAAATGGTTTCTGCACTCGTGGAACTCACTGGAAATATGAAAAGTTAAGATATGGGGACCTTCATATGTGTCTATTGTGCTTTATCTTTATTTTCATTTAATACGTTATAATTAATTGAAAGATTTACAATTCTTGTTTTGCTTTTTAATGTGGTTCAATATTCTATCAACAATTGCACACTATTTCACATTTGGTGAAAATGAATGAAATGCTTACGATATAAAGAAAGTGCCAAATTTTTCATCGAAAAACATTTATTGTCTAAAAAACAAAAGACAAAAACCAAAAACGCACATTTTCAAAGTCCCCATGAAAGAATATTTCCATGTTATAAACTGAGTGTGTAGAATAACAAACAGATGTCCTAATGTAACAAATAATAATTGTTTGAGGGAGACATATGATCTCTTGAGATTATATATATATATATCATATGATTATAAATTTATCATATGATATAAAACGCATGTGAAATAGGTTTTCTGTAGGCGAGCCTCAGCCTATAGGAAATCTTCATCATAGGAGAGGCTTTCCTGCGGAGACGCCTAAACTCCTGGGCAAAAAAAAAAGTGAGCCAAGTCAGAATTTCATGTCATTTTAATGTTGCTTGATTTCTACACGAAATACAGAACCATGTTGCGTTATATTGTTATGTATCACACAAAAAAAGCTTACATTTAATAGGGGATGGCTTTTCCTTTGGCTTTTTAAAAAAGAGTTAGTCTTTTCGCCACACTTTTTGTGAGCCTATACCTGGGACTGTCTACATTTTCCCACTCAAATTTCACTGCTTTCCAAAGCTCCTCTGCGTTTGAAAACTTCCATCCAGTTAGTTTGCCCTCCATGTAGGCCTGGCAGTGACGACCTCCTGTGCAAAGTTTTGATGGACTTTATCCTGTCCTTTAACACAGCAAATTTGAGATGCCTGTCATCTTTTTCGGTGGTCACCTTTGGTATTCCAGACCCCCTTTGACATTGAATGGACCCTGTGGTCATGAATTGCAGACCAATTTTCTTTATTGTCGGCAGTGATATTTACAGGCTTTAAGGACTAAAGGATGAACAGATTGGCTTGGCTCATTTTTTTTGCCCAGGAGTGCATCCTGTATTGAAGACTATTGTCAAAATGCATCAGTGAGGCCCTTTGTGTTAGGGGTATTAGCTGTGACTATTCAAAAGATAGTTAACATAGAAGAGGAAACCCGTTTGGAACCTCTGAGAGAAGTAGGAGGTTTTTCACGAATATCTGTATCATGTAAAAATGCATAGCAACGGTTATTATTATTTTATGCACATGAAGTCTAATTTGATTTGAATTGGTAACTATGGTGTTTTGGCTTGTTTCAAAAATTAATCAAGAATGTGTGGTCTTGATGCTGCTGTTGTTACCAGTGTTGCGGCCTCTGACCCTGATTGCCCACCCACAACAGGCCACTGTCTTGACTCTTAACCTCTTTCTCAAGTGAAACAGTGTTTTTGCACAAATTGGATCTGCCAATCGCTCTTCATTATGTTTCAGATAGCAGATTGCATTTAAAGCTGTACACTGTAGGTAATTACAAACAGGCCAATGTAGAAATGTATGAAATTATTTCATGAATCTCCATCTTTGTTAAATCTATTAAAACGCATCGTTCTGCAAAGTTCCCCATGTTCGTCATTTGGTTTTTATATGCTACATTTCCAACAGAATTTTTCTTGAAAAAATGTTCTTGTTTAAGGTCTTAAGTAATTTACGAAGTGAGCGAAACCCTCACCATGCTCATCAAGGAGTAAGCTAACTGTTAGCTGGATGTCTTTTTTTTTTCAAAAACTAAATTGTTATAAATTCCACGTTTTTGTAATGCTGGGCTTTAGGCAACTAATTTATTATACTTGTTCCAATGTGTCATTGCTGAAATTTCAATTTCTATCTATTTGCCTTCTAAATTTTTAAAAAATGTGAATGTTCTTGCTTACAAATTGCCCCAGATGGCATCATTGGTTTTGTTATGAACAGGGCGCCTCCTTGTGGATGGTAGTGATCATCAAATATTTTTATGCCTATCTCATAATTACATTGCTTATCGTATAAAACGGGATATGTGGCACTCCTTGATTGATAAAAATAGTGAGGTGTTTGAACATATATAATCATTACATGACTACACAACGTTAATTTGTTTCTGAATCATTTAACACTATCAATAAAGAATGTGCATGTCTCAGGACTACAAATAAGAGTACATTCAGTCAATCTGATTTTTTTTTTTGCTGAACTTCACAAGCTTGTATTTATAATAGGATTCTAAATTGATTGTTCAAATGTTTTATTTTATGTTGTATTTTGTTTTATTGCAAAGCATGTACAGTTAGCATTTAGTCAATCCAGCTTTCTAACTCCTAATTACATTTTTGTATTAAATCTGATTTACTGTTTAATAGCTACATTTTCCGTTGTAATTTATTTCGATTATTGTCACCATGTCAAATGGCTACAGTGATAAAAAAGGAAATAATTATCATTGGAAAGATAGTAACTAGGTTAATTGTTATATAGACTGTATTAATTTGTATTAATTAGTTAGAAACTTTGACTTATTGGTAGCATTTCTATCCTTTTGCGTTGTTTTCATAGAAATGGATTGCTAAATATGGCCACAAAAACGTGTGGACATACTATAGCTCCTTGTTTCATGCACTCATTGCATGTGACAAGATCATGTTGAATTTTGGAACATGTTCAAATTACTCACCAACTACGAATTATTTGTTAGATAATACTTTATTGTTTAGCAGTCAAACATCTACAGACAAAACATGTACATAATTGCTTACATCTCTATAATACATGTTCAATAATAATTTACATGTGCGTGTTAAGGTCAAATATTATGGCAAATATTATAGAAGTATGAAATATTTACAAACGCATGTTATGTGTATGCATAAACATGTAGTATTGTAGCAGTATTTTTGCGAAAGGATATTCTTGTAATACTTCTTGATAAACGCAGAACAACATTTACATAAAAATAATGAAAAACAGACAAATTAGCACCACAGAACTGCAAGTAATATGGGAAAGGTCACTACATTTTTCATCTATCAATAAATAAGTCTATGTACATCAAGAGTTGGCACATCATTTACAGAAAGCACAAAATACAAAAATAAACAATAATGACTATAGCAGATGACAGAATGATGAGCAATTCTACATTTCAATATGAGAAAGTGTGTCCATTAGAATTTTAAAATGTAAAAATGAAAATGAGTTTTTCCAAAAGGTTGACCTTATCAAGTCTAACTTAACCTTCTTAGAAATACTTATTCACTATGGAAATTTTTTTATATTGTATATCTGAGATGTTTTTAAGAAAAATTATCCATCATGCCCTACTCGAACTTAAATGATGACTTTGAAAGTTCAAGGTGATTATTTACAAGTTAATTCTGACAAAATTAATCCAGTTTATTGGGTCTCCTGCAACGAAATAAGGTCGTGATAACTTATCTAATGTAATCAGTATCCAGTGCATGATGTAATCAACTTCACCAGGTGTAATCTTAACGAAATAAGGGATAATCCACATGTTGATGCTGCAGAGTTAGAGAAACATTCATTAATTTGGTCCTCTTATGTCAACTCCTCCAAATTGCTCCAGCATTAAATGTCTTCTTTGACACAATCAAGTAGGTAACAAAGCAATTATTAACTCAACAAACTTTATTGTCTGTGAAGATGAATACGTAACTAACGCTTGAACATGGATAATACATGCGAAACCAAAGCACTCCTAGCTTGTAATTATGCTGTAATCCTTTTCAAGTTTGATGTGAGAACATCGAAGAAAAACCTTTCATCTTGGTTCCCCGGATTGCTCCTTTGGATACTGTTTCTGAAGATGAATACGTCACTAACGCATGAACATAAAAATGAGATGCGAAACTAATTTAACCACTCCTAGCGTCTAATATCCTGTTCTAACCTTCCAAAGGGGTTGGTGACCAGTCAGATCTCTTTGCAATAAAAAGCCCAGTCTATGGTCCAAAACAGACCTCGTCCGTCTAAAAATGTCCACTACAAAACATCACAACCGCATGGCCCTCTTCAGTCTTCACGAACCTGAAACAACAAAATTTCCATGAATAACATCATGTTAACTTGACTTATTTGCAATGCAGTAATCATTTTATAGTCTTCAGTTCCAGTTTATGTGCTTTGTGGATATAAACAATGCAACTTCAACCAACATCAAGAACACCTCAGTTTTAAGACCAATTCTGGATGATAAAGGGTTATATGGATGACTTAACTTATGGAGAAAGTTGCACCAGACAAATCACATTGGCATAACGAGGAAAACAATCAATAGATCATTGACAAGGAAGGGCCATATCTTATCTCCTATCCAATTTCATTTAAGTCTTGCAGCTTCAAAAATCGTAAAAATATTTCTGCAAGTAAGAGGAGCACAACATGCCCTAAAATGGTTAGTTAGTTACTGGAATTAGTTTGAATTCCCAGCATAGTTTCTATATTGGCCACCGTCGGAACAACACTCTTTCAACATGGCCGACTTCCCTCCAATGTTTAGCCCATATTTGGTACTACGTGCATAGCCGTATGCAACTTTAACATTTAAGCATTGAAGTCTCTCAAAATAAGGACATATACCCCTGGGAAATACAACACGTTACACTGTCTCCTTTACATGAATATATTTTTTTTAGCCATAAGGTGTCTTATTTGTGCTTTTCATATCTAATATGCATGATAAGTGTAACATGATCGACCTGTCACAAGAGGGCCATTGGGGAAGGAGGAATAAGCAGCTGCTTAAGCTCGCGTTAAGGAGACAGGGATGACAAAAGCCATTATGTGATACATCATAACTGTCAAAAAAGGTGCCTGTGGTGCACTGTCTTTTTGCAGTTAGCTAAGAAACATTTCTATGGACTTCTCAGGTAGACTTCAACATCAATCTTCATGGTGGTCGTTGTGGTAAATGATTAGGACTCAAATGGTAAAAAAAAGACTAATTCGGAAGAAAGAAATCTGAATATGGTGGGATATCATTTGAAAGAAAGAGGAATGGCAGTTTCGAAGTTGAAATACACATAAAATGGTCGTTATACATGAACTTTGTCTGTTAATTCAATAAGGAAGGGTGGTCAAACATGGCACATTCGAAAGCACAGTTTTTAAAAGTACAATGTATGACTTCTTTTCATCATTGCAAAAAATGTATGGTCATTGTGGTCAAAGGTCATTTTGGTCAATGCCTATTACGCCTAAAAGTTCAGTTTGCACTTAGGAGGGAGCTAACTAACAATTTCGTTGGTTATATCCCACAAAAGAACAATAGAAAGGTCACGTATAATAACTTATTATTTTTCAGATCATACTTACTTCGGCATAACTGTTGTAATAAGAGGTCCTTGATTTGGTCAAGTTGATTGGAATGATGCACCTGGAATAAATGGTCCTCCAAATCACAGCTGACCAGTGCCCTCAACTCCACCGGGTCCACATGTCGCCCGATACCCACTGAGAAAAGTTCCACATTGTGTATGAGCTTAGCGCCTTGTGCTTCTGTTAGGACACTGTGGATGTCGCCAGATGCTCCGTCGGTGATGTAGATGCCGACTTTGCGCCTTTCTTCTCCGATAGAGTTGCTTTCGGGCATTATCAGCGAATCGGTCATCTGTCGAAGCATCGTCGCAGTCCGGCTGTGCTGGACCTTCATCTGATCGATGGCATTAAGGAGAGTCGATTTGGTTTGATGGCTGCCCAGGTGGACTGGAGGGAATGTGTCACACTCCTGGATGAAGCGGACTCTCAACTGACCATCATCCATGTTCAGGTCATTCAGGAGACTGCGGATCCATCTCCAGATATTGTCCAGTGTTCTTGCGCCTCCTTGCTTTTCGTCGATGACAAAGACGAGATCCAAGGGCTTGTCATTGGTACATGCTGAAATTTTTAACCATACTTAGAAAGGTGAGTTAACGGTCAAAAATTAATATTTAATCAACACGATATAACAAATGCGTAGGGATAAATTTCGTTGATGCTTTCATATGTCACTAAACAATCCAGTAAGTGACTAATAGTAAAAAAAAGTAAAAAATAACAATCCCAAATTTCTCTCATGACTTATACTTCCTCACATTACTGCACATCTTCTTTTCGTGAGCAAATTGAAATGAAGACAGCGAAGCAACAAAAACAGTTGAAAGACATATTCTTGTTTACAATTGCCTAGTGTGCATTTTTCTCACAAAGATGTTAAAATCCCTGAGAAACGGATTATGTCTTCCTTGATAATGATAGCACTTACGTAATATGTACAAAAACATGGATACAAGACCACATGTGTTGCACAGTTGCACTAAAGTCATCTTATGAAAAAAAGTTAGATGGATGACTGTTAGTTTTTAATGGATTTTCAAACGTCATTTGAGACTTCTGTATCACAGCAGATTTCATGCATGAGATTTCATTAAGTAAACAATTTCATGTGTTATTTGTGACACTTGTTTTTGTGACTTCAAAATCCAACTTAACTTTCTAAATTAATCAACCTTCAGAATATAAAGTAATATGCCACATTCGCTCTACGTTGGCCTGCCACTGACAGTTGTCGATCAACGATGGGCCAACATTTGCCAGATCGGGCATGATTTCTAGAAAGTAAGACTGATAATCAGACTTCTAGAATATGTGATATATTGAGCTGAATGTGCCGATGCTGGGCCGACAGTGAGCCTACAAACTGATGATAGATCTAACAATTCTGCATAATTTGAAATGCTGGGCCAACATTGAGCCATTTGTGCTGGAACTTATTAAATTAAAGCAATTTGAAGGAAATCTTCTAGGAAGTGTGTTTATCACTCACGTCCTGCATCAATGATGTTGTTCCTGTACAAAGTTCCTCCCTCCGGACCATGATACAAGGAAGGAAACAAGTGGTTCCTTTCATTCTTTACGTTGCTCTGAGGATCCTGATTTCCGCCATTTCCACCATTTCCGCTTCCTGTGCCTTTTCCATCTCTGAATGAGAAAGCAAAATAAGAAATTTATTTAAATGATTTTTTTTTAATGAGAACGAGCAATGTTTTTACACAGGAGCTGAAAATGCAGAAAAAACAGGAAAGGAAGCATAAGAAGCAGAAAAGGTAATTAAGGAACTTCAAAAGATGAGAAAACATATTGAACATACTTGTTTTGAGATAATGAACTTTAAATATATTCATTCATTCTTGTAAATCAGAATATTATCTGAATATATTTCCAAGATAGCATTCCGAATCGGTACAACATTGGGGGGAAGTCGGCCATGTTGAAAGGGTGTTGTTCTGACGGTGGCCAATATAGAAACTATGCTGGGCCAATTTGGAATGCTTTCTGGATTAGACTACAAGATGTATAAAACGAGAACAAACCTGCCAGAGTTATCTTTGCCTAAGTGATCGATGTATTCGGTGTTTGAGCCTGTCACATAAGGCCCTGGTCCTTTCAGCTCTGCAACTTGTCTTTCAGGCAACTCTGTCCTCAAAGGGACCGTGGTTGGGGGAGTCAAAATTTTGACAGTGCGAGGCATAGCTGTGGTGGTAGTGGTAGTGGTAGTGGTACTGGTTGTGGTAGTAGTAGTGGGTAGGGTTGTGGTAGTAGTCATTTGAGGAGTGGTAGTAAAAGGGGTAGTAGTTGGTGGCGGGATAGTGGTTGGATCCGTTACTGAAATAAAAGATCAAATACAGTTATACACAGATAATTGGTATGTTGCATGACATTGTTGGCGAAAATCAACCTCAGATTGATTCTTCTGGCATTTTCTTGAAAGTTCTTTGTGAAATTAAGAGATTACTATAAAAAAAAATTATAGTTGCTATTGCTAACAACTTCCCAGATAGCATTCCAAATTGGGCCAGCATCGTTTCAGTATTGGCCGCCATCCGCACAACATCGTATCAACATCGCCGACATCACGCCTATGTTGTGTTGATTTGGAATGCTATCTGGGTTAAGATTTCTATGCTCATGACATTGCAATTTGAGATTACTTAATAATTATTGTGTTACCAAAGTGGAGCGGAATCCATTCAGAAATCTAAGGCTAAGCAAAAAGTCCATAACATTTTTTTTGCTGAAGAAATAGTAAGAAATAAAAGTAGCATACCTGAACAGGCTTTGACAGCCAAGAGGTTCTTCAGTCTGTCTAGGGTTCTGTAATTTCTGGCTCTGAAGACGTACTCTCTAGATGGTTCACTGGCAATGTTGTATAGTTCATTGATGTCATAGTATCTTCCGACTCCGATAGAGAACATGTGGATGCCACTTTCGCGAGCTGCTTTGGCTTCAATTGCAGTTGCTGAAGTATTCGTAGACTGTCCATCAGTGATCACAATTCCAATTTTGAAAACCTCAGGCCTATGACCTGACTTTTCTGAGAACATCTCTGTCCTCATGTATCGAATGGCATCTGCCGTGTGAGTATATATTCCGCCATTTTGTTCGATTTCTTTTACGGCTGCGCTTACTTTAGACTTTCCCTTGAACTCACTTAAACCAAATTGTTTTACTATTCTGTCGCTAAATGTCACAATCCCAACCTTCATGTGTTTAGAGCCAATTTTGAATCGGCGGATCACGTGGTTCACAAATCTCAGCTGGAGTTTGAAGTCGGGTCCCCAGACGCTGTTGGAGGCATCCAGGACAAAGACGACGTCACTGGGTTTTCCTTCGCAGTCAAATTCATCTGAAAAAGAAGTTTAAATAAATATTAAATGGAATTGTAAAGGATGGAATTGGAATATTGACGTCATATGCTTGGATTCAGGGAATGACGTCACAAACTTTATTTTAACTATTTAATCTTTTTTTTTTTTTTCGTTTCTTAGGGGCTATCGCCCCCAAAACCCCACTAAACTACACAAATGTTATTCTAATTGTGATATAAATAATAAATATGGTCAAAATCACAATACATTTTAACAACCGAATCAACACAATGTCACTACACCATTGGCACTATTTAAGTTAATATTACAGTTGATCCGACATTGGTTGATGTAAATCTGGTTTAAGCCACTATCTCACATAGCCGAGTGACGATGCAGAGTAATGACGATCGCTGGAAAGCAATCAATCGGCTTCACTCTTGGTCATTTGATGCCTAAAAAAAGCAAGTCAGCAAGGTCTCGCCGATCACTCACCGATCACTTGCCGATCGCTCGCCAATCACTCGCCGATCGCTCGCAGATCGCTCGCCAATCACTCGCCGATCACTCGCAGATCGCTCGCCAATTGCTCGCCTCCTTCACACGCCGACCACTCGGCGAGGAAATCACGTCCACACAGCAATTCATCTGATCAAGTGTACACCCAGAGTAACCAAGTGTACACCCAGAGTAACCAAGTGTACACCCAGAGTGACCAAGTGTACACCCAGAGTGCACGGCGAGTTAATCCCGTTTAAATCTCGAGCAATATCAGAGCAATTTTGCACGGCGACAATTCTTAAAAGTTTTAAACATGTTTAAAACTTTACGATCGTTCTACGAGTATTGCCGTGTATTTACGAGTCTTTCCAGAGTGGTCGGCGTGCAGGGCCGTGTATTCCCGACTGCCTAATTTATTAAGCACTCGGCATCACTCGGCATTGTCACTCGTCTATGTGAGATAGGCCCTTTAGATGCAATGCCCAGTGTACAACAAATTTCATTACAGTACATTGTACTTCGTTAATGGCCAAGGAAGGTTATATGGCAGAGGTCATGGTCAAGTTGTCCACTAATTCCACACTGACCAGCCCTGCTGAAGGTCTCAGGTTGGATCTATGGCCTGGACACTCTCCATGAGCTACATCCAAACTGGATGTCGATCGCACGAGAGGTATGTTGGGGTTGCCTTGTACTCGGTATGCTGAGGCTAGTAACATGGTGTGAATTCCAAGCCTTATTATCTCAGCATTACATCTGCCTCCGACAGCTGGTCATATTAACTGACAATGCTTCAGACCCAGTGGCATAGAGCAATTGAAAATTTCTTGGTGCCAATGGTCGAGGAAGATCATATGGCAGAGGCAATAATATGGTGAAATCATAAGGAATCACCATTTCCACAAAGTTTTTGAAGATCTCACTAGAAGGCATTGTGAAACAGAATACAAAAATATTGTACCAATAATCATGTCGTCAGTTGTATCCATTCAATCGTGATACCCTGAATTGTGACCGTTTCTCATCTTAAGTCATCTAATGCTTTGGAAAGAAGCACTCGTATATGGTTGAACAAGAGAACATGAATTGTATTTCTGTAATGTCTCAGTTATACATGCATGGCCAAATGTGCTACGTGCGTTTTCCATGCGTTTGGATAAACGCATTGGAAAACACATGGTTTTTGCCTCACTATAATTAGCTGAAAACCATGCGTTTATCCTTCTCATGGAAAACGCACGCGGCACATTTGGCCATGTATCAAATTATAGATAGTTATCTATGTAAAGAATATGCCATAGGTTAACCACGCGTCAACCTTAGGCTTACAGATATGGCAAAGTGGCTTAAGGTTGACCGCTGATTGGTCAACCTAAAGTCGAGGCAATTTTAAAAGCAGTTACGCACATCAAAATTTGTCAAAGTTACCTTTAACAGAAAGATATAATCCATTTCAACAACTAGCATGTCGTTTGTTATGTAATTTAGTTTAGCAATGTATTATATCTTTCGTACATGACATAATCATCCAATGTATAATATATTGCCTAATCATACATTCATATGTTCTACATTTGTGTTCTATATTTTCTCTGGAATGAATGCTTGCTATGATCACATTTAGACTGGCACTCTCTTATTTGTTTGTTTTCCATGCAGCAACACATGCAGACTGTTCTCATGTGTCCAACAGAGGTTGGATAGCTTTAACTAAAGGATCACGTTTTATTTTTTCTGTGCCCGGGCAACAAGAAAAAAATATTGTTTATCTTATACTTTTGGAGATTTTGTAAAGAAAGCAAGAGACAGGGAAACCCTTCAGGAGCTGAGTTAGTCACCTTTGACGTAAATCTGTGAAGTTGGTGTGTTTTTGGACAGTTTCATGAAAACAGTTATTTCATTGTAAACAGTCATTCCAACAACATATGAGAGTAGAAATCTGTGAGATCCTAAAATGGCCCTACAGCAATGGTGTTAAGTGACTGGGGTCTATTGCAAAGTGGAGTCTAAGCTTTTTATAAGCTGCTTTCATGTAAGAGGGAGTAACACTTGAATTTATGTTCAAACCAGACAAGAAAAGTGCACAATTGTATTTTGTGTAAGGTCTTCAAAAACTTTCTTTCACCATTTCACAAGGTGTTTCATCAAGCACACTCCAGGAGGTGCCCCATGAGGCTGCTTGAAGTGTCAATGCCTGGGGACACTTCTCTGACACTTTTGATGACAACATAACACTGACACCTCCAATACAACCCAACTCCTTTGCCTATATGATATGACAGCTACTGCAGGGTCCAAAAACACCCAGAATGTTTTGCTTGCTTTCCCAGATAGCATTCCAAATCGGGCCAGCGCTTTTTTTGCCAGTACAACATCGTTTTGACATCGCTGTCATTGCGCTGATGTTGATATGATTTGGAATGCTATCTGGGTTTACCTTATAGGGATGTATACTCAGGGGAAGCCTTCACTGAACCTATTCTCGTGTCATATCACACATACGAACAGTTTATCTCCCTTGGTGTGGAGTCCAAGCCTTATCATCTCATCATTATCTCTGCCTCTGGTAACTGGTCACATAGACTGACTGAGCCTCAGACCCATGCAGCATTGCGACATTGAACATTCATTTGTATGTGAATACCACTTCTTAGCTGTACAGTCTGCCAGGTTAAATTTGAATTATGAGAACAGTTTAATGATGTGAACATTGTTCTAGTGATACAGTGGACAATGAAATACCAAAACAACAGGTAAGCAGCAGCAACAAGAATTGATGCAGGATGAGTTCATGAAAAAAAATAAACCATATTGATGAGAGGATTAATTTTTTTTACCGACATCATGTATAGAGGTCCCAAGAGACCTATATTTCAATGAGTTAATAAAGGGAACTTACACAAATACACGTAGTTTAGTTGATGTGTGTTATGTTATTGATATTATTAATATATACAAGTATAATATTGTATATCTGTCATGTGAATAAATGCCTGATTCTGAAAGAGTTTGCAAGCAATCAGACAATCCTGGACGCCACTGTACAAGTTGAAATAAAAAAAAATGGGAACACACACTATGCTCTCATATAGAACTCAAATGACCTTCAATGAATGCTGACTTTGTAACATATGTTATTAGAAGTCTTTAGCTGCTAAGAGAGGCTTGGGTAACTCTTTTAAAGGGACTTTAACTTCCAGTAGCACTTGCTTGACTTCTTTCTGCTTGCTTAATCTATCGTTATGGATGAAGCATGTAACTGTTTTCAAACAACAATCCATCAACATTTGCTTCTCCTGATAATAAGATCATCAGTTCAGAAACATTGCAGAAACATCAGGGAACACCTGCAGAAACTCTTAACAGCATTTCTCCCCTCTGCTTTTTCTCTTCACCTATTCATCTCACTTTACATTTCTTTGTGATTAATAGTTCACTCGTATTTCTCAGTCGCACAATGAGCACCTTTTGCCAAGTTTCAGGGTGTTCCACTCATTCTAGACCTGTTTACACGTGCTCCAATGGGCTGTGTTGCAATGCAGCATTTTATCTGCGTTGTTACATGAACAGCAACTACAGTTAGTTGAATTAAAATCGACCTGTCAAATTGAATCTAGACAAAGCTAGACAACTTCTACTATACGATGCTACCTGCCGCTAAAGGGAGCTGTCTGGCCATAGCTGGCTACTCCAAGTCAGATCTAAAAGTACATAATTATAATATGTTAATATTTCTTACATTCACCAAAGTTAATATCTTTTCAATAAGCCAATTATAAGCTAGGAGTAGACAGGAGTGGGTGGCTTTAGTTAGTTATAGCTACAGCCAGAAATAGGTTGCTACAGCTGGCATATTGCATGTCAACAAGTTACAAGTGAAATGTGTAAACATGTTATGACTTATAAAGCATTACAACTGTGTATAATACTCTGTAAGTATCACACTATAACCAATAATATTTTTAAAGAAAAAGTAACAGTAAAATCTGATATATTCAAGGGCAGTGTTCTAACTGTTCTTAGGGTATTTTAGACTGGTTAAATAATGATATAACTTCAATCTGGGCGGGCTGGGGGCCAGGACCCAGTGGTAGCGCGCTGGGCTTCCAACCACTGGGTCCTGGGTTCAATTCCTGGTCGAGCCTAAGTTGGATGGCTGTTTCATCCTTTATCTCATTGCCATGGTCCCTGTCTGTCCTACTTACTCCCTCAGGTGCAGAAATACAGGACGTAAAGCTCTAATCCACCACCACTTCAATCTGGGACGATTGCCTTAACCCTAACCCCCCCCCCCCCCAATGTTTGCAACAGTGTATCCAATTTTGTGATCAATACAAATGAATAAGACATACGTAAGTGAAGAAGAAAAAAAACAAGAAGAAAGAGAACAGTACAGCAAAAGGAAGATAGAGCATTCCAAATCGTATCAACGTCGGTGTGATGATGGCGATGTTGAAACGATGTTGTACCAACGGTGGCTGATATAGAAACGACCAAGCCCGATTTGGAATGCTATCTGGGGAAGAAGAAGAACACAAAAACAGCAACAGCAGCATCAAAAAGGAGAAGAACCATATAGCATTCCAAATCGTATCAACGTTGGCCAATGTCGGAGATGTTGAAACGATGTTGTACCAACGGCGGCCGATATAGAAATGACGCTGGTCCGATTTGGAATGCTATCTGGGGAAGAAGAAGAACACAAAAACAGCAACAGCAGCATCAAAAAGGAGAAGAACCATATAGCATTCCAAATCGTATCAACGTTGGCCAATGTCGGAGATGTTGAAACGATGTTGTACCAACGGCGGCCGATATAGAAACGACGCTGGTCAGATTTGGAATGCTATCTGGGAAAGAAGAAGAACAACAGCAACAACAACACCAAAAAGAAAATGAACAACAGCAACAACAACAAAACAACAATAACAACATGTGAGGAAGTGGGTCAGCGTCATTGGACACAGCTTTGTCTTGCAAATATATCTTCCCTGTAAATTGCTCAGTAAGGAAGTCCTATCAATTTAGACGTGAATGGGCCGAATTATTTAGGAGTATTGATATCCATTTAAAGTGAGCACCACTTTAGTTGAAAAGGCAGATCAAAAGGAATTTGTAAAGGATCACTGGATCCACTGAATTCTATGAGACTCTGAAAAGTGAACAAGGTCACACAGACTCGAATGTCTTGTGAGGGTCCACCCAGAAATCTGACACTTTGACAGGTCTAGGAGGGGGGGGGGGGCAGTTGGCAGCATAATGTGTCATTTATGCAACTAATACCATACCATTGTGACCTTACTGCCTGAAATGAATATTAAATGTACCATGTATTCGACCCAGAAGTACTGCTAAATATCATTACTCATAGCGATATATTGTGTTTGCAATATTAACATCGTGAGTTATATGTGACTTTGCATGGCTGGTGTAATATATGATATTAATGCTATTCAATTAGCCTATTTGATGGTTTATTGTGCGCATGTAAATGTATTTACTGCTGTGATGTAATACTGCAACTAATATTTGGAACTGTATCCCATAGTGAGAGCTGTACACCAGAACTACACAATTGAATGATCATAAACATTGAATGATCATAAACAAGGCACTATACGACATTACGTATCATTATTCCAAACGCAATCAAAGTTACATGGCCAAATGTGCTACGTGTGTTTTCCATGTGTTTGGATAAACGCATGGAAAATGCATGGTTTTCACCTCATATTAATTAGGCAAAAACCATGCGTTTTCCGTGCGTTTATCCTTCTCATGGAAAACGCATGTGGCACATTTGGCCATGTAGTTTACAATGAAACATTTCTTGTTCATACTTGAGATTTATAACAACTTATGTAAATATGTTGCACTCTATTATGTATTTTTTTTTCTTCCCTTTTCAGTTTATAGTTTAATTATTTTTTTCTTCGTGTTATTTTGTTTTTATATTACATTTTTTTCTTTCTTCTTTTTTTTTGGGGGATTTATTCTTTTTATCCGTTTTCCTATCCTTTTCACTATTATTACTGTTTACCTACTATGTCAGGTGGTCTCCTAAACAGTCGCATAGGCCTTGGAGGCCTCTCTGCTGGATCTTTTAATTCTAATATTATTATTTTTAATATATATATATATACATATATGTGAAATTTCCTGCGAAATAAACATTATTGTATTGTATTATGATTTATTAGCCCTCATTTCTATCACATGTTCCATGGCCATTACAGTCTTTTGTCTTCTAGTTATAAACATATTCCATTCATGTCAGTCCCCGGTCTAACCACAAAAATCCAACAACGATGAACTTAAGACTGTTATGTACACAAAAAATGACTGTATTCCGATGAACTCCTGTATTGTGGTGTAATAAATCCCTTCCTACAATGGAGTAAGAATTGTTCTTAAACAAGAATGGTAACCTTGGTAACCTTCAGATGCCATTACATGAAAGAAAAAATGCCCAAAAACTGCTTGGTGTTTCCGCTGTCTCAATCATCCATAAGAAAAACAATCCATTGAAGCCAAGATATTTCCTACAAATAAAGTGTCCAGTTGCAGCCTCTAAGGTCATGGCAACACCCAATACTGTTGGGGTATTCCCCGTGTTAACTGCTTCTAATTGGTTCGTTTGATGACGTCATTCTTTTTCTTTTTGGAATCCTTTATTTGAGAGAAAATAGTGGCACACTTCCTTAATTGAAACTTAGAAATAAAAGTTACAGTGTCTCATAAACTAACTAACTAACTAACTAAGCTAACTAACTAACTAACTAACTAAGCTAATTAACTAACTAACTAACTAATTAACTAACTAACTAAGCTAACTAACTAAGCTAATTAACTAACTAACTAACTAACTAATTAACTATGTAGGTGGAGGTTGAGGGGAAAATGGCATATCTAGGTGAGGGGGAAAACGGCATAGCTGTGTCTTTTCCTGAACTATCTATCTCTCTATCTATCTATCTATCTCTCTATCTATCTCTCTATCTATCATATTACCATTTGCATGCAAGGAGCGTTTTCAAGTAATGTCAGTAATTGATGTTGAACATACGATTTTCACATGTTGATCTTATCTGGTATGGTATTTAAACATGTTTTAATGGAATTACAAAACTGTACAAATTTCACAGCAGCACCATGCAGGCTGTCATATGATCGGTGTTTTTGGCCTCAGTGGTGCCGTGGTATTTTGCGTTGCAGACAATCAGCATTAATCGCCTCTAGCCTCGTAACCAAATCCAACGGTTGACTTTTAGCAGATGCGATTTGATATGAGAACTGGGAAAAAAGAAGCCAAATGCCATCTCACAACCTGCCAAAATATTGAGACCCGAAAACAGGACTGGATCCTTTGGAAAACAAGGAGAGATGAGACCCAGATCACATCTCACAAGATGAGACCCAGATAACATCTCACAAGATGAGACCCAGATCACATCTCACAAAATGAGACCCAGATCACATCTCACAAAATGAGACCCAGATAACATCTCACAAGATGAGACCTATAACATCTCACAAGATGAGACTCAGATAACATCTCACAAGATGAGACCTATAACATCTCACAAGATGAGACTCGGATAACATCTCACAAGATGAGACCTATAACATCTCACAAGATGAGACTCAGATAACATCTCACAAGATGAGACCTATAACATCTCACAAGATGAGACTCAGATAACATCTCACAAGATGAGACCTATAACATCTCACAATATGAGACTCAGATCACATCTCACAAGATGAGACCCAGATCACATCTCTCACAAGATGAGACCCAGATAACATCTCACAAGATGAGACCCAGATAACATCTCTCACAAGATGAGACTCAGATAACATCTCACAAGATGAGACCTATAACATCTCACAAGATGAGACCTATAACATCTCACAAGATGAGACCTATAACATCTCACAAGATGAGACTCAGATAACATCTCACAAGATGAGACCTATAACATCTCACAATATGAGACTCAGATCACATCTCACAAGATGAGACCCAGATAACATCTCACAAAATTTTGGCAGCAAATCACGCATGCCCCCCCCCCCCCCCGGAAGTTTCCCCCCCCCCGGACGTACACCCCGCCCCACTCATCAAAAGATTTCTTCATTTGATCAAAAGAGCAGTGAACTAAAAGACACTTAAACTTTTCATATTTGGATATATTCGATTTTGTTATTTCCGATTTTTTCTCTGTAAACTTAAAGAGTCGTACAGAAGTGTTTACGCTTTTAAACAACGACTTTAAATAAACCTTTACATACATACATACAACACGCTAGATTGGCTCTATATCGGTGCAACGTCGGCCAACTCTGGCGCGACATCGGCCAACACGGGCGCGATGTTGACCCACGGCTGCCAGTGTTGAAAACAATGTTTTCCCGATTTGAAATGCTATCTGGGGATGAGATGAGAAGATATTAGGTGAGGTGACATTAGGTGAGATGAAATTTTGTGAGGTGAGGTGAGATGAGTTGAGATGAAACGAGATGAGAGGAGAGGAGATTAGAGGAGTTCATATTGTTCAAGCAGTCTTACATATTTTGAAGGAAGTGTAGATGCTGAAAAAAATGACCATATAGTAAGTCAAAATTTATATAGTTTGATGAACAAAGCATATGAGAGAGTTTTTTGACAAATTATGTCATTTTAACAACACTAGGTGATCTACACGCAGTGTCTATGCTGGGGCATGTGAAAAAAAAACCTCACCCATAGGGTAAGCCTAAATGTGCGGCATGCGTTAGACTCCAAGCCTTGTCATCTCATCATTAAGTTTGCCTCTAGTAACAGATCGTATAAATTGAATAAGTTTCAAAATATTACAACTAAATCAAACTGTGTCAGAATATTCACTGATAACCACTGAATCATTTTGACCCGAGTGTTACAGGACTGGTCTAACCTGAACTGGCATGGCATATAGGTGCACAGGTTGTTGTTCATGCTCATGCTATCTTTTTGCAGCCATTATGTCTCAGATACTTTTGCTGATATGCCTGTCAACTACACACACCATATTGTGCAACACATTCTATCTTGGGCCATAATTATACAGAACTAAAAACCAGTGTCTGCCTCAATGAAGCCCAGTTATTTTGATGACAGTATTTCGAGATTCCTCCCCACAATTCGGTCACTGGGATGTTGTGCAATTCATGATAAATTTTTGCCTTATTTTTTTTAAATCTTTTTAAAACCCAGACGCTTCCCTATTATCCGTAATTATGGACTTGTTTGCAGTTGTCACATCATGTAGCAACAACTAAATTGGACTCTGACATTGTTGGTCACTTTGTTGGGGCTGGGGACCTTTGAGCTAAGACCTGTAATACAGTAATGGATTGTAATTGAATTACTCTAAACAAACAAATTATAGACGAATTTTAGGACCCATCATGCTTGTGTAAGCCACTTTTCAAATTTGTCTTAAAAAATGACACACATTAGACACAAAGACCCATAAACTGTTATAAATCCTAAATAAATCCAAAAGGAGTGAATATATTGAAAATCTTGTTGACTACAGATCTTACCCAAGACTAACCAGCCATAGTGGTGTTTGACTATAGTATGATTCAAATACATATCTAACTGTTTTTCGGTCATATTTTGCCACAAATGGCATGGAGCAGCAGAAAATGGACTTTCAAATTCTAACTTTCTAGCTCATAAAAACAGTTCTGGGAATCAAATGACCAGAATTTGCTTTATTTTCTATTCCAATTTCTGCTGCTTCCTTGTGACCATGACAAATGGCTATAATGACGACAAAATGGCAAAAGAAAATTACCATTGTATAGATAGGAAACTTGAAGTTGATTTATACAGAGAGGGGTTTTTATTGGTTAGAAAGTTGGGCTTTGACCTTTTGAAAACATTTATATCTATTTTGTGCTTCTCCGTGACATTTATGTAAAAAAAAGACCAAAAATCAAGTGGAAAGTTATGTATTTTAGACTACACTATAACAAGTGGTCAGTTTTTTTCTGACAAGGTAGTCCGCTTAGTCACTGTGATGTAACGTGACATGTTTTGATTATGCAGTTGACCATATATCGCTAATTCTATGGTTAAAATGTTTTCAGACTTAAAGTCAAATGTCTAAAATGTTTCCTGATATGATTTACGTGTTTCTGAAGGAGGCATTATTGTTGTATTATTGTAATAATTTAAATTGCCATAGCATTTAACTTGCAAACATTTGTCTTGGTTATTTGGAGTTTGTCTCACATAAAAATCAACAAAATTTAGGGTCAATCCAAACTTGATGCCCCAGTCACAAAACTATTATTTCACAAAATACAGGACTACTTCTTTATTTGTCTCTATATTGTGCTGGTAAGAAGTATCACCTGACTTTTTGTATTAAGTATGTACAATGAGGAGGCCTCTATACATTTTGTCAATCTGTTCATTTTCAAAATAAGTGTAAACAATTTTGTACAACCACTTTTCTTTGGCATTGCAAGACAATGTTGTCCAACTAGGCAACTACTTTTGCTTGGCATTGCAAGACAATGTTGTACAACTACTTTTGCTTGACGCTGCAAGACAATATTGTGCAACTACTTTTGCTTGGCATTGCAAGACAATTTTGTCCAACTACTTTTGCTTGGCGCTGCAAGACAATTTTGTCCAACTACTTTTGCTTGGCGCTGCATATCTATTTACTGTCCAAGAGGTTCCCTGTGGTAGAAGTGCGGAATGAAATAAATATCACAATTTTAGACCCCCCCCCCCCCTCCGTTTATATTTAGAACATAATGTTACCCCGGCGCATGCCTGACTAGCTGTACATAACAGGTTTTGAGTGAAATGATAATTTTCACAAATTATGCCAATTAGCTCATCTGGCTGGGTGAAAGCAACCACCCGCATGTCATCTGGTAAAATATTAACCCTCTCTCAGCACCCCCATTGACTTCAACCACTGCAAAAAGATCTAATTTTCATGCCACTTTCTGGTTTTTGCCCCCTAGAAATGAGACAAACAACGCCAAATTAATTGGATACCAATTTTGCGCATTTTACACGAACAGTGTTAGTCTCACTACATATGTAGGTCACGTATAGTACAACTCCCAAATGACAAACGCCTCAAGCGTCACAAGGATAAAATATGCAAAACTTTCCATGCAGGTGTTAAAAACATAATGTGTTTGATATTTAAACACCTAATTAGTGTCATGTCATTCATGTGTAAGTTATACTGTATCACACGATGTGCACTTTTGACTAAACTGTTCCAGAATGTAACGTGTAGTGTTTTAATAATTTTTTATATATTTTCTAACACATTTCAGGAGTTTATTAGCGTTACAAAATGGCGTCGTCTGAAGCTTTCACTTGGGTTTGCAGTGCAATGTTTGGTTTATATATCTATATTACTTTATGCTTTTGGACCAGGATTTTTCTTCTTCATTGTTCATTTCTTTACATGGAAAAGAACGCTAATATCACTTTTATGACATATCGTTTACTGCTAGTAGGCCTATACCACACTGGCATGATGCAGTAAATCAAGATCAGATCTGATCAGTTCAGATTAGATCATATAAGATAAGATAAGATAAGATAAGATACAATAAATGATAATGTCATACCTTAAGCAACATTTATTCCCCAATTGCAGCTTTATCACCTGAAATACCGGGTGATACAGGCTGGATGATCTGCATTCCGTAACATAATGACGTTCATGTAATGCCCATAAAAGGAAGCCCAGGACGTTGCTTTGCCCAACATAAGGACAAAATTCGTACGGCCGAAAAAGTGCCGGCGTTACTATAGTTGATATGACAGATTATTACCAACCTCATATTATAACAGTACTTTGGTTAATGTACATAATAAAGTTATAATTTTAAAAATCGGACTAAAATTGACTGAGTTATGCATACAATTAATCGCGAATCGAAGACTTTCATGACGCTGCTGTCAAAATATAATACCAAGTCCCATATATCACCCATACCCATCATAGTCAAGCAATTCTCTTCCATTCCAGTTTTTCTTATGATGAGATAGTTTGTCAAGCATTATAAATTAGAAGTGACACCATCCATGGGGCTGAAGGACTCAGCTGCCAACCCCCCTTAAGGGCTTAGTTGTTACCCCTTTTTTACTTTTCCCCTTTTTCCCAGCAATGTTGACAAATAGTCAGTTTCTTTCAGCACCCTCTTACAACTTCATATAACAAAACACACAGCAAAGCTCTCGACTTGGCTACAGCGCTTCTAAATTAGTTTCTTTGTTACTTTTTCCCCTCAAATTAGTTTTCTTTCTGGCAGTCCTTGTTATTAAGGAGATAAATCAAGACTCCTCTCATTCTCGCCACATGTAGACATTGAAAAAGGTTGTAGTTTTCAAGATAATTACAACAAGATGATAATAAAAAGGAAAATAGAATTAGGCAAGGCTGTCATCACAATTTGGGAGGTTTAATTAACAATGAGATATATGATGATGTTTGTCAAATTAATTTTATGCAGAATCTTCAATCATCTCAAGTCATTTTTCACAATTAATCTTGAGCATTGTTCTTTCTAAACCCATTCCAGAACACTTGTGTAACACCAGAAATGTGTTCAAAATGGAAAAATAAAAACACTAGTATTTCGGTCATTCCACAGAAACGGTGAACTTTTGGCATTGCAAGTGCCAAAAAAATTGAATCCATCAAAATTATGAATTTTCATACATTTCAGTGTTGTCATTTATATTTTAGTTGGTTGGTCATGTGACCTGTTATGTCAAATATAACGGTAACAGGAAGGACAGTACTGTCCTTAACAGGGTTGAAATTTCGTAAACATGCAATATCTGACAAGGAAATTAATGCTGGTAATATTACCGAAGTTTCCATTCTTTTTTGAAATAATGGAGTGCTTTCAGAATTGTTTTGAAGGAATGTTCTGTGAATAGTCGTTTCCTTATAAACTCGGTAACAGGAATGACGCGCATGAAAGTCATCCCCTGCCAATAGGAAGTTATTTCTTTAAATAATATTGAAAAATATTATTCGAAATGATTAAGATAATAGGACGTCCTGGAGTTCCCCAGTGGCATTTTAATACCATGGTAACAGGAGGGACATTGATTCCGTGGACAAACCTAAACAAATGAATAATATTACTTTAACTGCAAATATTTCATAATTTTCTTCAGGAATTAAAAATTCTAATTCTCCAAATTATATTTAAGTGAATATTATAAATGATTTCTAACTTACATTCATCGAGTATGGTAATATGAAATATATAATGAGGTGTGGGACATGCCATTTTTGCTGACGTTTACAGCAAAAATAGCCAAAATATCAGGTATGACAGACGTACTTCTGCAAAAATGTATTGTTTGTATTTATAGTTTAACATTGGTCTGTCATTTAACATGTAATCATCACTTTTGAAAGTTGAGGAGTGGGGGGGGGGGGGGGGGCAGTGCACCATTTCTGTGGAATGACCCTTTTTTTTTTTAACATTATGTGATATTGGAAACACATTATGTTTCTAATTGACACACTAACATGTATGAAATATAGGATTCGCTAGCTCTGCTGAAGGTCCCGGGTTCGATCCCTGGCCTGGGCGCTCTTCATGAGCTACATCCCAGCTGGATGTCGATCGCATGAGACATTAAATTGGAGGTGCCTTGTACTTGTCACCCCCTTGTGGTAGAGTATGTATATACTCGGGTGTCTTCCCCCGACATACCCTGAGTATAAATATATGTATATGTTTTCTATTATTGTAAAAAAATTACTTTTTATGTTGGAAATAAAAAAATCAATCAAATAATATAATATATAAATATAGTACAAGATCCCACACATAGGGTAAATGTGTATACCCACTTTCAAATCAACCCTCATGAGTGGTATGAACTTTTATAGGAGGACTTCACTCTACTAATCCGTATACACACATAACCATTTAATTTTTCCCTATTTTAATTGCATAATTTGAAGCAACATCATTTACCATGGTGAAGCTGGTCTTAGTGGCATTGGCAAAGAAACATCAGGATTCGAAATGTGTAGACTTGATGAGGAGATCTAAATTGTGAGGTAGGTCATGAGGCAGCGTTCCACTGTATTTCCAAAGTAGTTACAACGGGAAATGAATTGTAATTGATTGTTAAAAAATGCCAGTGCTAAGGAGTCATTTCCTGATGTTAATCACCCAATATAAACATTATGAAGTAACACTATATGCTGATCAGTGCATTCCGCTCTCCAATAGGGCTAGGTGCAAAGCCAAGGAGAATGAGGAGTTGTATGGGGTGGGGTGTTAGGGTTGATGGAGTTGTGTAATCAGCCTAAATACCAATACTAAGAGGTTCCGCTCACCAATAAATTCGTACTCAACTGACTGAAGGTCACAGTCATCAAGTCCCTGGAAGCTCAACCACCGTTTTCCGGCCATTTCTTTGTGTGGGTGCCAAATTACAATTGGCAAATGCCTCATTGTGTATGTCTGACTTAGTTTGTTACTAACAGAATTCTGAATTTTGACACAAAACGGTTCTTGCAAAGAATACAGAATTCTGAATTTTGAATTATAACTAACTCACTGAGGAGGGCCCCCGATCCGAGATTTTAACCTAGGCCTTCAAAGACCTGAATCACTAGACTAGATACATTTTGTTAATTAACTGTCAAGTTGTAGTTGTGTTTGTCTAATATCAAATTTAACATAAATTGATATCCATCGATGTGTTGATTAATGCTACTGGTCAATCAGCTACCTATGGTAGACGTAATGATGAGATGGTAAGCTCTGCTTGGAACAAAGCCAATTCAATCTCTCCGGAAATCGAACCCAGGACCTTAATTCATCACCAAGCCAATAATCTGCATGACTACGATAATTCCTAAATATACATATTTTGTCTTAATAAACAATGAGTATAATGACGCCATTTTAGAAATATGCATGTTAAACTGTAACGTGTTTGTTTGGATAGAATTTAGCAGCAAATTCCGATTACTCAACCATGCATGTCTCGCCTGTCGTGGGCAACATTTGTAAAGACGTAGACAGCATCGAAGTTTAAAAAAAGCCACTGAAGCCACAAATATGCCATTCTTGAGGAAATCACAAAATCATCTTGGACTATCCCAGGAATTTTATCGTCCGATTACTAACAGAGCATTGTGTGACGTTATTTTTCCGGTACCTGAGCTATTAATAGAACGCAAAAAAAAAAAAAAAAACATCCTGGAATTTTAAGGACAATGACTTGACTACGTGCCAAGTGGGTGCAGTACGTTGGTAAAATAAAATCAGTTTCCTGAAAGCAGGTTGCTGGAAAATTGCAAAAAATACTTCTGAACAATTGCAAAAAATACTGCAATTAAAAATCCTTTGTATGGCATTATAGACCTATAAATTGCAGCTCTACTGAAGCCATTGTTATCAAGATGTAATTTTTTTTAAGTATGTAATTAAACATTGATATTTCAATAACTGTTTCCTTTGACTTACCTAACATTTTTACTTTTCTTTTATATACAAATAAATATTTCAGAATATTTTTACGTTCAACGCAGTTTTCCAGTATTTCAAACTTCCTAAGCAAAGATTTTTGCTTGGCATGAAAAGGAGAGACTGTTTTGTTTTGATGATCTAATTGCCAAGTCTGGTTAGTCACTTACAAACCAAGAAAGAAAAGACAAATTTAGCTAAACGTTCCTCTTCCTTTTTTTCAATCTAAATTTATAATAGGATGGGATAGGAGGACCACCCAGCATCCCCATCAAGTAGTTAACAACCCACTCAGGTGGGGTGACATTAATAGGGAGAGTTTGTCTTTACTTTGTGCGCAGATCACTCAAAATTATTTTACAGATTTTTTTCTGATTACCATGCATGAAAATGACAGAGAAACAGAAACACAAAGAGCAAAATGATAATCTTTAAAAATCTCTTTAAATTATGGGAAAAAATACTTAAGAAATCCCTTTACATGTAGAAGTAAATCCTTAATTCTTTGCACAAAAAAATCCTTAAGAAATCTCTTTACATGTAGAAGTAAATCCTTAATTCTTTGCACAAAAAAATCCTTAAGAAATCTCTTTACATTTTGAGGTAAATCCTTAAATTTGGTTACAAAAAAAACACCTTAAGAAATCTTTTTACATTAAGAAGAAAATTGTTAAGAATTGACTGCGCATCTGGAAGCCCTTAATGTACAAAAAGCCTTAAGAAATCTCATTATATCCAAAGGAAATCTCTTTTTATCTAGAAATAAATCATTTATAATATTTTTCCTTATGATTATTGATTATTACCTCAGGTAAATATAATGTATACTGTGTGCATAATTATGTAACTTTTGTTCGAAATCAAATCTATTATTATAAACCCTCAAGAAGTTCACTTACATCTGGAAGAAATTGATCCTAATGTTTATCGTCTGAAAATAAAACCTTAAGCAATCACTTTTCATCAAGTCTTTCAAATAACATAGACCATATTAACATGCAGTCATCGTAAAGGGGGTTTCACACATAGCCGGATCAAACGCCGGAGCGTCCCGGAGTAACATTTTATTACCTCCGGGGGGTTCCGGGATCAAAGAGCTGTTAAATGTCAACAAAAAATAAATGTTTGGCGATGTGTACACGATATCAATACGGTCTCAACAAGAAGCAACACGGCGCTAACACGACTGTCCCGTTTAGAGTGAGGAGTGAACCGGATTTTCACGGTGCCTTCGCGGATATCACCGGTCTTTACACCGTGTTCATTCGTGTGGATCCGTTGTGGCTCCTTGTACTCTCCGGCGTTAATGGCGGCGAAATATTCATGCCCGGTTGACGCCGGATGTAGCCGGAGACATGCCGGAGTCAATACGGAGATCGGCGGAGTCTACTGGGCGTCTACACGGGTCTACACGGATCTACACGGATCTACACGGATCTACACGGATCTACACGGATTAAATTACTCCGGGAACTCCGGCATGAAAAATTAAACATGTTTAATTTTTTCCCCCGGAGTCCCAAGGTGCTCCCGGAGCGCCCCGGACAATGACGGACAATGACGGACAATCCCGGACATGAACACGATGTCTATACGGCTTTCCCCGGAGTATGCGGGAGTATTCCTGAGTTGACCTCCGTGACGCTCCGGCGTTTGATCCGGCTATGTGTGAAACCCCCTTAAGTTTTTTTGTCAACTTTGGTATTCAGCTGCTTGCATTTGTCTGTTTTAGTTATTTATAGATAGTAGTCCTTGTATCCATTGCCTTTGAAAAAATATGTCATGATGTAATTAAATATATCACTTACTTATTAACATCCAATGATCACCCGATGTACTGATAAAAACTGAGTGTTTGCATAATTTTATCAGGATAATTTTAGACTCTTGTTTGTGAAAAGTCTGGGGGGGGGGGTTTTATTTAATTCTTTTTTAAATTTGTCTTCCAGACAATTCACTTTGCACCTGGGCACATAGTCTCTTTTAGCATATTCAGTCTTTTGGTGTAAATTCATAAGTCTTTTGGTGAGACTATTTACATGTAAATCTTCGGACAAATATAATGCAGGTGTCCAGCCTCAGACATTATTGTCCTCAGGGTGGTATTCATGCTTGCTTTAACAATTTCAGGATGGTGGATGAGCAACTAGAATTTTCTAAGAACATTCAATGTCACTTCAGCACTTAAGGAATGACCGGAGTCAATTGTCAGACATGCCATCTAGTCAAATGACCCCCTATTTAAATAATTTAATGACATGCATGTCACCCTATTCACCCCATTCATTTATTGTATGTATTCAATGCGTACCACATGCTCATTTCAGTACAATACCATCTGAGGTCATTCAGTACATGTGGCGACCTCTATACTCCTCAAATCCACATATTTCACCAGAACTATAAAGTAAGCTACATAAGGAAAAAATACCTTAAAAGAACAGAATAAAGAGACATTTAACAAGAAAAACACATCTGGAAATAAAAAAAAACCATCATCTCTCCACGTTTCCATGCTCATGAGTACTTGGTATGTCAATTCAGGAAATACTAGATTCTCATGATCAACATGCTTGGAATTTAAACAAAACAAAGTTCTGTCACACTGTCACTGAATCATGAAACCGAAAAACAGAAGAGTTAGTCAAGTTGTAAATATTATTTATGATTGGATTACAGACAAACAGAGCTGTTGCGAAATTGTGAATTAAGTGTTGTGCCTCCACATGAAACACACTACATGGGGTGGACCGCTATCTCCAACCATAGAGCAGCCAGACAAAAAGCCCATTCAGGTTTTCTTTTAACCTCACATTTTAATACTAATACAAGTGCATTGTAAACAAGTATTTGGATATTTTTGTTAGATTTCCAGTTATGCGACATTCCAAACATATATTTGTCTTAAAAAGTAATGGTTCGCCATATGTTTAAGTGCATACTATCAGGCTTGCTACTATACGTATTCCCAAATTGACGACATGTCTGAAGGAATGTGATTCTGAAACCTGGTGTGGACTCCCAGTCTTGTTGCTTCCTCTTTACATCTCTCCACCCCCGCAAAGACCCATATAGCATTCCAAATTGGGCCAAGTCGGCCGCTGTCGGTACAACATGGTTTCAACATCACCGACGTCGTGCCAATGTTGAATTCGATTTGGAATGCTATCTGGGATAACATTTTGGGGGCATCTTTCATGAAATTTTGATATTTTTTACCAGATTAAGATCAAAACTGGCAAATGTTGTAGACTCTTCCGAGGTATAGGACATCTCAGGTGGACGTTGTCTGAATGAAACTTCAAGTTCATGCTGCCTTGTCATTGGTGTCTATGCCGAGCAAGTGAATTATCCCACACATGGGGTAAATGTGTAATATGGCGTCACAACATCACAACAATAAACCGCGTGAGTAGCAATTACTTGCCTTAGTGGGCTGCACGACACCATATTATAACCCACACTGAATAATTAATGAATGCCACAGCACCACTTGGAAGATCAATCTGTGGATTCTATCTCCTCTTAAAGAAAAGACTACAGCAGCTGGGTGATCTAATGGTTAAGGCATCCTCCAATTCCACATTGACCAGCTCTGCTGAAGGTCCCGGGACCCGGGTTCGATCCCCGGCCCAGGCACTCTTCATGAGCTACATCCCAGCTGGATGTCTATCACATGAGACGTTAAATTGGAGGTGCCGTGTTCTCGGTGTCTATGCCGAGGTAAAAGACCCCAGCAATGGGGTAAATGTTTAACATGGTGTGGACTCCAAGTCTTATCATCTCATCATTACATCTGCCTGGCAGCTGGTCATATAAGCTTACTAAGCTTCAGACCCAGTAGCATTGCCTAATTAAACATATATAATGTGATGAAATACCAGTAAATAAATAAAAACTTTAGCCTGAACTGCCATTGGTTATTGGATAATAATCATATGTAAGAATTCAAAATATTTCAGCTACGCCTATAAAAACACCCCAAATTCTAATACTAAATTAGCCCGTAAATTGAAAATGACTGTCTTGTGTAAATAAATAAATACCATGGAATTACATCACACTTCAGTTACAACGACTCAAATCATTTGTAGGTAATTTGAGCTCTGTGACTTAAGTCTGAAATGGTGAAGATTTCTATTTGTCACATTTTTTGTGACAGTCTTGTCACCTTACATGTTTTGCGTGAAATTGCAGTTTTTTGTGTGTGTGTGTTTTTTTGTCTGTTTAAGAAGTAACAGACAGAAGTATGCAGACTTCAGTTCCATTTTGGCGCTCAAGGTGAGACACATAATACTATCAAGCAGTTTGTCAAGTTTTGAACTTAAATATATACTGTAAAGAACTCATCATGCTTAGGCAACTTTAATAATCAATCAATCAGTCAGTCAGTCAGTCAGTCAGTCAGTCAGTTAGTTAGTTAGTCAGTCAATCAATCAATCAATCAATCAATCAATCAATCAATCAGTCAATCAATTCTAATCAAATTCTACATTTATAGTATAACAAAATCAGAAAAGAGAAAACAGAAAAAGCTGTTGATGAGTAACGTATTCCCATGTCTGCAATTTGCTATGTTGACTTTACTTTTTTGTCGTGCTATAAAAAGTTAGGTTTCCCTTTTTTTTTGAGGAACTGCTACTTGTAATTATGAGATTCTAAATTACGTCAGGGCACAGTTTGTTCCTCATTTCTGGAGCCCAGACTACTCACAACCCAGAACCCAACAGCACACAGACTCAACAGGCGGAGAAAAAAATGCCCCAGGTGAGCTCATGTGCCATTAAGCTTTGCACCTGGCCACTTTAAATTGATGCACCTGACGCAACCTGCTTCCCAGACCCTCATCACCTGAGTGCCAACTACCAATAAAATGTAAACATTGTTATTTTAGGGTCCTGGTACAGTTGGGTATAAGTCAAAACAGCTGAGATCCAACTGATTTGGATCAGGTGAAGATAATGAATAAAAAAAAAGTGGTTTAATTTTACCAAGAGCAAAAAAATGAGGTGTACACTGTTTAATAAGAACAAGCCACCTCAACACGTATAGTAGGATTCAACATAAATGAACACCTTTTTTCGGTCATATTTTGGCATAAATTGCATGGAGCAGCACAAAATAGACAGAAATGTTAGAAAACAAGTTAAACCCCCAACGTTTTAGCTGATACAAAACCAGTTTATTCTCCATTGTAATTTCTGCTGCTTCTCTGTGACCAGGGTGTGGGCCTAACTCAGTGGTGGCGCGCTGGGCTTCCAACCACTGGGTCTCGGTTTCAATTCCTGGTCGAGCCTAGCTGGATGGCTGTTTCCTACCATGGTCCCCTGCCATGGCCACGGTCCCTGTCTATCCTAATTAGCCCATCAGGTGCAGCAATACAGGATGTAAAGCCATGAAACCCCCACTCACCCATCTTGGTGACCATAACAAACGGTCATGATGATGACAAATAGGCAAAAAGCTGTTATTGGAAAAAGTTTGAAACTTTAATATGTGATTGAGAAAGTTGGGTTTGACTTATTAGTAACATTTCTGTCCATTTTGTGCTGCTCCAAGCTTTTTGAAATAAAATATGATGAAGGACACATCAACAAATGGACATATATTATCATGGTTTTATGGTTGCTGAACTGGTAATTTGAAATATTAACTTAATATATACACCAAGTTAGGTTGCCTCATTTTAGTTTCGCTTTTCAGACACTGAAGTAAAATGTTTCTTCATTCTTTAAGGAGAAGGAAGTTGTATCCTCATAAGATTATTACCTCATTGTGATCTGACACTACTAAATATAGGACTCTTACTAATGTTTACCATGTATATATATACATTTTGTAGTTGAATATATGAATAGTGAGTATAATTAGACTTAGTACATGTTTTTATCTGTTATTTTGACAAATGCATCATGCATGATATTACTTTGTCAATAAAAGCATATATATAAATATTAAACCTGATAAGTGAATTTTGTCTTGATCAATGGTTTTTAGGTCCAATTTGAAGTAGAGTTAAGAGACTACCAGGTGTGCAGGATGATGCCTAGCAGCTTGAAATGCTATCAAGCTGGCACATTGACTGTTTGAGGTATCAGGTAATACCTCTTTTCAAGATCTACACAACTTTCCAGATGCTGTGAGCAGAAAAAAAATTCAATTTCAAGAAACTTATAAAAAAAAACTCACCTGAGTGACTCTGACTGAAGGCACAGACTGTCTGCAATTGAAAAGAAAACACTCGTTTAAGTAAAGATGCAACTGTAAAGTAGAGTTTTTTAAATTAAAATGACCAGATGAAACGTGTAAAGACTAAGTGTAGGACTTGGTGGTTTTCATGTTTTGCTAATGAGCTGAGAGGATTTGAGCTTACAAGTTGACTGGGAACACAATTTACATCTGTAAACTAAAAGAACCAGGTTAAGAAGCTCATCCAAAGTGCATTTACTCCTTTTTCAACATTTTTCTCTCTCAAGAGTTTTTGGCTGCATAGTGAGCTCCCAAGGTTTCAAGTATTACAACAGTAAACACAGAGAAATCCGAGTTTCGTGTTTTGATTTCTATCCACTGCCTTAACTTACTAACCTGATGGGATGATAGACTTTGCGTAACAAAAAAGTCAAAACATTTTTTTGGCCATGTGTAGATGTAATTGGCCACGTCTAAAAATCACATAACATTAAGTTGGGACAACACGACTTAAGGACGTTGCCATGCTGTTTGATATGTTTAATGAGTACGTTTATAATGCTAAAAAGAACAAAACATTGCACCATTTCAACTTAATTCATTCAATACGCTTGCCCATCTGTCCACAACTTCTTCTTTTCATATGACGTTTTCCAAGGTTTTTTTCCTCACCCTGTACATGCATTTCTATCATTTTTGTTCTTTAAGGATATGTCACAGAAAGAGATTATTGCAAGTTTAAATTGCAATCGGCTTTATCTGTCCATGGATTGGACTAGATAGTTTTATATTCAAATAAAGTACACCATAATATATTCTTACAAGCTTCCCCTTTTCTTCCTAAATTTCCAACCTACGTCAACGGGAGGATTAAAAAAACATTTTGATAATTCTTTGAAAAAACAAAAAAACAAAGAAAGAATAACTAAACGGGTCACAGATTAACACACTATGTCCGAATTTTACTTGGATCTTGCCCGAACTCAACACTATAGGGATGCCTCCCCCTCACGAATTAGTTGTTGAAAATGAATGTGATCCCGTGATTTGCATGTCTGATTGGAGAGGCATTTTCACTGACAACTTTGATCTTGACTGCAGAGGCATCCAAAGTGCATTTTGTTTTTTACACACTCCTGCACAAACACAGAAGACTGTTCATTTTAAGCAGATTTGAAACATATTTTTCAACAACAACAAGTGCCTTTAAGTAGTGCACAGGTGCAGCTCTGTTGCAGTTGCATGGCGTGAGAGGTTATGAAAGGTATTCCATTTTAAATTCTTTGCATACTAAAGCATGTAATATTTTAAATGGTCATAAATTTAGAATTTCAAAATTAACCACCTGGCGAATCTCATAGACCCCCACCCGTTGGGAAATGTGTAACATTGTGTAAACTACAAGCCTTATCATCTCATTATTATGTCTGCTTCATGGTAGCTGGTCATATAAGCTGACTAAGCTACAGACCACTAGCACTGAGACATCGAGAAACCTCTGGCTTACCAACCCGGATATAGCCTACCATTACGGGCCAACAGCGTACATTGAGCCAACATTTATAAGCCAAAGACACTGACCGCAAGTCTACGCTTAGTCGATGTGGCCTGTCATCCGGGGGGGGGGGGGGGTGTTGGCCTAGCTTAGTGGTAGTGCGCATGGCTTCCAACCATTTGATCCTGGGTTCAATTCCAGGTCAAGCCTAAGTTGGATGGCTGTTTCATCCATCATTTCATTGCCATGGTCCTTGCCTATCCTAATTAGCCCATCAGCTGCAGAAATAAAGCTCTAATTAGTATATATGCCCCGGAACATGGCAGGTTCTGGTCAAAGAATCTACGTAGTATTACTGTAACAGGAACCAAATTCTTCAGTAATCATACAACTTTTTCTTAATCTGGCTGGAAAAAATTATGATTTGTTCATGCATACTTCAACTCCATACATTTTATCTCAGGGTCAGCTCAATGTTTGCCCTTTGATAAACTAGTGATCCAAGGTTGGCCCAATGTCGCTCTTGCGTGGGCAATGCTGGTCCAACATTCTGCCAATGTGACATTATCTAAGATTGCATACCAGGTCGACTTGGTTTGACATCGATAAAACATAGGACCAATGAGCTAACATCCCTGATAACATGCTACGTCGGCCCAATGTTGGCCCAATGTTGGTTCGACTTCGCCCAAATAGAGCTGAGGTCAATATAATGTCAAATGCTATACAGTTAGTTTCATAAAATACGGTCTACTCTAGACAGCTGTAGCAACCTATTCCTGGCTGTAGCTGTAACTGGCTAAAGCCAGCCACTTCTGTCTACTCCTATCTTTTAGTCGGCTTACTGAAAAAATATTAACTTTGGCAAATGTAAGAAATTTATCTGATATATCACATATGTACTTTCAGATCCGGCTTTGAGTAGCCAGTCAGTGGCAGATAGCATCGTATGGCAGAAGTTGTCTAGCTTTGTCTAGATTCAATTTGACAGGCTGTTTTTAGTGAAACTAACTGTATGGGATAGAATCAATGTGACATGAGGATGTGCTATCAGAGATCAGACACTCAAAGAAACTGAGAGGCAGATAGAGTTTAGCTGATGATCTTCCAAAAGAGCTCACGATCTCCTCAAGGACCAGCTTGTTGTTCACACACGAAACACAGAATCTGGGTGAAAAAGGACGAGATTTTTTTTTCCTGCGCAACCACAGAAGAGAGGTCACATTAGTAAAAACATCATTGTAGACCCCCAAAAAAAAAGTCATCTGGAAAAAAAAAAAATGATGACAGAAAAAAAATCCACATGCTCATACAAATGTAAGCCATGGTATCCCAAAACAAACCTTGAGATTCTACACAAGGTGGCGCAACAGACACCTCGTGCGCATGCGTACATTTGATGAGGATCCCTAACAATCGCGTAACAGTACCTGATGGCATGTAGCTGTTTAGGCAGCCAGCCAAATGCTTCTCCTGTGTGTTACATAAGTGACAATGGTCCATATTACAGCACAGATGGTGAAGCGGGCCATTTCTCAAATTCCCTGCATTTCTCTGACCAGATCATGGTATCAACAAGATGAGCATTATGACGTCTTAGTTTTCTTCCTTTGTTCTCTGAGCTTCTCGCCCATTGTAAGTGACAAGAAGACAAGAAGACGAAAACAGCAAAACAAGTGTTTCAAGACTGGTTGTGACAGAGAAACACCAGTACTCGTTGGATTGGTATACTGAAGAATAACTGGTACATGGCCAATTGTGCCACCTGCGTTTTCCATGCGTTTGAATAAGCCCATGGAAAACGCATGGTTTTTGCCTCATTATAATTAGCTAAAAACCATGCGTTTATCCTTCTCATGGAAAACGCACGTGGCACATTTGGCCATGTATCTACTGGACTTACCTCCAGTTGTACCAGTTCCAGTACCATGCTGATCAGTGCCAACATAAGGCTGACATGGAGCCGATGGTGCCCGTCATGGCCCAACATTGGGCCGAAGTGAACCTAGGATCCAATATCATAGACATATAGGGATTGACGCTCATTATAATATTCTATACATCATGGAACCAATAACAAATGATTCTGTTCGGCATTTGTAAAGTGGCCAATAAGATAAGATATGATAAGATTTTCAATCAGTCGTGGCACCAGTTCAGCCTCCTAATTAAGATGCACTGAACCCGCAAGCTGACCTATTCAAGCATGAGTCTATCTCAACTCCCTGGGCAGTATACAGATCATTACAAAGAATTGTCTGCAAGGGGCTGAGCACTCTACAATCACCTTCTCTGGCCGTAGCAAACTCTCCATGTATACCTGGGTGGAATGAACCAAAGAGTTACAATGGTGGAGGCCTGAACCCACAATCTTGTGGTATGCAGGAAAGAAACTTGACCATTAGACCAAGTGTCTTATCAAAGAAAACTCTTTATACACCATAATGCCACAAAATGCACATGTAGACACACACACACACACACACACACACACACACACACACACACACACACACACACACACACACACACACACACACACACACACACACACACACACACAAAGGTCCAAAATGGGAACAATTCGTTTGGAAGGGTTGTAACAGGGCTTACTCCATGGCAATGATTGATGTGAAACGAAACTGGTGTCGAAGGTCCCAGAACTTGAAATATTTTTGATACACCCACAAAATTAAAAATTACATTATGAATGTCTCTAATAATATGAATGCAAGCGTGTGAAAGTGTCCAAAACCTATCAAACAATTGATAATCGTCGTGTTTACGTTTTTGGCTGGAAGTAAACACTGGAGGCAGAAGGGATCCGTGTGGAGTTTGGATCTTTTTGGGGAACCACCCTGGGGTCAAATGCACTCAGCTCAGTGTAATAATAGTCCAATCAGGACAAATAAACAAAACTAACAGACATTTTTGGGATCCCACTCACTCCATGATAGCCCAGTAATGGCATAATGATAGGGTTATCACCCTGGCATCCGATACAAATAGTTTTATGTATTTTTAGTTACTGTTAGGGCAATGAAGCTATCTCTCTGACTCAAGCAATCAGAATTTGCCTTCAAATAGGATCCCCACCTGCTGGTGAAAACAGACTCGTAAAAATCAGCCGAAAAAGTCTTGTAGGAAATTATAAATCATTTCCAATTACTCCGATTTCTTGTGCTTCCTTGTTCATAAGTTATAGCAAGTCTTGAAATAAACAGACAAAAATAGCAGTTAAAAAGGAAAGACGATGAAGATTTTAGGAATAATATGAGAAATGAGGTAAAAAAATGGAAATAACGACACTGTAACGAGAAAATGAAGGAAAACATCTAAGGGGAAAGGTTTGAAATGAAACTTTCAAGAACGGAATAGCACATTATAAATGCCACAGGACCCACCCACCAGTACATTAGCAGTTCAAATTGACCAATCAACATAAAATCATAGTGACTGGTCAACTGGTCAACCGGACCACCGGCGAAGTCACACCTGAGCAAACTAAGAATTACAGACAGCTCATTCCATCTGACCAACTGCCCCCTGGCCAGACCCCCAGCATGTCTGGTGACAAAGCATGGACAAAGCATCCACCATGTAATTTACATACAGAAAAACACTAACAACTCAACTAACAAACCACAAAAATGCCACATTTTGAGCGTGTGTGGGCTTGCTAGTAATGAAAGGGTGGGATTTGAGAATAGACCAAAAGTCCAACTAGAATTATACTTTTTTTTACCCAAGTAGATCGTTTAACATGCAGGCAATGGAACCTCACCATTAAGACCACCCTTTGTGCAGATTGGTGGGGGGGGGGGGCAGCTCAGTGGTAGCACGCGGCGCTTCCAACCACTGGGTCCTGGGTACAATTCCCGGTCGAGCCTGTGTTGGATGGCTGTTTCATCCTTAATCTCATTGCCATGGTCCCTGCCTGTCCCAATGAGCCCATCAGGTGCAGAAATACAGGACGTAAAGCCCTTATCCACCCACCTACCCACCCACTAATCTTGGTGAGGTTCTGTTATGATAGAGAGTAAATTATAATAAGAGTAAGTTGTGAGAATATTTTAATGATGAGTGGACTGATATTGAGGTAGTCATAAAGCCAAGTTCCAATACAAACACCACAGTTGGTCATGGAAAAACAGATTAACAAATTAGTGTCATGTTTAAATGCATTCACGGTTTAGCACCTGATGATCTGTGCAATGAGATAATTATGTCTGTTGAAGTTTCAGGAAGGTTGACAAGACATATTAATGAGAATGATGTTATGATTCCATATGTTAATGTTAATATTACTAAAGCTTCATTTAGTTATCAGGAAAGAGTGCACAGTAATTGATTATTTAAAAGAAAGGCTAAAATGTATTTTTTTTTACCACTTCAATGAGACAAATGTGTTTATTCTGAATGTTTTATTGATGATTTTATCCTTGTTTGTATATTTGTATGTATTGTATTTAATTCTACAAGGCCCTGTTGTAGAACAGACAATAGTCTGACACATTTTACCCTGTTAAGATATATTGAAATAAATAAATGATAAAATGAAATTCCGTAAGCATTTACAGCTTTACGTTGTAATCACCAATTAGTCCAACTTAATTAATATGAAAATGCAGTTTATGAATGTAGTGGTCTTTTATACTTATATTCTTCTCTTGCCTATATCTTTACCCATTGCTTCTTGGCTCCTAAGATCTACAAAGATTACAAAGTGAAAGGCAATACTGCCCAGTATCAGCAAATAGTTATCTCCATAAATATTTATGACATTCTTTTGATTTTGAGGAGAAAACAATCGAAAAGGGGCAAAACAAAGAAACGCAGGAATCTCCTGAAATGGCAAAATTCCTGGTTGCCCATCCAGCAACAACTAAGGGCTGGGATCAAAACATCACAAGACCCCATTATGCGGAGTGTGATGATCTGAGCATCTCTCCAGAGTGTTGACTTCGGTATTGTTTGGGTTGGGAGAGGGACCAGTCAAAAGGGCCACACGCAATTGCAAGAGCTTCCAGAAAGGATTGCAATTGAGGGAAAATGACGTCATTTTTCTGTTATTCAATGCAACTCCGCAATTAGGTCCACCATGGGTGATCACTGTATTAAGATCGAAGTACTTCTAAATCGTGGAATTTTTACTTTGCAATATATACTTAAGACACTGTGAAGACACTGGTCTTGAAATAGAGGTGCTATCAATATAATAATTATTATTATTGAGGGGTTTCGCTGCAGAATTTTACTTTAGCCATGTTATGTTTTTCGAATGAAGGTTGAACAATATGTTTATCCTGATCAAGTCAAATTATACTTTGATCACTCTAGGAACAGTGAGCCACTCAGAAAATCAGTTAACTGACTGACTGACTGATTGACTGACTGAATGACTGACTGACTGTTTGATTGACTGTTTGATTGACTGTTTGATTGATTGATTGATTGGCGCGAGACCCCAAAACGTTGATTGACACCAGTGGACCTAACCATACAAATGCGGGGATACTGCAGTCTTTCATAAAACAACGTAGGATAGAAAAAGGTCTCCTTGGCAAAGTAAACAACGGGCAAGAGTGTGAAAACCTCTGTGTGGTGCGTGCCTTTTGGTGGGGCAACCGTCACACTTTGGTAGCTAGGACAGAGGTGTTAATCCCATGCACTCAGTAATCCCGCATTATCGTGATAACAAAAGGATTCGCATCTCTGTGTCAATCTGTTGGGACAAACAGAAGTACCAAAAATACATGTTGGGAATACTGGAAACCACAGAACAGATGCAGACCCAGGGGGGACTCATGCCAAGTTAAAAAGTTGCTGAAAAAAACAAAACACACGACCGACCCAGCTATAGCTGCATGGTCCTGGCACATGTGATGAGGATGCCTAATAGCAACATTTAACTACAATGTCAGATTGCCAACATATTAATATCATACAATCATATCTTGGCACAAACAATATTAATTTGGGTGGCCAGGCAGGTTTGATGGGATTTTAAGAGTGTACTACATAGCTACGCCCGAGGAAGTCAAACGAGTGCTCTATATGGAGCTTAAACATTGTTTTAGCTTGTTACTCATAAATGTTGTAAAATCAATTAGATCGTTGTCATTTATTGGCTAAAAAAAACAATTTAAACTTTTGCCATTCTTGTTCACTCACATCATGGAGTCACAAGAGAATCCATGCTCACGTTAAACGTGTGTGGTCTTCAATTAAGCAATTTAGTTTTGACCTTGTGGTGTTGTATTTTCATGTCATTAATTTATCATAAAGTCATAAATTTGGAAATTACTGTAATGTAGACAATTTAACCACTTACTGTAAATGATTTAGACGGGTGGATAAGTGCTATGAGGAAATTTCAGACAGTACATGGGTTAATTACAGTGTTTGAGTATTTGGACACTTGCACTGGGACCTGGGTTCAAATCGTAGCGATACATCATTTGAAATCCCTATGGAAAATTATGCTTACAAAATATCATGCATAGACACCACGAGACATATTTTGGATACCATGGTTTAACAGTTTAAGGTGTTTCACCTGTTGCGCGGAGTGATGACCCTAAGGTAACAGGTTCCAACACTCACCATGGCATGAATGAGTAGACCAGCAAATCCCCTGTTAGCACTACCTCACCCCCCCCCCCCTCAGGTGTAATTGGTAATCAATAAATATATAAAATGGCACTGGTGTGAGCTCCTAAGATCCTTCGGGTACTCCTTTTGTTAAGTTTAATACACCAAATTAAGGGAGATGGTGAAAAGTCGGTGCCATTGTTAAGTTGACAGTATGCAGCCAGACTGAACTCTTAATATTACAATTTACATTTGCACAAAACTGACACTCCAATGTGTTGTGTGAATAATGATTACATGTTTAAGTGAAACTTCTCAAATTAAAAAAACAAAGAAATCTACTTACCAAAAATGAGATTATAATGAGACGAAACATATTGAGATCAAGATGAAACTGCAGAAATAATAAATAACCCTTTTTCGTGTGTGTTTCCTGAGATATTGAAACAAATCCAGTGCACAATATCCGGACTATATCAAGATGAGTTGTGAGTGCTAAAATTCATCTGTGCTAAAAGTGGCACGTCTGAAACATTGGTTATTCCTCAGGTGAAATTCTCAACTTTCCAGTGACCGGCTGGAGGCAGTTCTGAGCATATACAACCTCTCGACAAGCTTTTCACTTAATATAAACAGCAAACAGCACAGCATGGTTTTGTGGTGACATGCTAAAGGGGAGGAGTCATTGAGAAGTGCAACATTATCATTGGCCAATCAGAGTGATTGACGCGCGCTACGGACCAATGAGAAACCTTTGCGGGTACGTTATGCAAATGACGACGTTCATTCATGGAGTTTGTCAGAGAGTTTGGGCAAAAATATTGGGCTCAAAAATCCTGTTGCCTGCTGTGCTCAGGGGGTGATGATAAATTAGGCTTATTACGAAAACATCCTTCCCCATGAGTAATAAAATAGCCATAATTTTTGTGTTACTGAATGTTCCCCATAAGTGTTAATTTCCAACAAGAATACATCATAGCTAGGACATGACCTTTTTAATTATTTTGTCAAATTACGATATAATTACAATTCTGCATTAAACCCTGTTAGTTTCACTTTAATTCCATGTTCTTTGTCTATATCTATGTCTGTGTTTCAATGCTAAGTATAATGAGTACGAATCTTAGTCAGCTTATATGACCAGCTACCAGAGGCAGACGTAATGATGAGATCATAAGGTTTGGAGTCCACATCGCTTAGAGCAAAGGAATGTCTTTCTTATTCAAGCAAAATTGTTGTGTAACTATAAATAAGATTACTGTCAATTGGACTGTACACATTTTATTAACAAATATGACCACAAAAAAATAAATATATATATATATATATAATAGCATTATAATGTTTCAGATTCCTGTCTGGTTACCAAGTTTTACTTTCACCCAATGAGTGTACTTCCTAGAGGTCAATGAACTCTCAATTACGTCACATTGTCATCTTTTGGCACAAACAATTAAATTTGGCTCAATTTGGGTGCATTGCTTGGAAGATGGGGGGTTATTAAACTATTCAAAATGACGGTCAATGACCACACCCATGTTCTAATAGTTGGCTTGCCGAATGCCCCTTTAAATTTCCACGACAAACAGCATTTTTAAATGCAACTGCAATAAAAAAATAAAACACTATACATGTATCACAACCTCAGATGAAATTCTTCGCATACTGGACTATCTCTAGTAGTATTCTCAAGACTAAGCATGTTGTTAAAAACTTTTAAAAGTGCTCATACTTCGGATCCTTTGCTCTTCCTCTGTGACTAGACAAAAAAGTTGGAAAAAAAGTTAACTTTGTCATCCTACAACCCCCCAGACTTGCAGGCAATTACCAAAAGATGTGACATACAAACATGTGGGTAGTTGCAAACTTGCATAAATGAGACCGCTCGTGACTGCAGTACTATGAAGCCCTTATATGTGTGAGTTTTGAGTTTGGCTTTTTTTTTTTTTTTTTTGCTCTTTATCTTTTGCTTGTTTTTTATTCCTTTTTTGGGAATGAAATATCATTCCGGATCTTATAAACTTCCCATACACTGGAGTCACTTAGCTGCCTTCAAAAAACTGTTTCAAACTTTTGAACAAGTTTGCCTCAAGCGTAACAATGCAGTCTGTCAGACCAAAATTGAATTATTCGGAATGGACCTTTGTGAATAACATAGAAACATTAATAGTTCTGGCAAGTGGTTTCATTGAACTACAACAGCCATACTGTAGGGATAAGATAAGATTAGATGACATGAGAAGATGAGATAAGAGATAATATGAGATAAGATAAGATAAGACCAGACAAGATACACACCTAATATATGTGATATAATATAATACAAGACAATAAGATGAGATGAGATGAGATAAGATAATATAAGATAAGACAAGATAATATAATATAATAATACAAGACAAGACAAGACAATAAGATAAGATAAGATAAGATAAGATAAGATAAGATAAGATAAGATGAGATGAGATGAGATGAGATAAGATAAGATAAGATAAGATAAGATGAGATGAGATGAGATGAGATGAGATGAGATGAGATGAGATGAGATGAGATAAGATAATACAAGACAAGACAAGTCAAGACAATAAGATAAGATAAGATAAGATAAGATAAGATAAGATAAGATAAGATGTAGGCAGATGAGATGACTTCATAATTTATTCCACGACTTCAAAAGTATTTTTAAGTAAATCAGGCCTATTGAAATAGCAACTTCTTGTATTGTGTTTACCCACCATCCTATATCGCTTTGCATAGCTGAAGTCATTTGTTTATCTGGAAATCTGTGATCTTCATGCATATGCTTGTCTTCTTTTCAATTACCTTTAAAGTATATTTACAAATTTCAATTTTTTAAATCATTTTAAACATGCTATTACTCATGACCTTGCAAACACAAAGCACCAAGGTTGATGTATGTCCAGAAAAACATGTCAACATACATGATCTCATGATAAATCTGTTCATTCGACCTTTAATTTGTATTTTGCTGAACATTATGAAATGAAAAGAAACGGAAACCACATTGCAGGTTGGGCACCTTTTAATTGAGCCACTGTCTAAATATGTCAGCAATAATTAAAGGTTATCAAGATTTACTGTAAGAATGGCCGGATAAAGTAAACATCCTCAGTAAAAAGATGAAAAAGAAAAAAGAATAATTACAAAAAAAAAGAAATATAGTGTAACATAAGTGAGGGCTTTCATATTTCCCTCATGATGTACATCAAGGAATTTCATCAAGGAGAAATTTTATTAGATGTGTAACTGTATATAATATAAACAAAAATTAATAGCTTTGGTTTTCCCTCTGAATGAGAAGAAATGAATCACAAAACTGGTCAACCATAGGAGACGTGGAAATTGAATTAGATAGTCAATTAACGCCTTGACATTTCATTAAGTTATTGATATACATAAAAAATGTCACATTAAAGTTTATCAGTGGTTAATATCATCCATCAAAAAATAGTTGTTAAAACCGCTTAGCCTACATGTAGCAAATTTCATGAGGTTTTTAAACGAAGCAAGTAAATACTGAAATCAAAAGAAAAAAGTGAATACTTCATCTTTCATGCATTAGAGACTAGAAATAAGGGAAGTGGGTTAAATTTTTTTCCACTGAATTAATATAATACAATATATGCGGAATCAAACTTTAAGGAAATTACACGATATATTTTGTAGTATGTGGGAGTATAAGGATAAGTGAACATTTTCTGTTTGAATTTTTATATTATGACTTGAGATTTTGGGTGATTCCTATATTGTAGAACAAGTCATCAAAGTGAATAATAAGTCATACGTAGCCATTTAAGTATGCAGCAGTCTCTATATTTTTGGGATTAAATGTGCACACGGTTTTACAGCCTTCCAACCTATTCAAATCTCTTCTAAACTGACACATAATAAGTGCACACACTATTCATAACCTTGACACGCTGTTATTTGCACACAATCATCATTTTCATGATAGTAATCAGCAATTATGTTATCAATGAATGACTTAGTCATCGCCGATAAAGATCTAATTAGTTTTTTCAATGATGTGAAAGGTTGAAAGTAGCAGTGATGCGTGTATACTGTCTGCACTCCATATTTATTCAACCAGTTAAAAATACTGCGAAAAATAACGGCGCTGCAGCTAGGCTAAGTCAGACGTGGCACTTTTGGATAGTAAGTCTTTCTGAAGTGACTTATGGTAGTCATACGTGGCACTTTTGGATAGTAAGTCTTTCTGAAGTGACTTATGGTAGTCATACGTGGCACTTTTGTATAGTCAGTCTTTCCAAAGTGACTTATGGTAGTCATACGTGGCACTTTTGTATAGTCAGTCTTTCCAAAGTGACTTACGGTAGTCATACGTGGCACTTTTGTATAGTCAGTCTTTCCAAAGTGACTTACGGTAGTCATACATGGCACTTAGGTTAGTGAGTCTTTCCAAAGTGACTTGCGGTAGTCATACGTGGCACTTTAGTGGGAAAGTTTCATTAAAGGCATGTAGGCATTTTATGGTAAGATAGAGTAAAGTTCAACTATAGTATGATACCAAAAAAATAATGGCTCATCAGTTGCTTTAACATCGAAGTACAACAGTATTAACGGTAAGGCGATCATCACAACATACCAGATGCTGCTGAGATGCATGTACGTTAATTTTATAGCAAACATCCGCTTGTTCTACTTTACAAAACAGTATGAAAGTGGCTTCCAAATTTGCGAAATAAATATTGTGATGCTTGCATGCGCCATTTTTGTCCTGTGTAGAATTATAGTTCACATATCTACACGCAAACTCAAGCGGGGATGAATACATTTGAAACCCGCTGTAGTAGTCTGTCAGCCTTGACGGAACCTAAAAATTAACCCAATAGGAACTGACAAAAAAAAAATAGATGGTGCAGAAATGAAGTCACCATGATCACGAAGGCTGGATGTGTGGTTTGTGGCAAAACGCAATCATCCCTCGAGGGTGCACCTTATCTCACCAAGGTCACTTGAATGTCAAACATGAAGACCAAAGAGGAGGATGTGGTCCCAGCAGCTGCAACACTTGATGACTTGGAATGAGCAGATAAGCGCATGTTACTGGTGTTGAACTGATGCTAATCTGGATTATAACGATGTTTATTTTAGCCCACGAGCTATAAATACACTTGCCCCACCCATGTCCGGATCCTGCACAGTGGCAGTAATGGTTTATTGTGGGAGGTGTTACAAACAGCAAGTATTGTGGCAAACAAGCAGTACTTGGAATGCAAGGTTACGTCATTACAAAGCCATTCCACTTGCTCATTGCTTCCTCAATCCATTCCTATCAATCCCATGGCATTCTCCAGCATACCTACACTAATCCCTTTCTTTAATTTGGAATTGGTTAAACTTTGATAACAGACGTTTAATTACAAGGAAGTGATACAAGAATAACATGTTTTGTAACCTTGCTCATTAATAACAAAGATGTTTAAACAGAAAGTGGACAAATCTAGCATCTCGGTTAGTCAATTTGGCTGATGTTGGCCAACGCTGGACCAACATTGACCCAATGTGACATACTCTATGGTTATACCATTTGAAACTAAGAATAATATATCTCTGCTTTTTTTTTTTTACAAAATAAGAAACAAATTTTAAAAGTTAACATTTATTTTTGGTTTCTCGAGAAGAACTGGAACCTTTATAAACTGAAAGGCATAAAACATGAACAGAATAATTATTATTTCTAAAACAGTGAAGTTGTGCCTTTTGGGTGTCTTATGGCCATCAATAATATAGGATATTTGTAATTAGAGAAATATTCTTGATTTTTCAAGCCTCCATATCAAAGACATCATTCATGCTTCATGAATGACATTTTGGAAATGACATATCTTAAATAGAGTACTTTCTCTTTTAAAACGTGATTTTGACATTTACTTCATAATGATGGCAGTGCCGGATTTACATAGGGGCAGTTGGGGCAATTGCCCGGGGGCCGTAGGTTCAGGGGGCCCGGGCCTCAAAGATGAAGTTTTAGTAAAGCTTTCTTGCCAAGGCCTCTAAGAACTAAATGTTTCTGAAAAGTAAGGGGCCCATCAGTATGATCAGGTCCTCGCACAAAGTCAAAGAAATATGAGCCATATTGTAATATTTGCACATATTGTTTGAAAGGGACCCATTGGGTCAGGGCCCTCACTGACCCCACACATTGTGAGCAGCTCCAGAATCATGGCCCCCCAAAGATAGTAATAGAAACCAAAATTATTTCTTTTTTACACTTTTGGGGCCCCATCAAGTCAAGGGCCTTACGTCATTGACACCAATTCACAGAAACACCTAGCTTATACCAAGTTAAGGAAAGCAAAGATTAAAACATATTAATACAAAGGGGCCCATACTGTGGTACAGTTATTGTCCTTTTACCACAGTCCTGGAGAAAAATCCCTAATTCAGTGCTATGAAGAGCAGAGGGAATGTTCAGTAATGAAATTTTTCTCAAATAATGAAATGTTGATGTAGATCACATAGACGTCACATTTTGTGTGTGCTCTGTACTGATGATAATTTGATAAACATGCATTTCAATCATTTACATTATGATAAAATAAAATTCATCCATTCATAACAAATGACTAGGTATATATGTCTCTGTGCTCTAATATTCAACAAAATGTTTGTCTGATATGTGTTTTATTTTGTAACTAAATTCTGAAATTTGGAAATAGATACAATATTAATGTCAATTTTATAGAGAAAATTATAATGGGAATGAGAGGTTAAAACAAAAGTTGGAGATAGAGAAAGACGAGCTTAATAATGTCTTTGTTTTAAGATGTTTTAATCAGAATAATGAGTTAAGAAAGAATAGCATCTTGAGTAAGAGTCTGCCCTCGGTGACCTCGTCATCAGCCTAATCTCCTGCACAAGCTGCTGAACAATATACAGGATCTAATCATTGTTCATGGCCCCAACCAAGTCTGAGGATGTGAAAACATGTGTAACTATAACAGCCTAATTGAATACCAAAAAATACTAATTCAAGAGTTAAGCGCAATTTTTAGCTTTCTACCAGAGATCAGTAGCATGGGTTCCAGTGAATTAGTTTTAGCTGCAAAGAAGGTGGTATCTGCATATCCAGAAGATTTTGAGAGCTAGGAGAAGTTTTCTAGCCATTTCAGAAATTGTAAAGACCTAAATGTGTCTATGACCATGGAGTCATAAGCATATACTTTTGACTCCATGCTATGACTGAAAGAGGAGATGGATGGGAGACTGGCATCTTCAAAGAGCTTCCTTTGGTTGCCAAACATACTTATGCCTGATGTGCACTGGTCAACGGTTCCGGGGAATGATCTCATATTAAATTGACAAGAATCAAAGACGTCCTAGGTTCATAAATGTATAAAAAGTAGATTGAAAAACCTGACACTGATATCAACTGAACATGAGATTCTGAATGCCTAGCTGGATGTTGATAACACCATTGGTACCATAAAAACCGTGCCAGTTGTAATAAGTAACAAGACTGGCCATAGCTATACAACATTAAAAAAAAATTTTTACTTGTTTAAAATAAGGAACCTGACTGTTATCCACAGTGTTTGTTCATTTAAAAAAAATTATCACATTGTATGGGTAATTTTTCAGATTTAAAAATTACATGGCTCATCGAAAGACAAAATGTTCTAGCTGAAACATTGGCGTCGGTGGGGGGGGGGGGGGGGGGGAAGGGGCCCGAAGACGATGAAGTGCCCGGGGCCCATGGAACCCTAAATCCGGCCCTGAATGATGGTACTTTTTAATATAATGGTAAAAATTGCCTTTTGGGTGTCTCATGGCCATCAATAATATATAATACTTGTAATTAGAGGAAAATATGAAAAATTCTTGATTTTTCAAACCTCCATATCAAAGACATTACTCATCCTTCATGAATGACATTTTGCAAATGACATATCTTAACTAAAGTACTTTCTCTAAATTGTTTTATTTCCTACATTCGTCAACCTAGCATGCCATATTTTATGAAAAAGCCATAAAAAGTTAGTACCATGGTACATATATTTATATGTATTTCATCTGATTGCTGTATTTTTTATACATTGGACATTACATATTACTTAAATAATAAGGGAAATGAGTCAAAACTACCATTTCCCTGACCAATACACAAAGTCTCAAATCAACACGCAAAACTTCTATGTCTTTATATTAAATTCTTTTAAAAGGCAGTTGCAATATAAAAATGGGATAAGAATTTTAAAGACCTAAGGTTTAATGTTTAAAGTCATATACAAGAAAGGCATGGTAACTTTGCAGACCATAGGTAAACTCCATGAACTGTACATGAAGATGAATGGTGACAACAATAGATTATAAGTAAATACATATCTATATTATTGTCAAGGTGTGGTAAAAAAAATCATACGGAAGAAACACCATCTGAGTTTGCCCTGTGCACTTCCAATTGCTTTGGAATTTGTTTAACATTATCAATTGTCTTGGATGGACAATAATTACATACTAATTATAATGTCCAGTTGCTGAACTACATAAATTAGGTATTTAAAGAGGTTCTGAACAATGTTGATGGCGCTTGTGTACATTCGCTGAGGGTTGAGGGTTTGCTGTGGTGCAGCCTATGTTTAATGGAACTCTCAGTATACTATAAAGATATGTAATGAACACAAGAGGGAAGGCCAGATCTTATGGGAAATATTTTTATAGGTTTTAAAAATTTAACGTTGAACTTATTATAAAGATGAAGATAAAGAAAACTGATTTTTTTTTTGTCAGTTGACATAAAAGAGTAACATATACAGTTAGTTTCATAAAATACGGTCGACTCTAGCTGTCTGTAGCGACATGTACCTGGCTGTGGTCTAAACATGCTAAAGCCAGCTTCTTCTGTACACTTCTATAGCTAATATTTAGCTCACATCTATCACCAAATAAATATAAACCTTGGTAAATGTAAGAAATTAATCGAATATATTATAATATGTACTTTTAGATGCGGTTTTGAGTAGCCAGCTATGACAGCTTTGTTTAATTTCAATTTGACAGGCCGTTTTTTAGTATAGGTTTACACAGGGCTTGGAAAGTGAGCTTTTGTGCACATATAGAAGGAAGATGTGTAGTGTGCATAAATTGATTAATATTAATCAATGTTTGTATTTAGCCTCGTTTTCATGTCAGGAACCCTGATGTATCAAACAGTGTGATTGGTGAAGGCGTGGTATCTATGGCAACAGTTCAGCACGCGTCCTTCGTGCCTATTTTGAAGGGTCTTTTAAGTTCCAGGATAAGGTCATCTCAACCCAGGCTTCCTTGGGGGTTGAATCAGCACCCTATGGGGTATACATATCAGGGTAATTGTAGTTGTAAATATCATGTGATATACTTCAGATTCCGCTTGAATGTCATGTAACGTATGGTGAATTGACACCAACTCCACAGAGACGCCATCTTGAAATATTTTTAAGGTCAAGGTCAAGGTTAAAGCAAGCTTTCGTCTCTTAGAAGAAGCGGAACTGAATGATGTTTGGCTACGGATAAATATCCCAGATAGCATTCCAAATCGGCACAACATCAGCGCGACATCGGCGATGTTGATTTGATGTTATAATGATGATGGTCAACATGGAAACGATGCTGGGCCGATTTGGAATGCTATCTAGGTATGACATACATAGCTTGATTTAGAACACAAATGTGTGTTTTGCTGGGGTCCATTCAATAGTTTGTTTAAACTCAACCAATATATTTTACATGTGTACTTAAACCAGAATTGTACAGACAATTATTGTTTAAGGAAACAAAATAAGATCTTGAAAGGACACAAGCAAAACAAGTTTTTGTCTGAAAACACACTTAATCTTTTTTTTTTTTTTTTTTTTTTTTAGAATTAGCAAGTTGACTGCACGTCATCTTAATTTTTGGAAAGGTGATTTTCTGCTGGGTGGCCAATAGTGGTTGAAATAATGGCAAACTCTGTTGAAAGTCTGATGTTCCATCCTCGGTCCGGGCACTCTTCGTGAGCTACATCAGATGGATGCTTTCACATTGTCACATCGGATGCTACATTTGCAGCGCATTGTTCTTAGTGACTAAACTGAGGACAGATTCCACACATAGGTTAAATGTAACATGCAATGGACTTCCCCTCGCTCTCATTGCCATGATCTCTGCCTGTCCTAATTAACCCATCCGGTACAGAAATACAGGAGGTAGAGCCCTAATCTGCCCCTCTCTCTTTTCCAGATAGCATTCCAAATCGTATCAACATCGGCTCGACGACGATATGTTGAAACGATGTTGTACCAACGGCAGGCGATATAGAAACAACACTGGCCCGATTTGGAATGCTGTCTGGGTTCCCATCAATTAGTCTTTTTGAGCAGCAAATATTTGCCTTAGAGGACTGCACTATTTTTATCATGGGTCCATAATTTGCATATTTTCAATATCATGCATGTCCCCTAATACATTTTGTATATACATACCTGACAATTATGGCCTTATGCTCAAAATTCGCAATAACAAATAATGTAGGTGATTGCAAATATTTATAACAAATGACCTTAGTAACATAATGTAAGGAGTATTAAAAAGTCATTAAAGCAGAAAAACTTTCCCTAGCTCCTGTTAAACTGTTTGTCAGTTCAGTGAAAATAAAAGCCAGTGTTTAGAGGTATGCGCTGGAGCGGCTTACTTGTTTTTAAGTCAAGTTTAGTCAGTAAATTTAAAAACAGGATTATGCATTTTTTATGTTTTTGAGGCAATCCCAAAAGATTTAATGAAAGTGCCTTTCTGGCATTTGACAGTTGACTTAAATACGAAGATAAAAGTTAGAAAAGTTCTGACAGTTCAGGTCGCAAGTGATGATTAAAACTTCAACATTTATACTTGTCATTCATTGGTTTTAAACCGTACAATTAACATTATTACGAATTGAAGGACTGCATAACAAATACCTAGATAATGTCAATCATTTCTACTTTTTTTTTTTTTGTTCATTTTAAGGTCTTCAATATTGGATTAGGTTTTGGATTGTGCAGCCCACTAAGGCAAGTACATTCATGGTTCAACCATTGGTTGATCAAATGAGAGAAATCTGGGACCATTTCCATCCCCCGGTAGCATTCCAAATTGGCCCAGCATCGTTTCAATATAGGTCACTGTCGTTACAACATCGTATTAACATCACCGACATCGTGCCGATGCTGAAACTATTTGGAATGCTATCTGGGACCCATGTATGGAATCTTACTTTCACTTACCAATGCTTAGAATCTTATAGGACACCAAGTGCAAGGCCATATTACTGACTATCAGTTTGATGTTACATCTCATGACACAACATCCAGCTGAAATGTCGCTCGCAAAGAGTGCTCTAACTAGGATTGGACCCAGGACCTACAGTGGAGTAGGCCAGATCATTAATTAACTAACCAATGCTTTAAGTATTACACCCACCACTTTTGTGCCTTAATTTACCGATTGCTTCGGACGAAATATGTAGGGACCACACCGGAAATAAGTTTTCGAACTTTAGTTTGCTACCCCAATGGCACTAAAAAGTTGTACTTCTTGCACTTCAGTTGTGTATGTACACCCTTTTGATGTTATTGAATAAAGTCTATCTATCTATTGCTTCGGACGAAATATGTCTTCTAGTTTTTTCTTCATCAGAATGTCTGTCTCAGGATGACTTTAGTTTGGCCGGTCTGTCTCAGACTGTCTGTATGTCCATCTGTTAATTTCTCTGTCTTTGTTTCTTTCCGTCCCTGTGTTTGTGTTTCCTTCCTTTGCCTAAAAACAAGCAGTTGAAAGGCAATATGTGGTATGAGGAAACAGGAATGATAACTTTATCTCAAAATCTTTTAACACATGAGATAGGAAATCTGCAGTTAATTACAATATGAAACGAAGGATGAAAGATGCATGGAACTGGTGTTGTTTTTTCTTCGTCGTTTTTTAATAAAAGAAGAAATGAAGTCCCCTGCAGCGTCTTCCTGAAACTCCTTAACATGATTTCTGAGACAACAATTTTTTGGGCCACATGTAACTTTTCCTCTATTTTTTGATGCAGGGCATCACTCTTTGCAGATGCTTGTGGTTGCTGCTGCAGGATATGCTCAGGACTTACCCTAAAACATTGGGGAATTTAAACATTCTGGGGCAGGCATTTTGCCCCAACGAGCCACTTGAACTTTCCAGTGCGTCCTTGGGGCGACATGCTCTTACCCTCTCATCTGCTCACCCCGTGGGTGGGCGGGAATTTGACAATTTCTCACAAGTCAAGACTTCAATTGTGTTGAGTTTTTGAATACCAACACCTATTGGGCTGAAGCGGATCTTGAGTAAATTGCTCTGACATCGTAAATTTCACAGGTTGTTAAAGAACAATCAATCTCACCACTTTCACCAGCCCTATGCCGAATTACCCATTGAAGGATAGGATAGGATAGGATAGGATAGGATAGGATAGGATAGGATATGATAGGATAAGATAGGATAGGATCTATCTAACTATCTATCTATCTATCTATCTATCTATCCTTCTATATATCTATCTATCTGTCTATCTGTCTATCTATCTATCTATCTATCTATCTATCTATCTATCTATTTACCTATTTATTTACCTATTTATCTACCTAACTATCTACATACCTATGTATGTATGTATGTATGTATATGTATATATATATATATCTGTATATTTAGATATCTAGCCAGCTATCTATCTGTCTATCTATCAATCTGTCTATCTATATGTCTATTATCTATTTATCTATTTATCAATCTATTTATCTTCGGGACTTGTCATTGTCTAGTGGTTAAGGTGGTTGTTGGCTATCTCTGCAAGGTTGCAGGTTCGAACCCCCACTATGGCATGGAGGAGTTGGGAAGATCCTCCACAGCCATTGCCTCACCCCACCCAGGTGTGCTATAAGTATACTTACTACTTTGGCACCCTCAGTGATGGCACGTGAGCTCTGAAGCCCCTTGCGATTAACCATGGAGTCACTCCATGGATTAACCACATGTTCAAGGATGAATATTCCTCAGAGTGGGTGGGTGAATTAGGGCTTTCCATCCTTATTTCTGCACCTGAGGGGTTAATTAGGACAGGCAGAGACCACCATGGCAATGAGATGATGGATGAAACAGCCGTCCAACTTAACTTGACCAGGAATTAAACCCGGGGCCCAGTGGTTGGAAGCCCAGCACGCTACCACTGAGCTAAGCCTCCCCAGATAGCATTCCAAATCATTTCAACATTGGCACAATGTGGGCAATGTCAAAACGATGTTGTGCCGACGTAGAAACGACGCTGGCCTGATTTGGAATGCTATCTGGGTCAACCTTGAATACTCCTCAGAGACCTAAGAAAAACTTAAATTGGCCTGTATCCAATTGTGCTACATGCGTTTTCCATGCGTTTGGATAAACGCAAGGGTTTTTCCTTATTATAGCTAAAAACCATGCGTTTTCCATGCGTTTATCCTTCTCATGGAAAACGCCAAGCTGGGAAAACGCACGTGGCACATTTGGCCATGTAGTGATGTAATTGTGAGGTCCACTAAGACTGAGTGATAACAGACAATAAACCCAGATTTACATTTGCATTCAAATTTACTGACTCTATGCCCTCAATGTACACGTTTCGGCACCACCATCTGATGATATTGCCCTGTTTATCACATGTTGTTCTCATTTTTATCATGTGGGTCTTAACAAGATACAAATGCTTCCTGAAATACAACTGATTCTCCACAGCGGATGTGGTCACATTCCCAATATCCTTGTTCATATCTACTCGTTTGTTATTTAAAAAATTTATTGCATTAAGCCATTAACTGTATAGCTATCTCACTTATCATTGCTTATCTTACATGTTGGAATGTTTAAACATAACTCTTTTTTATGCCATTCTTTGCCTAAAGGAACTGAGGATTATATTTCCAGCAACCTTGCTGTTCTATAATTGCGTTTTTATAGGCAGACAGATTTGAATTGCAATAACGATAACAATGATTGGAAAAAAAAAAAAGATCTTGATTAAAAAACATAAATACATGTAAAATGCATGAAAAAAAAAAGTTTAAGAAAAACAAAAAAATATATAAATAAATAAAATAAATACAACAGGACTACAATGATAGAAAATATGAGAAAAACTCGTCCTGAAGCTTAAATATTGAAAAAACTACACGAAAACGATAAGTTTAAGAGGCAAACGTTTAGAAAGAGTGAAAGAAACTCTTGATGCATAATAATCATGTTGATTTACCTGTTATAAATATTTCATGTTTGTCAAATGAAATGCAGGATGACAGCAAGGAGAAATGTCTTCAACAGTACAGTGAATTTAGTTTATCTTAAATCTCATCTCGTTTCATCTCATTTCATCTCATCTCATCTCATCTCATCTCATCTCATCTCATCTCATCTCATCTTATCTTATCTTATCTTATCTTATCTTATCTTATCTTATCTTATCTTATCTTATCTTATCTTATCATCAGACAAGTATCAAAAGGCAATTACCTGTTATTATTTTTATTTTTTTTGACACAGTTCTTAAAATTGTATTTAAGTGCTGCCTACCACTTCCTATTTAATACGTAGTTTCGATTTACTGTGACTAATATCATAAATAATTACTAGCTAAAAACTGCATATATATGTTTAGTTTTGTCATGAAAAATATTATACCAGCTATCGCGAATTTTTAATATGAAATAATTGTTTTCCGTCTTGTCTCAGCTAAGCTGCTTGCCAGCAGGGATTTCTTAAATTAAAGTACAGCGTCATCATGCAGGGACTTACATATAGTAATGACACATTTGATGGGATCACTCAATAAGATATTGAGGTCTCCAGCTAGAATTGTGTAAATCGAATTATTACTTAACTCGAGAAATTCAAAGTAATAATATCGAGAAGATGTGCTCAGTTTGGTCTATCACTGTACGAATGTAAACACATCAAAGTGACTTCTAGTTTTGGTGAATGTTTGTGACACCCCTGAGAATATTTAAGCCTTTGGAGGCTATTTTCTTCACAATGAAATTGGAAAGGCATGCACTGTATAAATATTTCACGAAAGAAGTATGGACAAGTGGAGAATGTGAGTACTGCATATGTCTGAGGTGGCAGAATTGAAGTCACTTGAGATACAGAAGAAAACAATTTTTTTTTAATATGAAATAAAAAGCTCAAAACATCTGACAGCTTTGCATGGGAAGTTTTGAGACACTAGCTAGCTAGGGGGCGCGCGTGCAATTTGTGGCAAAGGAATTCTAGGAATTCGCGCATTTTCTCGCAAGAATGACGTGAACACATCCCCAGCTGATGTCAATCGTGAAAATGGAGAAATGTGAAGGTCAAATGATCTAATATCAAGGTCATGTAACTGCGCATGCAGGCAAAAGAAGTCCATAGAACGTCTGCAAATTGATGGAATCGAATTTTGGTTTATTGTATTGTATTGTATTTTTTGTGTTGTATTGCAAGTATTGTTTTGCATTGTCTTGTGTTGTGTTAGTGCTTCCAATTACTCATGTTACAAATCTATATTTTTCTTATATGTTCTTAAACCAACAATTCTTTTTCAACTGAATTGACAAAATATCAAGTACAATGTCAACAACCTTTTTTTGAAGTGTGGGTCAATTTTGAAAAAGAAAATATATTTAACCTGAAGTGCACGAATTATAAAATTTTTCCATATATATCTAGACATATGACATTTGCAGTTGCCATGTTACCAAGGAATGGCAGGATGATTTTGGCCTTTTTAATCCAGTGTGATAAACACAACATTCTATTTTTGTTTAAAAAAAAGTCGTATGACGTCAAAGTCGTCACTGGCAACTTTGGTGGTCCAAAAAAAAAGTGACAAAAAGTGTCTGTCAACGCCTTTAAACTGACTAACCCCATGCCCAGAATAGAGCACTATTGGCAGAAATGCCATGTACGGTTTACACAAATAAAGGAATTAATTACTCCTGTTTAGATGCCTTAAGAAAAGATCTCAGTGTCTCAATGTAACTAGTATGTAGCTTAGCAAGCTTTTTGACCAGCTACCCGAGCCCAAAGGCAGATGTAATGATGATGATGATAAGGCTTGGAGTCCACTCCGTGTTACACAAGAAAAAGACTGCCATGGGGTACAGTAGAGACAAACCTGGGACCTTGAGCTGCCTTAACCAATTGGCCATCCTACTGATTGTAGTTCAATCTATGCATAGAAGGCTTACTGAATGGTTAATATGGCTGGCTCTTGTTGTATTGAAATTTTAAAAACTCAATATATTACTGGTGGTTCCCTGTGGTAAAAGACGGAAATATGGATCACCATCATATGAAGCTATCATGCACATTAAAATTAAAGTAAAAGATAAGATAATAAATATGCTTTCCATAACAATTCATGACATATGATAAGATGAAATCTAATTATTTATATGGCGAGAATGACTGACCAGGTTTTGTTTGTGTTTTTTTTTCGTTGGAAGTTATAGTCCAACATTGTCAGTGGCCATAAAGTTGACTTATCAGCCAAAACAACACATAGCTACATTGACGTCAAATTGTCTAGGGATCTTAAAAATTGTCTTTTTACAGATGAAGCTATAATGAGAAGTGCTTTTTCGTGGAGTCTTTCTCAAGGCAGACGTAGTGATGCGATGAACAAATCAACACACAATGCAGATCAGTCGACATGCCTCAATGCTAAAAACATACCCGGTGCTCGTCTACTACATTGTATATTACAAACCTGTCAAACTTTTTTCAGCTCACCTATAAAAACTTGCTAAAAACTTCACAGTTGACACCTGTTGGAAAAACCAGCCATTAGCCATGTTCTGACTTCACTGCAGTTTCGAGATAATTAATTGGTCATCTTACCTTCTGGCGCATTAATGTTGGGTTTGGAAGTTTCAGCATGTTAGTTTGCAATATTGATTTAAGAATTGTGCATAAAAAGTGTGTGGACTAAATTGTTTTGTTAAATCCCAAATTAGACACTGAACAAAATAAAGTTGCTTTGATGCAAAAAAACAAGCAAAAAAAAACAACATTTAGATGTAATATGTGTATTTCTGTGATACTTAGTCAGTTTTATCCATAATTTGCTCTGAATAATCAAAATTTCGATACAGGTGTAGTCATTGATTTAGCCTTAATGGTCAGTTAGTGCAAGTTCACCTTACTTTCGAACTGCCATCTGCCGTATGTATAGAAAGACCCCCCTATTACCTGCTTAATTGGTTAATATTTTGTGTAGGTTTCGAAACCGATACATGCTTTCCTTTGGGAAAAGCAGTCACAAAGGGTCTACCAACTGAATGATCTTCAAAATTAGCTGAACTACACACACTAAAAAGTTATATAGGTTCTAAACACAGATTGAAATAGTTTAATCATTGCAATAATGACCATTCCCAATCCAGACTATAAAGTCGAAATATGAAATTACAAGTGTGATTTCTATTTACCATAATTGTCTGGTCTTCAAAGTCATGCTCCTGTATTTCCATGTTTTGCACTTTGGGGATCTTGTAACTCCACTTGACAGAGGACCTACATCAGTGTCACTTTGTCAAAATGACGTAATAGGTCACCTGGATCATTCAAACCTGCATATTTTACACACTTTAACATGCTCAACACGACCAATGTAAATTAGCCCCATACAAAATAGTCAAGGCATTTGTCGATAATTCTATTGCGTGGAATTTCTGTATTGCCTGTTGATATTTTACACGATGTTTGCACAGGAATAAACCTCCCACAGTATTGTGCTTCATTTTAATTTTTTTACAACAGAATTCATGGTGTCCAACAGCAAAACAACATTTTGCTTTTCAGCTTTTTTAAAACCTTCGTCAACAGTCTGTTTTGGTATACAGGCTTGACTGCCCTGACACCTCCTTATTGCTTGTTGACAGTTTCAAATATTATTCAGAAATTTAAAAAGAAAAGAAGAAAATTAACAATATTTTTGCTTTAAAATGTAATAGCTCTATAGATGAATACTTTAACAGATAGCGTAAATGTAAACAGGTTCAATATTTTATTTCTTTAAAAAAAAAAAAAGATACAACTACCCATCTACTATTTAATTTTTTATATGATTTAATATTATGATTTAATGTGTGCATTGTTTTCTTAGTAAAACATCTACATAAAACAACTCAACATGGCGAAGCCATCTGCTTCTATAGCTAATAGTCGGCTTACATCGATCCCCAAAAAAAAGTGTAAACATTGGCAAATGTAAGAAATTAATGTAATACATCATAAATGTGTACTTTTAGATCCAGTTTTCAGTAGCCAGCAATGACAGCTTTGGCTAGGCTCAAACTGACAGGCGCTTTGAATTAAATTAACTGTATATAAGCATAGATAAATATTATCAATTTAATTGCATGAACTATGAGTGGGCACTGGGCACTGGCATGTCACTCTTTCATGCATAACAACATATAGGAATTTTATGTAAAAAAAAAAAAAAAAAGAGTTCTAAAGTTGTTATAGGTGTTTCCAAAGTTTTGGAGAGCAGACACTATGGAAAGTCTGTTCTATACCTCATTTTTTTCCAGAGATCTTAATTTCTTGTTTACCTTTAATATGATTCAAATTATAGGAGATAAGTGCATAAATCCCACTCTTGAGAGATGTTGAGGACCGTCCAGTTACTGATTTCTGCCATGCAGTGGCGTAACAGATTTGTTAAGAAAAAAAGGGGGGGGGGGGTGTCAAAGCCTGCAATACACAACTCTGCAAAATTATAAAACCAAAGTGAAGTCTTATATTTGAGGGCGATATTTAATGCAAGCCAAAAAAAACTTCATGCAGTTTAAGTGAATTTTTATTCAATGATTGCAGTGTACAATATAAAGGGTGTGCTTAGATAACTCAAAGTTTGATAGTTCATGTGACTCTTGTCTTACTACTATTGATTTAATTTTTGCTATGCATGCCCCTATACTTGGCAATGATGAGCTTACTTTCTTTTCGCAGCTGTCTTGTCTTGTCACCCTACTTCCTTCTCCCTGTCAGTGACCCTCCCTGACCTCTATGACCTTTGATTGCTAGGGTCACGGAGAAATTATTTCTCACTTCTTTGTGTGCAGTTGCTCTTCTTTTTCTTGTTGACATTTTTTGGACTTCGAAGTGAAAATAAATTTCATACATTATGGCAACGCAGTATAAAATCCTGTCAAGTTTTAGAAGTACTGTGTACATCACATTTAAAATGCACCTCACCAATTTATGTGAGTTACAATGATACTATTATTTTACTAAAAATATTTGTGAAACTTTAAAAGTGGCTTACATTTAAGTAATAAGGTTTCTGGCCCAAGAGTCGTTTTTGATTGACAAAGAGATTTATTTGAAGCATGTCTAAATTGATAAAGGTTAAGCTTTTCAGGTATAAGCTGACTAACTTGATGAACAATAATGAACAGTCTAAAAGATTTCCAGCCTACTCACAATTAAATTAGTGTGTTATGTCTTGCCTTGACTTCTATTAACTTCAGGAGTAATGGTGCTGGCTGTTGCTCCGACCCTCTTTCCTTGATCATATTGATAAAGGTTAAGCTTGTCAGGTATAAAGATATAACTAATTTTCTGAACAATAATGACCAGTGTAATACCACACTAAACATTATAAAAGACAAAATTCTCACCCATAGCTGAAGACACTTTTTCAAATTCATCAAAATCCATATACTGGAGTCATACAGCGATAGATGTATTATTAAGAAATGGGATGAGGGTGATTTTGAACACCAGTACACAATCACCCTCATCCCATTTCCTCCATTCCATGTCACTCATCTCATCTCTCATTTCATTGGTGGCCTTTCATAAGCACTAGCCCTGCTAGCTCAAGGGGTCTCCGTCATAATTGCATCTTCTCATTTCATGTAAGTTATGAAAATAAATTGATCTAAATGTAAAAATCAAATTTAGCAATGTCAAACACATGCAGTAGCATTAATGTGAAGGTCATTGCCATGCAAATATTTAGTACTTCTTGAAACATAGGCTGCCGCAGCAGCATACCCTCGGCAAATTTGAAAAACATACAACACCTAGGTGAAAAGTTTGACAATAGACATGTAAATTAATTTATGGTAGTCAAAATGAGAAAAACATTGCAATACAACTTTAGAATTCACTATCGCTTAGACATTAATAAGTGAAGTGCATATAGATTATAAACATTAGGCAAAAGCTATCATGTTTTCTGACAAATATTTAGGTGGGTTTTCTTCTCATAGTTATGAATGTATTATATACAAAAAGTATAAATATGAATGTATTATGCACAAAGAGTATGAATATGAATGTATTATTTGCAAAGAGTATGACGATAAAGTTATCAGTTATAAAACATATACACTTTATAGGTCCTATTCAATTTTATGGATGTCATTGTAAACATACATACATTTTTTTTGCTTTTTCCCACATTTTAAGTAATAAATAAATGCAGAAAATGACAGTGTAAAGGAGAACAATAACTATAAAATACATTAATTTACAGAAAGGTGTGTCAAAAGTTCATTATAATCTTCTCTGGTGAAGCCTGCAATTGCCGCAAATCCCTTATAAATGGCCTGAAGTAGGTCGGATTGTGAACAATTATGCTTCATCTTCAGAGTAATAATTAAGTTTTGTTATAAGAAATAGCTATGGTTTTTCTAAGAGGGATTGTGTCTGTGACATATAAAGCCATTAATGATGTCAAAGTTAGTACCATAATAAGAAATAATGTCTTTTATGAAATTCTTAAAACCGTCAAGACTATGAGTAATATTTAGTGCTGTGGCATGGTAGGCCTATCCTTATTTAGGCCTACAGCCATCTATATTTTATGATGTGTCGTGCAAATTCATGCCTATTTAAAATGAACCAAATTATTCTGTCTTGTTTAATAATTATGTAAGATTTCAGTTTGAGGAAGAATCTTATTGAAAAAAGCTGGTAAGAGGCCATTGACACGTTTATGACAGACCTTAAGTCAGACAGCGATACAATTTCACATAAAAATTTTAATATGCAAGCACGCACACTCGGTGGCGCTCACCCTCACTTTTGCGCCCTCTGGTAGATTTCATCTCAGCCATGATTTTGTAATTAAATTGTGTGATACAGTTGGGGTCACAAACATTTTATTTGTGACAGGCTATCAGCATATCTGTGGTAAATTACCAATCAAAATCTTGACAACCGTTAGCCAGGTTAGTGTATGTACTTTAATAACCCAACCAGCTTCTTGAAAGAAAATGTTACATGTATAATGGCTTAGACGTCTACACATTGAACTAGAATACGTGGAATGGAAGTCACGTGACTTGTGACGTGCCAGATCGACGCCATTGCTATGTGTTGATGTAGGGCAGAACAGCCAAATGGCGTGTGCAGACGACCACCGGTATTATGGCCAGGAACCAAAGAAAAAAAGACTGGAAACAAGTGGAACGGAGTGTTTTGCCATCAACTGTAAATCATACAGGAACAGTATGACGCAGGCAGAAGGAATTACCTTCCACAAGTAGGTTTTGTTCATATATTTTCGAGGTTACTTGACCTTGCGAACTTAGGAAAAAAACGGCAATCCAGCGCAAGTGGATTCGGTTGCGGCCCCTTTTAATGACCAAATCTTGCATATAATCACTGTACCTTTGCCGGTCCTGTATTCAGATTTATTAGTATTATACATGATAAATGCCCAATTTCGCCGAAATCCAGGTTATTAGAGTGATTTAAAAGTGTCCGGCGACCTGCTTATCGTCCATTATTGCTGACATATGACATGAGGTAATTAGTGTATTGACCCGATTCCAGGTGGCGTCAGGGTTAAGTAAACATAAACACATGGTCATCAACAAACCCGCCAAAATTCTGAACAGTTAATAAATACATTTGTACATCAGTACACAAGGGAAACAGATTATATAGTTACGGTTTTTAATTTTAATTAAGTTTATTAATTCCCCTCTATGAGTATGACAATAAAGGATAATCTGATCTTATCTTGTCAGATTTGTAATTATACTTGGCGGGAGATGACACCTAAAGCTTAGACTAAAATCATGAGAATTTACATATATTAAAATTTACATATATAATAATTAATAATTAGAAATTAGGAAATGTATCCTCCCCCCCCCCCCCCTAAATTCATAAAAGGGAGTATCCTTCATTGTAACATCAAGTAAATGCAACTTTCGTTTATGCTAAATGAAGATAATATTGTTGCACTGAGGGGCAACAAAAAGCTAGGAAAATAACATTAAAATCTTTGAGATACATGTCCTTTACAATCTCAGAGTGCCGAAATTTGGCCCCCACTGGTTTCGAACTAACAACCTTCTGACAACTTACCTGTGCCTGACAGTCTTACCACTACTCTACCGAGACACTTGTCTTTAAGTGTGACTTAATTGTCTCTGTCAATCTTTCATATACTATATTTAGTGCAAGAACCTAAGTTGAAAAGTGATTGTATATTGATTGATTCAATTTCAGTTATTTTCATTGGGGGGGGGGGGGGGGGCATTGCAACTTATTAGGGTGTCAACCATAAAGTCTGTGAAATAGAAAATCATCTATATATATGTAAATATGCCAAAACAGGGTGAATCCCACAAGAAATGCTGTTCGACCAGTAACAAAGTTTAAATTTTCCCAAGTGGGTCTTGAACTACCTCTGGAGCTATCCAGGACTTGCTATATTGCATCTTAAAATTCCAGCAAAATAGGCTATATATATCCTACTACATTTACCAGTCATGTCCCAATTACCTGGAGATCAACATGGCTGGCTGTTGTCATTCGAGCACCTCCTCACATAAATAGAGCAATTTTTTTTAATTTACAAGCTTCATCAACAGGGTAAAGGGATTGGAGTTAAATCTTTAACTGTGATTCAACCTACTGCTTACTGTATGACATGCCTTTATTTTCGTACAAACGGGGCCCTGCAAATTTGATCCAGCAAAGTGTCTGATTTTTCCAAAAGGGGAGTCGCCCAGTCTATACCTGACCAGTGTCCAAGATGTCCTAGTTTAATTATGACCTCCATGAAGTCCCCTATTCTAAATTGGAATTGTCAGGTTTCAAAATTAAACTTAAAAAATATTATTGCCTTCATGAAAAGATTGGCTTTGGCCTAGCTTCACACAATGGCATACACCATGTAGGTATATATCTATATAACAAAATACTTGTCCATGCTATATAGGTCATTAATCATGTTAATGACTTAGCCAAATACGAAATTCGTACCCGCCAAAACGGGTCCATTCGTCACTCGAAAAAAGTCGGTTTGTCATCCGAAACCGGTCTGTTTGTCACCAATATAATGATAATAGACCATTTTTATTTTTTGTCACTACCAGTGACGAAACGACCCTTTTCGGGTTACGAATTGACCACATTCCAGTGACAAACCGTCCAATTTTTATGGGGGCGAATCGCGCAGTGACGAATCCACCTGTTTACCTATATATATACCAATTTGGTGCCTGTCCAAGTTTTAAAACATCTCCAATGTGTATTTACGACAAATTATTATAATTTTTTTTGGTCAGCACGTCACAATGACTTTACATTATTGGATATTGTGCTTTGGCTTTGCCCACTGTGATTAAAAGTGTCCTCCCATTCAAAATTAAACTTATAACAAATATTATGAAATAGTGAAGTAAATTGAAATCCAATATTTTTACAATATGTATACATGTGGTTGTGTTTTAGATTTCCAGACAAAGTAAAAAACATGGAACTGTTCGAAACCTGTTCAGGAACTGTAGGCGAGACTGCGATTCCACGGCAGGCTCCAGAATATGCAGTCTGCATTTCGAAGAGCAACAAATTAATAGAACCCTTCAAAGGGCCCGACTTAAAAGAAGGGGCATTTCCGACAATTTTTGAGCTCCCAAAGCACTTGCAGGTACAAATGCATGTATATCACAATATCAAATGTCAACTGATTTACTTATGTGGTAATACCTGGAGGCGTAAGATGTGCCTATAATACATCGTATTCTGTCTGCATTGTAAGTTCTACATGCATGTTATCTAATACCTTATAAAAAGTTTGTATGGGTGTATTATATTTGTAAATTTATACAATGCATTGTTTTCAGCCAAAGATTACCCAGCAAAGACTATCAAGAACGAGTTTGCAAGCCCTTGAAGCTGTGGAAGCTCAAAGTGAAGATCCAAATTCACGAGTATGTAATAACTATACGTCAGATAAATGCATAATTTTCTCAAGAAGTATTTATTTTTTTTGTTGGTCTAAGTATGATCATTACTTTAGGTTCAACATACTTTTGTTTTAGCTTGACCATGTTTACTTCACACATCAAGATGACGATGACAGGTTACTGCTAGTGGAAGAGGAAAATAAAGCTCTAAAAAAACAGCTTCGGAATGCGAAAGTTCGGGAAAATCGTGTCAAACACACCTGCAAAGATCTCATCCAGCAACTCTCAGAATCTAGTTTGATCAATGAAGAGCTAGAAATGAAGCTATCTTCATATGCAGGTATACATTTCAAATACTTAGTTTGATGTCTTAAATGTTTTTGTGTTATATAGATAGTGATAAGCAAATTTTAATAACTAAAAACTTTGTACATGATTGATAAAAAGTAGGAAAAATAATGAATTCTGGTAAGATCTTGCAAATACTAGATTTTACAATTGAAGATGTGACATTTGATATTATGAAAGCATTTTAACATGACATTTAATTTAATATTTTATTTATTTATATCTTCTTAACTATTTGCAGTTATATTCTACTTCCCATACCAATATACCTTGTAACAAAGTGTTATTTTATTTTCTAGATATTCCTTGTGAACTGATGAAAAAGTCTTCCAACTATACAGAGGACCAGCGCAATTTTGCACTTACGCTTCATTTATACTCAAGCAAGGCATATCGATATCTGCGGGATATAGTCAAAATAAATCTTCCAGAACCAAGAACATTGCGAAGGTACAGTTCTTAAACTTGAAAATTCACTAAATAAAATTTAAGACTATGCATATTATTACAAAAACAGGGGATTGTGACAAGATTTAATGTTTAGATCTCGTAACATTAACAAAATATAATTAACAGGTGGCTGGAGAGAATTGATGCTGAGCCTGGTCTCAACCTATGCATGCTGGACAATCTGGCTCAGAAATTGAAGGAAAACCCTTCCGACTATAGAAAGTAAATATCTTGTTGCCTTTTGGTCTAGTAACAAATTACATCATTTAATTCATTTATCAGTTTCTTTTTCGGAGTTTTGTTTGAGAAGTTTTGTTCAAGTTGTAGCAGCAGGATTGGCACATTTTTTGGGAGCAAGATGTATTATTTCGAAACATACTAAGGTAAATATAAGGTAGATGTAATAGCAGGCTATTCTGACAAATTAGTGACTGGATATTAAATTTACTTATTGTACAAAGCATGTAATTATTTCTGATTAAACTTTCCCAAAGTGGATTGCCCTCTATTAGCAGCATAAAATATGACACATACTATAAATTTTCTTTTCAGTTGCTGCTTGTTGCTGGATGCCATGGCAATTAAACAGCAGATAGATTATGACACCCACAAACAGAAATTCACCAGGTATGTGGACCTTGGGAATGGGGACGAGTTGGATTGTGAAGCAAAAGAGGTCTTGGTGTTCATGCTCGTGGGGTTGAAAGGTCATTGGAAGGCCCCAATCGCTTACTTCTTCACACGAAGCTTGCCTGTGGAAGTACAAACTGAACTTGTGACGCATTGTTTAAGTAAGCTTCAAGAACTTGGCTTTTGTGTCCGAGTTGTAACCATGGACGGCCACGCCACCAACAAGGCAATGTGCAAGAAGTTCGGGTGCAATCTCTCTCTTGATGACATAGCACACTTCAAACCTTCTTTTCAGATAGAAGGTGCTGACTATCAGACGTATGTGATGTTTGACACATGTCACATGATTAAACTGGTACGGAACACTCTGCAAGCGCTGAGACACATATGGTCATTGGATGGACAGATATCCTGGCAGCTCATATCTGATTTGCATGAAACCCAACAACAACTTGGCTTACGTTTGGCCAACAAACATGGAAATGCCCACATCGACTTTCACTCTCAGAAAATGAAGGTAACCTTAGCTGTTCAAGCACTTTCTGCATCCGTTGCTGCAGCACTACAAACTCTGAGAGACCTTGGTATGAAACAGTTTTCGTACAGCGGTCCCACTATTGAATTTATCAAGGTGATTATTTGTTCCATGTCAATAATGATTTAATTTTATGGCACTTCTAATGGTGTAAACCATCTAATGAAAGTAATCTGTATTGAAAGAATATCTATTCTCATTATTAATATTGATTACATGTAATTTTGCAGAGAATTGATAGGCTGTTTGACACTCTCAACAGTAGGTCTACATGTGCAGCTGGTACAAAGAAGCCCATTTATCTGAATGAATGGCAGGAGGTTAAACAATTCCTCAATGAGACGAAGAACTTTCTAATTACGCTCCGTACAGTTGATGGGAAACCATTGCACAGATCGCCCAGGTAAGACATTGCCCATATCAAGAATTTGGTCTGGTTTTCAACTTTATTGCACTTTTATTTTTGTTAGGGTTTATATTGAATTTAGTAGACCTTAAGTTATCATGGTCATAAGACTAAGGTGCTTGACCTCACAACACCCAAGGTCATATACCTGGCCAATGGTTATAAAACCTATGATGCTAGGTAAAAAAAGCACCATAGGCACCATCTATAGCAAGTGTCTGAAAGTTTTTGGCCACAGCTATTACTATTGTGGAGACTTTAAAAACAAAACTAAAAAAATAGCTTAAACTTTTCCATATGTTTACAGGGGTACCTGTGTTATGGGTCTGTGCTCGGCAATCGTCTGTCTAGAAGGACTACTCCAGGACCTCCACCAGTCACAGGATAATTTCAAGTATCTTCTGACTTACAAATTAAGCCAAGACCATCTGGAGCTGTTCTTCAGTGCTGTGAGGCAGTGTGGTATGTCAAGCTAATGTTATTTTGCTAAAAACAAATATAATTTTGAAACTTTGATTTTTACTAGCCATAATTTTTAGTTTAAATCTGGTGTTCATAATTGTATTAATTTCAGGTGGATGGAGCAATAACCCTACAGCACTCCACTTCAAATATATCTTCAGAAGACTCTTGGCTAGATCCGGCGCTCTTGCAGTGTCACCTTCTGCAAACGTATCTGCCTTGGAGGAATTTAACATCACCAGTGCCGCTACTTCCACCTACCTACCCCCTACCAACTTCAGATTGGACAATGACATTGTTGAACCTGGACAAGACCTTGACCTTGAAACACCACCAGCAGAATTTCATGGCCAGTTGAGTCCCCTGGTAGAGAACGTTGTCGTTTACATCGCAGGTAATTATACATATTATCATGGGGTACTGATATTATGTACTTACATTAGCTTGCATTATGTACTGGCATTATTCCAGCATTTTTTCCTCCAACATAATTTTTCATATTAGTAGTAATTCAGTTTAACAAATTCATTGCCTATTTATTTGTTTGTTTGTATATGTTCTTCCTGCCCTGTTATGCAAAAACGCCTAAAGTGACGTTCCTCTACCCTTGAGGCGTTGCGTTAGTACAGCGTGTATTCTGTCACGCAGTGTTGTCCATCCACTTTGAAATCAATCTTAAAAGTTTGATATTGTCAATAAAATATCTACTGAGTATACTACTATATTCTCACTGTCATTGATGTCTATAAGTAAAATGAAGTAGAATCTAATCCAATACTGCTCTATATATCTTCAGGATGGGTTGTCAAGAAAGTCATGGAAAAGCTCCTGTGTGATGTGTGTCGTGAACAGCTGGTGACTACAACAGCATCAACAGAACACCAAGCTGCATTTACCCTGCTGAATGCAAAGAATTGTGGGGGTTTGATAAAACCAGCAGCAAGTGTCATTGACATTTTACTATGTGCCGAAAGGAAATTGAGACAGATTACCAACATTCAAAACATTAACAGGTCGTGCTCACAGCTGAAATTGGAGAGTGCAGTTCTTTCTCAGATGGGATGCAATGCGTTTGAAATGGATGATCATGCTAGATCAACTACTGTTGGAATAAACAATCACTATTATGACCTGGTTCGTCTGCTAGTGAAAACTTACTTCAATCTTAGGTTCCATCATATTGTACGCCTTCACAACATGAAACTTCAAGGAAAGAAGATCCGACAGAAATGTACAAAGTTGGTGTTGTTTAAGGGACAATAATGACATTATGCTTCCCACTTGTAGACTCTTTTCTCACTGAAGAAACACTGAAGATTTGTTTGATGCAATTATCATTTACAAATGTAAAATATAGAAATGAATCAACAGATAACTAGTAATTTAGCAATTAGCATAGCGGCATTATATACATGTAGTTAATGTGGACATATAGAATAGGCTTGAGTTTGACAGACAAGATGTAATTTACTTTACTATCGAAATGCTGATATGATATAATGCTAGAGTGTAAGCTGCTATGACATTTCTGCCAAAACTGTAGAAAAATACACTTGGTGATTTTATAGAAAAACGCAATTTTACTGTATTGATAAATGAAATAATGTACTAAGGTAAGATTGTCATATTAAGATTTTCAATCACTGCAATCCAGGTGATATCGATTAGGTCATTCATAAATTATCATGATTTGCCTTCCTTTCTTTTTTGGCTGGCTCATATATATATTTCTTGTTGTATTGTTGTATTGCATTCGACAAATTTGACCTTAAAGTTTGATATTGTCAAGCAAATTTCTACTATATTCTCACTGTCATTGATGTCTATAAGTAAAATGGAAGGATACCTAGTTTACTTGTCAATGTGTGCTAATGAATTATAACTTCACTTATTACAGAGATCTTTGTCAATTTGTATTTGAATGAAACTGAACATATTCATTAAAAAAAGGGACATGAAACATACCACTCAATTTGTACTTATTATTGGGATGCTATAAGGCATTGAAGACATCTACCCATTTAAAAAGTTAATTTAAAAAAGGTGTAAATTAAGCGTATTATGCAGGAAAACATTACCAGTTGCCTTGAGCCCTGACTTTCTAGTCCTAAGGGCAGCCAAGCAGATATATATATATGTGATGTGTCACTTGGATAACACATCGACATGCAGTAATGTAAAAAACAGGCTGCTCAAAAAATAGAAACGTCCACTTATCCCTGTATTGGCCTCAAAATTTCAGCCGGGATCAGTCCTGGGGCAACGCAAAAACTGCAGTTAATGAATTGCATGGGCACTGCTCTGATAGGCACCATACAAAAAAAAGGACTACAAATGGCCCTTACAATTATATTCTGTGACTTTTTAAAGCAGGTTACAAAAGTGATCCATGTTTTGTGCCCCACACGCTGACGATCGAGTCCTAAACACAGCACATGCCACACATGCTGTATCCCATAGCCAGGGCCGGTCATATAACTTGCGGGGCCCAAAGCAGGGCCTAATTTGCCTCCTTTTTGCTTTTCAATTATAAGCATGGCCTTATATTACCGATGTGCGGGGTCTTTAGGTGCCTTGCTTGCGTTGCCCTATGACCGGCCCTGCCCACAGCAATTTTATGGTTGTGTAAGTTGCAATTTTAATTTTGATCAGTGGAACTAGGGGATGGGGGCACTTTTGGTACCATTCAAGCACCCTTTGGACAGTCTCTTGAATAAATGTTGATAAGGGTATTTGATCTCTTTAGCTTCTCGCATATCTTCTCAAGGTAAAATTTTAAAGATCAGTCTTTCGAAAATTCAAAGGTTACATAAAAAATAATGAAATAACATTTTGACCTCTACAATCACCTTATATTTTGTCACATTTCACATCATGTAGATGGATCCGCAAAACTAAAAATTGAATAAGACTCACTGGTGGTTTTATTTAGGCGATGTGAGCGCATCATAGAGAGAAAAAGAGAGAAACGTTTATTTGACCATCATAATATGATGCGACCACCTTGTGCCACTTGTCCAGCTTCCCTGCACACAATAAACAATAAATAATGAAAACCAAGGTAACCATCCAAATTTATTGTGGCTTAGAATAGACACCAGCTGATAAGTGTTAACCATCTTAATAAAATTAATGAATCGAAAATAATATCAGTATGTTTATAATAGCTAGTGTACTCATGACTTTGAGAAATTACAATCATATATATATGTCCAATATTTTAATTAAGCTTGACATAATATTATATGTCCAATAATAAGCTAAAAATGACAATTGAGTGTAGAAAATAAAATACCCACGTGATTTACCTGAACCTGTGGAATACTTTCACTTAACCATAGACATAGTATTTTGTTGTTAAATATATATCAGATTTGAAATATCATAATCATTTTAGTATTGGGGTTGTCAGCAAATTTATAACAGTCAAAAAGCAGTTTTCACCATTGCCGACGCAACTTAAAGTGCCCGTTTTTTTCATTATATTGTACATATGATCTTGTTACTTGAACCAATTGCTTCCCCAGGTCAAGACGGTTCTGGCAATAGGTATAACATAATTGTAGCTCTATTATTAACGGAGCTAGGCCGTTTTATGTATGATTAGGTCACTGTTTTCCAGCTATGCACGTGTGTTTGTTGACGTCCACGATCAACACATAGCAATGGCGCCTTGCGGCGCACGTCACAGACAATGATAACCAATAGGCTTCGTCCATTCCACTCTTCTAGTTCAATGCGTCTACACACACGAATATTTGCATTCGATTTAGATGATTTCAATGATATCCGCCATATTAAAACTATGTCGATTGGAAATTTACCGCAGTACAGTGTATAATACATCAGTCGTTTAAAGGTTCCGTGGTTATAATTTCAAGACTTAGCTGCGAGGGGCGAAGTTTTTGCGGTCGAAACTTCGCCACGAGCTGCGAAGGTCGAATGTCAGTTTTGCGCTTTGGTACTTTTGTCATGTTTAATGTTTAATACTGTGATCTATCAGTCTGGTCAATATTGTGCACCGACTGATGTTAAATTATACATAAATTATACATAAATGTAAATATTGTTACATGTATTATTTATAGCTATTTATGATATGTAATTAACACATTTGAGTGATAACTGTCCTGTTGGCATTAAAATACATTATTTCCTAATGACAATGCGAAAATATGATCTTTAAATAGAGCTAATTATATAATGCCCTAAAGACAATCTCTCTTTTAACTATATTATTGGTGTTACAATCAGCAGATGTACTGTCTTTATTTAAATGAGCTTTAATGTTATGCCTGAACTTATTTATTAATTGCCATTTCAGGACATCATGATCAAAATCTCAATCCCCCCTCCCCCTACAGTCAGCAGCAATGTCAGCATGGTGCTGCCACCTGTTGTATACCTGTTAGCAGAAATACATGTATTGATAACAGCTCCCCTGTCTATAAATTTAAGTGTTTTATTGGGTTCCAGGGGCACTTTTTTGAAAAATAGGGTTAATTAGTATATAAGGGTCGAAATTAGCTCCGACAGATGGTTCCCGCCACTGCAAAAATTCTCAATTATGGGGTTACATAAGCAAATTTAAAAAAGTGCCCCTGGAACCCGATCAAACACTTAATTTCACACATTTTGCAAAAACATATCCACTAGCATAGATCTATAGGTCTAGGGGATTTTTTTAAGTACAAATTTCAAATTTTACTAATTTTACCCCAAACTGGCTTGAGGCCTTATTTAAAAAATCATCTTTTAAAAAAAATTGTATTCTTCAGTGAGTGTGCTAAAAGATAAACCAAGTGTTATATAATATATAAGACACATATTTAATGCTTTCAGGAGGTCAATTATGACAACCTCCCATGGGTGTCCTGGGGCCTCTAAACAGCATTAACCAACTTGAGATTGGGAAATTCGTAATCATCGTCAAGATTCTCGCATGCCATGGCTGCAGGGCCATTTCGGCCGGTTCGAAACTGCTTCAAGTGGCTTCAGCAGCTTTGTGAACGTCCAGGGCGCAGATGCCAGTCCAAAAGGGCACAATTTGAACTGACAAAGATTCAGCCCCAACGAAACCTGAGGAATTTCCGCTCCTCGACACTCGTGTTCACTGTGAAGTAAGTATCCTTCAGATCCAGCTTCACAAAGTATTCTTTTTCCTGAATCATGTCCAAGGCTCGATGAATGCCCTCCATCTTGAAATGCTGGTACACGATCTGGGCAATTAATTTCTTTAGATTAAGCCAGATAGTAGTGGTGTTATTGTTTAACGCCTCATCAGCACCTGAGTGGGCTATGTAGAGGCTCTCTAGGGTAAGATTGATCATCCATAGTTGGTAGTAGAAACCAGAAGCATGCAAAAAATCAATAAGTGTCTGCGTTGGATAGCTGGTGCAGCTTGTGCAATGCGCACTGTCCTGTTTTAGCCACTGGGGATAGAGGTCTTCACCCCAAGTGTTTCCACCCTCACTGCGTGGAGGCCCAGGACCTTCGAGGATTAAGCCAGAAAGAGCCGTCCTTCTTCGGTTAGAAACAGAAACAGGAAGTTCACGATGTCCTTGCTCGTCCTGAACCATTTCAAAGCCCTTTTCTCTACATTTTTAGCACTTCCATGTCCAGTGCTTCCCTTTCTACTGAAAACCAAGGCTGAAAGATGTGCAACCCTCTACGGTTTGCAACACCCAAAGATTGTTTTTCATGTGACTCCAGTTTTTAGCATGCAGGGCTAATCTTCTCCCACTGGACCCTCTACAGGCTCGGACAACCGTAAGCTGAGCAAATTGTTGTAAAGTTCTGACTTTAATTCCCTGGGAATCTGAACCAAAGAATCGAGAGGAATTGTACATACCTGGTCGCTTGTGCACTGTCAGCACCTCGGTCACCCCCTCTGCCTCAGGAGGGTGACCCACCATGAAAGGGCCGACGATTGGTGTCTGGCCTTGTGGTTGCGTCAGCCATTTGGAGCGGTCAAATTGCCGTCCTCCGAAATTTTGGTTCTTTACTTAAAACCCTCAATTCACTTGCACCTGCGGACCGAACTCCTGCTGCACCGCACACAGATGTTTGGAACCCTTATATAGTTCAGTTCAGTTCAGTGCTTTAGTGGACGCAGGTTTGGTGAACCTCTAAGTCCAGATTGTGTGTTATTATGTGATAGGTGTGCATGGCGGTGGTGATATAAAGGGTGTGCAGTTTGTACAGTGCGCTATTTTGTAAGATCCTTTATATTATACATATATACTCAAGATTGTACAATATAATCGAATATGAATAACAAGGATGACATGAAAATTCAAAGATGTCATCGTTTGAACTTTAAAATTACCCCACAACCGATAATATGTAGGTTTATGTATTTCCCCAGATAGACTGACTATGTGGAGGGCTCGTTTTAAGCTCAAGGACACGACCTTCTCAATGAGTGAGGATTATCCCCCTGAAATCCTAGCAAGAAGGAAAACCCTGTACCCCATTATGAAAGCCGCAAGAAATGACAACAAAAAATCTCAGTTGATTGGTCAAACTCTTGAAATTGATGGGAAATATTACACCACCAGAACACTGTACACCCTGCCTGAGAAATATAATCCAGCCAATCTTGCCACCATCCAAAAAAACAACATTACTGCTTTCTTCTCGAAGGCCTCTCCCTTGTCAAACTTCTTTCCGGTTGACTTAGAGCTCGATGGCCAGCATTACACATGTGTAGAACAATTTTTTCAAACACAGAGAGCCATTTTTGGCTCTAAACCGGAAGTAGCCGCCAAGATCCGGGCAATCTCAGACCCTGCTCAGTGCAAGAAACTAGGGGAGCAAGTTGATGTGGATGATCGACAATGGTTGCCAGTGGCTAAACAGGCAATGAGAAAAGCCTGTTGGGCAAAATTTCGAAAAAACCAAGTTGCAAAGATGTGTTTAGTGCAAACAGGTGATTCGGACATTGCTGAGGCAGGCCCTGATAAAGTCTGGGGTATAGGACTCAGGCCTAATGACCCCAAGGTACACAGCAAAAATGCATGGAAAGGGCAGAACTTCTTGGGTGACATTTTAATGTCTATTAGAAAAGACCTAAATGAACTGTCTTAAGGACATTGATTCTTATTGTACTCCTTGCAAAAACTTGAATGGACAATGTTATCATTTACTGTCTATTACTAACTATATCTGGAAAATGCATTGTACATGTTCTAAAACATTGAATATAATCACATGTGGCCTTGTTATGGCCTTTCATTGTTTGGGTTGTTGGTTAAATGCATTGTTTGAATATGTTTGTGGACAAAACATTATAGCCTAAAATTTATATTTGATTGTCTATGTGTGTATATGGTTCACAGCAACAGTACGTTTACTTTGCTGCTGTCTTTTGAGGTAACACTGCAAGGACTTGTATTTCACATGGCTAGTAATTAATAATCTTGATATAGCAATGAAAAAAAAAAAAAAAAAAAAAGTCAGTTATTCACAAATTTCTTGGCAAGCTGCATGCAGACATCCGTGACAATAATCCTTAATTGGCAAATGTAACCAATTGTCTGGTGATACTTCTCCTTGTTAGATATCAAATAGTCCATTATTGATTATATTGCATAGTACAATAAGGTTTAAATCATAGCATGTCATCATTTTGTGTAATTATATTAACATAAAAAAATTAAAAAACAAGTTTAATTTTCACGTTCATTCAGAGTATTAGATATTGTTGTTTGACTATGTTGTGGCCTATTTATTGTTTGAGTATGTTTGTGACTAGATGTATTATTTGAGATAACAATGCTCCAAGGACTTACTTGTATATTCTGTAACTTTATAAGCTGGAATTTTATTACTTAACTATTTACTTTGAATAGCAATGAAACAATTTTGAAATTTATTTAAATTTCACGTATAATTTCAATAATCTGTGCAAGTTGCAAAGAGATATTTGCATTCGATAATATTTGATCTCAATAATATCCAGATGTTGCTGTTTAATAATGGATATGAATCACATACAAATTATTTAGTTCCCTAAATGTGCTGGTAATAATAGTATAATCTTCATGATATTAAAGTAATGATTTTAGATTGTATTGCAGATATTACTCCAATGTTTCTATGTACTGATGACACTAAGCTTAATCCTTTATTATTTTATTTTCAGTTCAGACATTAACCTCTCTGTGAAATTTGAATTTCTTGCGGCCAGTGGTAATACACATGCACACAGTGGTAGTACTATTTTTAAAATGAAATCTCAAATACTATGTCAAATGACAGCAATTTCAATTTTCAAAATACATTCTTAGATGACAGTACCTCTCTGGTAGATCTTCTTGAAAATAGTGGTTTGCATGCCGGGGATGACACTGGTGAACCTATATTATTTCAAAACTCACCATACTATGAAAATTCCGAATTTATTGATTTATTAAGTGAAAAATATGATATATTTTCTGTATACAGCTTAAATTGCCAGTCCATTAATGCAAAGTTTGAACTTCTCAAGTCTTATATTGAAATGTACAGTAGTAATGAACGTAAGATATCTGTAATATGCTTGCAGGAAACATGGCTCGCAGCGGACAGTGATACCTCACTTTTCCAACTTGATGGTTATAATCTCATTCATAAAGGTAAGTCATGCAGTGCACATGGTGGTGTAGCCATATATTTACATAAAGATTATGAATATGAAATAATAAATACCCACAGTGGTTCTAATATATGGGATGGTATTTTCATTAAAATCACAATTAATTATAACAATATTAAGAAAAAGATTATCTTAGGAAATATATATCGACCGCCAAGACCAACTGTAGAAAATATATTGACTTTCATTCAGGAATTAAATCAAATTATAAATAACCTACGTAACTATAAAAATGTGATAATCACAGGAGACTTTAATCTTGACTCGCTTAAATTTAGGGTGGATAATAATATTAATGAATATCTTGACTTTATGATATCAAATAGTTACTTTCCAAAAATTACCCTTCCAACACGGTTAACTAACAGACAAGGAACTTTGATCGATAATTTTTTTGTGAAGATGACTGAAAATTTTGGTGGTACAACATCTGGTATTTTACTGAATCAAATATCAGACCATTTACCTTATTTTATAACTCTAGATTACTTGCATTCCTCAAAACCAACTCATAGGCACATAAAGTTATCATCATCCAATCCTGAATCCTTACAAAACTTCAAAACTGAATTACAGAATGAACTAATACAATACAGGCTAAATGCATTGTTGGAAAATCCTAATGAAAGTTATGATAATTTTAATGAAATAATAAAACAGCTGATAAATAAATATTTTCCAGTGAAATATGTAAAATTAAAAAAATACAAACATAAAAGATCTAAATGGATTTCGAAAAGTATTCTCAGATCTATTTTATATAAAGACAAATTGTATGTAAAACTAAAAGCAACTCCTGTAAACAGTGACCAATTTCAAGGAACATTGACTAATTTCCGAACATACACTAGAATTTTAAGGCAAACTATAAACTTAGCGAAGAAAAAATACTACCATAACTGCTTCAATAAATTTAAATGTGACATGAAGAAAACTTGGTCAACTATTAATGAAGTCTTAAATAAAACTAAAATGAAAAAAGATTTTCCAGACTATTTTGAGATTAATGGCATGAATGTGTCAAATAAAAAGATTATTGCAAATGAATTTAACAAATATTTTATAGACATTGGTCCTATTTTAGCTCAAAATACTCATCAACCTGCAGGTAGATCCTATAAAGACTATTTATTAAACGCATTACCTTCTAACTTTGAATTTAAAACTGTTACTGTTGAAACAATTATAAAAGTCATTGACTCTCTGAAACCAAAGACAAGTAGTAGTTTAGACAAAATTTCAAACAAACTCCTAAAATATGTGAAAAGTGAATTAGCTCCACCATTAACCAGTATCTTTAATCAGTCAATACAACAAGGCATATTTCCAGACTTGATGAAACAAGCAAAAGTAATCCCTATATATAAGCAAATGGAAGATTACTTATTTTGTAACTATAGGCCTGTTTCAATACTGCCAAGTGTATCAAAAGTCTTTGAGAGGGCAATATATAACCAAATGTATGAATATTTCACCCAACTCAAAATATTTTACAAAAGTCAATATGGCTTTAGGCAGTTTCATTCCACCGAATTGGCAACTCTTGAATTAATTGACAGAATTACTTCTGCAATGGATAATAATTTACTCCCGATAAATATATACCTTGACCTTTCAAAGGCTTTTGATACACTTGATCATGAAATATTGCTATCCAAACTACACTATTATGGCATGAATGACTTATCCTTAAAATTCATAGAAAATTATTTGCTTAATAGAACCCAACAAGTAGAATATGATGATATTTTGTCCAATCCTTTAGTAGTCAAATGTGGAGTGCCCCAGGGATCTATATTAGGGCCACTACTCTTTTTAATTTATGTAAATGACATTGTCATTGCCACTAATAACTTTGATCCAATTTTATATGCGGATGACACAACTTTATGTGCCACTCTAAATACTCAATGGAATCATGACGATATCTTATGTTTAAACAGTGAATTACAGTCAATAACTAGTTGGCTTAAACTTAATAAACTTACAGTAAATGTTACAAAGACTAAGGCAATGTTATTTCATACTCCTCAAAGACAAGTTTGTTATCCAGTATTATATATAGATGATATTCCAGTTGAATTTGTAAACAGTTTTAATTTCTTAGGTATAATTCTTGATGATAATTTAAAGTGAACTCTCACATTAATATGATAGCCAAGAAAATATCAAAAACTAGAGGGATAATGAAGAAAATCAAAAAATATTTACCTACAAGTGCGCTTTTAAATATCTATAATGCTTTAGTATCACCACATCTAAATTATGGAATAATTTTATGGGGAGGGCAAACTAATATAATTTTTAAACTACAAAAAACAGCCGTTAGAATAACTACAAAAACTAAATACAATGCACATACTAGTCAACTTTTTAGACAGCTGAGAATATTGAAGATTCATGATTTATGTGCACTGCATGGCTTTAAATTTTGCTTTAAATTTGAAAACAATGTGTTACCTGATTACTTTTTGTCTGAAATGTTGCTCAGAAATACCTTCATCCTTAATCAAAGCCTGAGAAGCAACAACACGTATCTTCTGCCTGCTGTGAGTCATGAATTTGCAAGCCATAGCATAAGCTATAGGTTTCCGAAAATATTCAATGAAATGAATCAAAATATAAAAGATAAAATATATACCCATAGCCTAGATGGTTTCAAATATGTAAAACAAAATTTCTACAATCGTATAATGTCAATTGTGATTTAACTAATTGCTATATTTGTGATGGTTTGGGTTAACCGGTGTCATCTCTGTCATGGATTTACTGTCATTTATTGAATCGTTGTAATTTTTATTTATTAACTTTTATTTTTAAGATTACCACTGAGTGTCTGTCCCTTGCTACTGGTCGCAGGATTGAAATACATTCTTTATATTAAGACTAGGGTGGCCCCTTGGCAGCGACATCAAAGATGTCTTAAAGGGGTCACCCTACTTAAAGCAAATTATAATAACATGATTGTAATATTTTTCTTTTTTTTCTTTGATACCAGCTTTAAGTAAAATAAATATATCTGAATCTGAATCTGATGCTGGTGTGACTAAACTTTGACTAAGCCGATTGGGCTGCCTAGTCTCTGTTAAGTCAAACTTTTGCAAAAACTTTAGCCAAACTGAGCTGCTTGGATTACCTTGTCACTGTAATGCTTGGGCTGCCTAGTCTCTATTTATGGGTCGATTTAGCCTCACTGAAAATTTGGTTAGACTAGGCCGCTTGGGCTGCCTAGTTTCTATTTATGGGTCGTTTTTGCCTCACTGAAAATTTAGTTAGACTAGGCCGCTTGGGCTGCCTAGGCTGCCTAGGCTCTATTTATGGGTCAACTTAGCCTCACTGAAAATTTGGTTAGACTAGGCCGCTTGGGCTGCCAAGTCTCTATTTATGAGTCGACTTAGCCTCACTGAAAATTAGGTTAGACTAGGCCACTTGGGCTGCCAAGTCTCTATTTATGGGTCGACTTAGCCTCACTGAAAATGTGGTTAGACTAGGCCGCTTGGGCTGCCTAGTCTCAATTTTTGGGTCGACTTAGCCTCACTGAAAATTAGGTTAGACTAGGCTGCTTGGGCTGCCTAGTCTCTATTTATGGGTCTACTTAGCCTCACTGAAAATTAGGTTAGACTAGTCCCTTGGGCTGCCAAGTCTGAGACTCTGTTCTATGATAGATATATGATTATTGGAGTTTGGTTGAAACTAGACTTGATACTATCTTGAGTTTGTGTAGGTCCATGTAGGAGTCTAATTTGTTTGGATGTTGTATTTCATATGATGGTTCTTCCAGGCCTTATAAATTCTGTTTTAATGTGTTAAGGTTGTTTGCGAGGACTACTTCATTTGGCAGACTGTTCCAATAAATAACTATGCTATGTCTAAATGCATTTTTTCTGTGATTGGTTCTGCAGCCTCCTTCATGATACAGCTTTAGGTCATTTCCTCTACGTACTGATTGGTCCCCCTCTAATTGTATTGCTACTTTCGGAGTCATAAATATTGTGGAGGAGCTTGTATACTTCTATCATATCCCCTCTAATGCGTCTAAACTGTTGTGTAGTTAGGCCAAGCGTGCGGATCCTTTCCTGGTATGGCTAATTTCTTAGACCGTTGACTTGTTTGGTGGCTTGCCTTTGCAGATTTTCTAATCGTCTAATGTCTTCCATTAAGTAGGGGCTCCACACTGCTTGTCCATAATCCAACTGACTTCTAACAAGTGCTGTGTAAAGGGGGACGAAGGTTTTTTTGATGAGGAAGCTGAAGGTCCTTCTAATTACTCCCATATTTCTAGTGGCTTTTTTTTATTATATAGAGGGCTGTATGGAATGCTTTAAAAGCTTCCTGGTTCCTCTTCACTAGGTCCGTAGCTTTCTTTTGGTCCTTCACAAAGTATGAAAGAAGTGTCTTCCTTCTCGTGAAAAGTACAGCATTGTGTACCTGCCCTAAAGCTACCGTGGATTTTTCTTGATTCCCGCACAAGTCGGGCATGTCCACTGATGACTGCCCTTTATCGCATGCTTCCCTGAGTTCTGCCAACACTGTAGTCAATGGGCTAAATGCTGTTTCCAATCTAGTGCTGATAGATAAAAAAGCCTTATCAGTGTCTTTGGTAAGCGACATCTGTCTGTTGGGCAACAAATCCAAAATCACTGGGTCTAGCGCTTTCCGAACCAGCATTAGTAACTGAGACATTCTTCCGAAATCCTGTCCATTAAGACAAGGTGAAAACTGGGATCACAAACATATTTACTCAAGAACTGCAGTTCATTTGTAGACAAACTCGCATTTTGCACTTCAAAATGGGGATCAAAAATAGAAGACACATCACTGCAACTGGCACTGGAACCAGCTCTGGCCAACACGAAAGAAGATGCCTCTTCATCTTCATCCGAAAAACTCTGATCCTCTCTCTGATTCATCCCCGAAAAACCTGTAAATTTCAATGTTCTGAGTTTGTTTGGCAGTTTTGCTCAGTTTGGGAATCCGATAGCCATGCCAGTCACATTTGCTGCCTTAACCTTGACCATGGTCTACGTGCCCACGGTGCTCGTCATCATTCATGGACTTCAGCCCAGAATCTTCTGCACTTTCCGATGCCTGAAATTGGTCACCTGCCGGTGACAGCGTGTTCTGCGACAGGACCGCTAAATCTATAGGGATGATTCCTCTTTAGAGCCACATGGAGTATTGCAAAACTCTTTTGCTAGTGAGGAGGATTGGCAGAAACTGCCGTCACACAACCCAGCAAACACACAGCACACATTATTTCAACGCTGAAACAAGGTTTTACCATAACCTTTAAATAACTTTGATATCACACGTAGAATGAAAGTTTTTATAACGTTATTTCATGGAGGTTATTTTAACGTTGAGGTTATTTTAACGTTGAGGTTTGGAGGTTATTTTAACATTGAGGTTTGGAGGTTATTTTAACGATGAGGTTTGGAGGTATTTTTAACATTGAGGAGTGGAGGTTATTTCAACGTTGTGGTTTGGAGGTTATAATTATAGCTCAATGTAATCATGCACTCACTATATTGTAATTAATGTAATTAATACTTCAAACCAGATTAGAATGTTAGCAAAATATGTTGTTTCAATATTAATGCAATTTTTAAATCAAAACCAACTAGATTTGAAAGTAATTAAACCTTATATAATGTTGTATTTACGTTAATCTCATGTATGCATCAAAACCATTTTTTAACCAATTTTTTTTAAACCAAATTTGAATGTAATCAAACGTCATTTTAACGTTAATCTTTAAGTCTTTAATGACATTAAAACATTAACGTTAATCTCATGTTAATATCAAAACCATTTTTTAACCAAAATTTTTTTAACCAAATTTGAATGTAATCAAACGTCATTTCAACGTTAATCTTTAAGTCTTTAATGACATTAAAACATTAACGTTGAATTGTGGTTTTTTTTTGGTTTGGTAACGTTATTAGTGTATCTGGTGTAATATATCAACGTTGATTTAAGGTTTGTGTGCTTGCTGGGAACGCGGTCCACCATGATACTTTCGAGCAAGAAAGAGAAGTGATCACGTAGGCAGTGCAGTCACTAAAGCTAGTTTAATGTTTTGAGTTTGTCGAACTTGCTAACGAAATTCCTTCATGCAGTAGGTTGGTTCTAGACTGTCTAGATAATCAGTTCACCCGCTACTAACCGAGGTATCACTCTGATGAGGGAGATGAACTTCGGTTGGTTCAGTTTTTGGCGTTGCAACTCTCGTCCGACGTTTTGCATCCTTATGAAGATTCTAGACGTCTGATTGGCTGAGAGGCTTAAATTAATTATTTTTTATTGGTGATGATGGTCGACGATTATTCCTATTTAATTTGAAGTCAAATAAATTGAGTCTCACACATTTGGTTGCAGCCACTGAACTTTAGTATTTTCTTTATATTTTAATATAACTGACGCAATGAGGACCAGAATAAATCTTTAACATTTTAATGTACACTTACATGCATTTACCACTCCGAACTTGGCATCTCTGTCTAAAATTCAGGTATACTTATAGCGCGCTGTGCTGTTTAGTCCTGTAATCTGGAGAGTCAGTTTTTAATGGCTTCCAATAATGGAAGGTCATTCCAGTGATGCGGACCGGACTGGGTGGGGGTGGTCCAGGACCGCCAAAATAGGGGTGGTACAAGTCCTGTCCAGGAGAAAGGGGTATGGTACTCAGCGTGGACCGGTCCAGGAGGTGGTCCATTGGAATTTTTATTTATTTTTTTTGCGTGTGTAAATAATAATGTCAAACCTTATCTTCATTCAAAAGAATTTATTGTCCTTCAAAAAAAAAATGCTAAGCCAGCCACATAAAAAATAATTTCAAAAATCAGTAAGCATCATTCACATACATGGGAACAAAGTATATGTATATATATATATATATATGCCATTTATTATGGACACCCCAGGTGGAGTAAATTCTAGTTCGTCTGAGGCAATGTTTAAAAAGTCCTAAAATCTGCAATGAATGAATCTGGATTTGTCAGAGTAGCACCAGGTGGCAGTACCAGCGTGATGAGCTATCAGCTCCCTCTCCTGGAGGTGAGTCTGACAGTGCAAAAGGACGTAATACCTTGGAAGATAAATTTCTTCCAAGGTATTACAGACTGAGAGAGACTGTATTGCAGATTGCTGTATTGCATTAACCATATAAAGATTTCAGCCTAAATTTTCAATTCATTTTGATTATATCACTGACATCCAAACTCCCAAGTCGTTCTCTCTTGAGCACTTGTACTTGCTAAAACAGTACAGAAGACATTAACTGGAACACGGGCTAGGGACCACCAGGTCAGCTGCTTGGTTCTGCTGATCCCGTTTCCAACCAAAACAAAACTAGTCAAACGCACATAATAGCTCAATTTCTCACCAAAAGACGCCTCCTTTCGGAAGAAACTGGCACTAGCTAGCTTGGCCGGGAAGCGGAAGCTGGCGGAAATTGCCGAGCATTCTTCGGCAGAGGATCACGTGACTCACGACCTCTCCTGGCGGGGTGGTGTTCAGAGCAAGCGTTTTCGAAAATTACACCCTGGATTTTACATTGTAACACCCCTAGCATCAAGTGAAGACCCCCGAGAGCCAGGATGGATGCCTACGCTGGATATGGGGAATATATCCCCGAGGATTACATGGTGCAAGAGGACGAATGGGAGCGAGAGGGACTCCTAGATCCAGCTTGGGAGAAACAGCAAAGAAAGGTCAGCATTTCCTCACTATTCACCGGCCTATAACGGTGATCACAAGGAAGATTTCACTCCGATATCGAAGCAATGTGTTGTGTGTAAACAAACCCGAGAGCCTCTTTAATCTAAAGGTTTGTTATTGGCTATTTGATTAGATAAAGGTGAAACAATAGATCGCACCGGTTAATTTCCAATCCGCCATGTTAGGCCCAGCCGAGGGAGGAGTGGCCCGTCCGCTAACTTGGGTTGCTGCTAAAATTAACAGATCCCGAAATACATCCCCGTTATAGTATACGAAACAAGGGCAATGGATGATCTTCATAGTCTGTTTAAACATTGATATTTGTTTCAACACTTTTGTTTGCTCTAGTTCAAACAACCAACAGTGAACAAAAGAAAGAATTCGCTGATTGCATTCCCAAGTCCCAAAGCCCGTCACACATGAGTTGATCTGTTTCAAAGGGGGCTAGCTGAGTAGGGATTGAATAAGCAGCATGACTTCCCATGCTATTTTGCTACCTGTATAATCGAGCCTGTCTAGAGTTAATTAACATCTGAAAACCTGGCAGTAGTGCACTTTTTATGGGACAGTAATTTTACATTCATTGTGGATCTGCTGTCATCTGCCAATCCCAATGTGTGTCCATTTGGTCAAACAGCTGCTGAGGTCAGTGACAGCTGCCCACAGAAATTCAACATTCCCTAAATTGTCTTCTATATAAGTAATTTTGTAGTCATGGCAATTTTTTGTCTGTCCTAAGACTATATTTTCACCCCCAAAACACTGTTTCCCCCTTCAGTGCCTCTGCATATCATAGGCAGTCTAAACCTGGCCTGTACATGGTGATTGACAAGTCAGTCATTACTTTTCATCCTTGTAGATTGTTCTGTTAGGTTTGACATTTCTCAACCTAGAGCACACTGCTTTTTCATAATTTATCTGTTAAGAAGTTGTGTATAAACATTGTTGCTAGTTTGACAGAATGTAGTATAGGGGGGGTTGGGTCTAGCCAGCCAACCACAGACAAGCTCTCTCACCTCCCTGACTGTATAATATTACCAGCCCACCATACATGGAAACACTACTGCTTTCCAAGTTTTTAAGTGATGATTGGCATTTATTTTACTGATAAATTTAATGAATTAATTTATCATAAATGTACCAGTTAGTAGTCGCTGATAAGTAAGCGGATGTAATTAGTGTAACTGGTAATGATAGGAATTATCTAAAAATGTACATTTCAGGAATTAATGTTCTGAGCTCAATTTAAGTGGCACAAATACAGGATATGTTTGCTCCTGTAGATCTGGTTTAACTTTTAAAATGGTGTAACATCATTATTGCAATTAAGTGTGTAACGTATTAGCGGAAAAAGTCGGTGCTCTGAAACGAGAGTACATGCTGCTGGTGCTACATGCAAGTTCTCTGAGCTGCTCTGGGATGGGGTAGGGTAGCTGCTTGCAAAAAGCATCCTGGCTACAGAGGCAGGCACAGGCTGTACCCACAGCAACTGCAGCGAGCCAGGTATTAATAGAAGAATGTATATATAGTTGGGAGAGAGGTGATGGACTGCACAAATAAGCTAGAGCTCTCCCAGTGATGCTGGCTCCTGCTGCTAGAGCATCTCTCCTAACTGTTGCTTCTTCTCGCGTTATGTGCCATATATCGGTGGTTATGATATGGATTTCAGGGAGAACATTAAAAAGACAACTTAAATAGCACCAAAATGAGGCTGCATATTCCATACATAGCATGATATGAACATTAAAAGAGAACTTAGATAGCACCAAAATGAGCTGCATATTTCATACGTAGCATGTTATTTCAAATGCCTCTGTTTATTTCTGAGGACAGAACTGAACATGTCAAATTACATAAGATTTGATGATGCCCCGATCATTATAAATCTACCCCTCAAGTGATTCCAAGAACTAGAAATTGCTTAAGTTAATGTAGTTTGATTATGCTTTTAAATTTAATGACAGTCAATGTAATTGAAGAACCTTTTTCAGGATAAATTTCCTTTGAATGCAATATATATATGATTGAATATATCTCAGATCATTGTAAACCAAATAAAGGCAATATCACACAATTGTGCTGTTAACTTATTCCCCCTTTTCAGGTTATTTATAGTTTTAACAATGTTTAAGGTGTTAACCGTATTGTGCTGTGAAATTGTGAATTCCTCTATTATTAGAAAATTCCCACTGTGGTTGTAATTCTATTGTAAGCCTGGCTGGCATGTTTGATCATTGGATTATGCGAGTGTCTTTGTGCCACTTAAATTGAGCTCAGAATGAGAATGAAGATTTAGCTGGAGGTCAAAATCTCACACCTTCCTTTTATACAACAATAGTGACAATTGTGTTATTCAGGTGGAACGAAGGCTGAAAGAAAGGCTTGAGCCCTAAAGCTAGGATTTGTTTACAAGTTTTGTTCAATGGAGTAAGGAAATTAATAATTAGTCATAATAAATTTTCAATTTCAAGGTGAAAATCTTATCTGTAGCTAGCAGTGGTAATTATAATACACCGGTAAATATTACATTGTAAACCCACAGATTTAGTACTCCATGCTCTAATATACATATAACAGTGCTATAGAATGCAGTAAACACTGGTCATTGAATGATGGTATGAATCGTATGATGACCTGTGAGGCATGACCCCCCCCCCCCCCTCCTTTCCCATTTCAATGGTAGATCATTCATGATAGTCTTTTATGACGCCTGGAATGGACTGTGTTCGTATCATGCTGTATCATGTATATCATGCTAGTTTATCATGCTATTGACCGGTACATAGTACAGTTGTGTACATTTCGGAGATAGGGGTACGCTGTCCCGAATACCTGTGTCACGCATTGATAATTCTAACTTTTGTCAAAGTAATAAATATATCCCCATATCAAAGTGAAGAGAAGGCTATGTTTACCATGACAAATAGAGTTTTCCAAATATGGTGAATAGATGTTGTTGCGTGCAACGTTAGGACCGTATAAGTTCCTGTTTTGTATAAACGATAAAAGCCATAAGTCCATGAAAATGTATTCTACTAATTCATGATGAAAGTTGTAAAACTTACTACCTGTCAAATTGTCAATCAATAGTGACATTTCCATGGAATTGTTATCATGTATGATTATGCACTTATTAACGTGAAATGACTGGCCTGTTGTATGACTTGTTGTTGGGTAGTTCCCGGTAAATATGTTCTACAAATGTCATTTGTCAGTGTTTGTTGTTATTTGGATTAATATTTACAAAAAGCATCAACAATTTATTGACATATCCATCATTTTTTCAGCAACTTGCAGTGTGTACAAGGAAACGTGCTGACAACTATTCAGATTCATGGCCAATTTCTCACATCTGTGGCCCCTATTCACAACACAACCATGTTTATGATGATAATCTGTTATTAACACGTTTATGTGATGTATTGCAATGCAACCATAACTGCTAAATTTTGTCGAAGCTGAACAAATGTATCGATCACTGTCGTTAAGTGAATAATGTTTTTTTTTTAGTATTGCAAAGTGTTGTTAATTAAGTCATACAAATAGATGGTCAGTTGTGCAAATAAGTGGAGATTTATCATGGCATTTGAAAACTTAGTGCAGGGGAATTTGCATTTGTAAGAAACTTTTCTGGCTCATTGTAATCCAAATTCTTTATTTAAAATGACTTTTTAGTGTAAAATTGTATTAATTACATTAAATGGCACTGAAAGTTGGAAAAAAGCTGTGATTAATTTTAGATAATTAACAAGACTAAAGACTTATTGATTTGACATGCCCTGACAAGTTGACAGGCCCCCTATATGTGGGCATTATATAATTGCAATTGTCAAAATTTCAGTAATTATCTAATTGCTTTATTGTGCTAATTAGTAATTGTTACGTGTATGGGTATGTCATTGCCGGGAATGCATTCACTGTGTCCACCACGTGATTCAATAATTATACTGGATCACACTTTATTAACCAATACTTCACTGTATTTGGATCTGCTGGAAGAGCATTTGGGATCATGAATAAAGGTGTTGAGGTCAGTAAGAAGTAAAAGACAAATGTCTATGTTATAAAATCTAATTTATATAATGTTTTAGTCATTTTATTGCCCTCGAGCTCAAGAAGCAGGTCAGCAGTGCCAGTAATTAGTAATTAAGTGAACTCTGTTGTTCTTCATAGTTTAATGTGACGCCATGCTGCATTCAGTTATGTCAGTCACGTCCATGCAGTCCCGCTGGGATTGTCACCATCAACAATGCCATGACACAAAGCCTCTGGCTGGCTCTAGCCGTCTCCATCTACCAGGTGTTGTTTGTTTTAGAGAGCACAGAGGTTGGAAAACCCCTTCTCTGAATCATCAAGAATTAGCATTGAATTTCAGGCTCTACCTGTTAAATTATCTTGAGTCAGAGCTTTAGAATCAAAGACACATACTTGGATCTTCGGTAAATGGATTTTGTATCATTACTATGCACTGTGTATTTAGGTAAAAAAGTTAAAAAACAACAACATTGGCTTAGCTTCCTGTAATAATTATTAACTAATGCAGTTTTTGATTTATGTGCTGAAATATAATGTATCAGAGTAACTGGAATTATTCTGAATTAATGCATTTTATATTACATGCACATTTTCATGTGTCATATCTTTGGTACATGTGGGAATGGGCTGTTGATATATATGTAGGAGTAAATCAGAAATGTTTTGTGATAACATAGATAAGCCAGCCATGTCCAGCTGCTGTATCATTTCTAGATGTTAGAAAAGTCCATGACTGCATCTGTGGCTAACCAGGTGCCTTTATAACATGGCAATTGCATCCAACATCTGGCTAATGGAGAAAAAAACCCCACCCCCTACTGTAGCTAGGAACATCTAGAATTTGGGGGTTGGATTATGCCATTGAGTCCCTTGTAATTCGATGCTGAATAGTTCTATGTTATTAATCATTTTCACTGATGAGTTCAGGAAGCCATTACCTTGTATGGCCAGCATTTGAATGACCCAGATGAATGATGCTGCTTGATCAACTTTTCTGTCGAGACTCATTGTTTAGCGTTGTAGCCGCAGCTGTTCCTATGGGGATTGTGTTAATTTGAAATGCAAATGTATAAATTTGTTGTTTCTGAATTTAAATGGTGGCCTTTGTGAGTGTAGTGTGAAGTCTGATTTGATGATAATTGAGGCTTGTGTTTATGTGTTATACGATAGAAGGCTCAGTTGAGATGTGTCGCATTTCAGTGATTTTAATTTTTTGGTTGGTCCGAGCGAGTCAAACTTACATTCCCTAATAATCGAGAATTTGATCTTCTGCACTTCAGTTATATCAGTCAATTTGATGATACAACTGTATTGCCAGCTTAATTTCCTTTATTTTTAGTGAGTTCAGGGCTTCATAGAAACATCTTTCGAGCGTGTAATATCATGTCTCGTACATGTACAACATTTGCCTTGACATGTTTGTAATGCTGACCTGGTTCCCTTACCATGTTCTCAGGTATATTTTAGGGTAATGTGCACCTGAAGGCTTGGGTATTTGGGGCTGTGAGGAAGACAAATAGATTTGTTGCTGCTACACAAGCTGTTCATTGTGAGTCCATGATCCTCTATATAATAGGTCCTCTGTTGGTCTGGCTATAAATTTAGGGAGGCGACCTCTCTAGCAACATTTGACACATGATCATGCATAGGGCACTGACTCTCTATGTACATACATAAAACCTCTTAAATTAGAGACTCTGCTAAGGCCTCTGAATGAGCTACTTAATGGCCTTATCCCCAGGGTTAAATGTGCCAGGCTTAGTGCCAAGTCATGCCTTTAATACTCCTGCCTTAAATATGAATGCCTAGAGACATGCACATTCTTTAGAAAGTGATTTTACACTTTAATGTCAATATTTTTGTATCACTGAAATCCTTGCCAAGAGGGCCATGATTGCTTGCAGGAGGAGTAGATTTTATTAAAAGTTGCCTTGTGAAATTGAATGCATGTCCCATTACTCATTTCTGTCAGACGTCATAATTATTTTCATAACATTGCATGTTTAAATCACTCTGCAATGTACTTTCATTTGTCCTTGGATAAACCAGAGATCCAAATAATGTTTTTATTTTTTGGTGATTTCTGAAATTTTCTTTAAGTTTTCCAAAATTATTTTGCTGATGACAGTGACAAGGAAAGTTGAGAAAGCATTGGATTTTTAGGTTACCATTGAACGACATTTTTAATTTTTATCTTTATGATGTTTTCTGTGTAGATCAGTCATTGCTTGTCCAAGGCTTGACTGAGCACTCTACAAGTCATTGGACTTGGTGCCTCAGTGAAACCTGTGAAAACACTTGAAACTGAGCCTGTAATGTAACTGACACCAAGGTAAACAGTGCTAAACACTCTCCCAAACTGATACTGGGGTAGGGTGATAGCAGGACTGATAGTAGCACCCTTTAGCAGGCCTGCTTAGCCCCATTTGCTGGGAAGGTCAAGTTTTGTAGAGGTCACCACCCAAGAGTGACCCCGACCTTGGACTAAGCAGCCCTGAGTAGCTCAGATGTGGTTCTTGAATGCTACAAGCCCCAGTGGTCAGTAGTGGTCAGGGCCATTGGTCAGTTGAATTGATCAGATTGGTCATTGCAGGCTGTCACTCTGATCATGCTAGATCCTGGATACAGGCCGTAGCATACCAGCATGTGGAGTATAACACAGCAGTAGTTGTGTATATCCAAGGTGACCCAGTCAGTGCTGTGCTAATTAATATATGTAATGCGCTTCCTCTAACGTCCGTGCCAGGGGGATAAGCTCTGCAATTATTGCCCGTGCCGAAAGCTAAAATTTCATGCAATGTATTTTTAAGTAAACACAACTGGCGTATAAGCAAGAAATTAGGTTCACTTTACATGCCATACTTTATGTACAGTATATAATACTTGGCATTGACTTAATTTTTTCGCCCTTTTACTTCCAGTGTATTTATGACTACAATAAACATATCTTCAAAGTTTTGTTTAGCGATACACAAGTATAGTGCCACATCCTTGATGATCATTGTATTCAATTTCAATTGTTTTGCTATTGAATACTGTGAATTCCACATTAATATGGGATTAATTCCTGTTATCATAAGTGCATCATGATTTATTTATGTATGTGTCCCAAACAGTTGACAATATGTTTATAATACTGGACACTTCTATTTCCTTGGTCAACCCAGTTGGGTTAAACCTGGAACTTTCGTGTCTTGCAGACAGGAAATACCTAATTCAATGTCTGTCTCTTTTCAAACGTGTTTTAAAGAACTATTTTTTTTTCTCGTATTTTACCCCTTCTGGGTTAAAGAAAATCCACATGTTGAAAATTACCCTCTGCTGCTGCTGTTCTGCGTTGGTCAGAGGCTAAGGTGACTTTTGAGTTCTACATTTGCTGGCTTTTACCAACCCGCATTCCAGTCCTAGACTAATGATTGCCAAATTGATAAAAACTGGAGAAAAAGTGACATGCGATACTAATCGAAAGCCTTGCCTATCTTTTGGCTGTTTATTTTGGAACCAGCAAGTAAGGAAAAAGTACATCAATTGATACAATGTGATGGCGAAATGGTTGCAAGAACTTAGAACTTAGTGACTGTGAAATAGTAACGGATATAAGTGCAATTCTATCTTACTCCCTGTAAATTTTGCTTCAGACAATCAATAGCAATCTAATTGACAAAGTCTCCATTTACCTTATCAAGTGCACTGCCAAATAGTCCGTACACTACTGTATATATGAGAACTTAAATTAGGATCTTTTTTTTTTCACACAAAAATTATCTTGCTCATTCAATGGGGGTGCAGGAACTATCCTCAACCATCAGTAAAGCCTATCTTTAGCATTTTATGGGTATTGAATAATGCCATATATTTAGAAGCAAAGTGATATTATAAAGTAAAAAACTGTCCGTTGGATTCAAACTATTTTTAGTGTGGAATTATGTTATCAATAGATTCAGGGGTTATGGAAGCACAGTTTATACAATTTTACATAATTGATGGCCCTGCAGGCATTGGGTGATTAGTACTGATTACAGTCATGATGAATTTTGTATTATAACCTCGGTTGACCTTACTGTAAATGTCGGTAATCTGTATTGGAAATTTGGAAAATAAGTCAAGAGTAATAACTAGTATTTACTACACAGGTTTACAGAATTCATACTCCAGTAGAGAGGCAGTTATGCAAGGATCTAACCAGCTAACTATTGAAGCAGGTAGGCTGAGAAGTGCTATTAGAGCAAACGGCCAAGCTATGCTTCTGGCCATAGGATAGAGTGCTCTGGTCTGTTTGGTAATACTGTAGCCCCCCTGAGTGAGCAGACTGATAAATGGTCAGTGAATGGTCAGTCTGAAATGTCCTATTTATGGACCATTGTCTAGTGGCAGTTATTGCCCTTACACTTTGTTGCCTGCCATCAGGGTGTTGTGCAAATAGGACCTGAGCTTTTTGTCTCTCTGCAACCCAAAGGGAAGAATGTGTTGTGGTGAATCATTGTGAATTGCAGGCTGTAAGCTTAAGTGGCCCATTGGGTTGAAAAGGGAACAAATGATATGAAAGAGAAAAATTCCCATTGATTTAACACCATTGATCTGTTGAAGTGTCAATTGTGGTATTTTGAATAGAAATTCTCGGCCTTAATTTAAAGAGAAGTACATTTATGGGTACTTCACGTAAAGTACTGTAACACTGAATGGATGCTAGATTAAGGAGGGGGGGGGGGGGCAATTAGCACTCCTCTAGAATTGGAATGCATTGGCCCTCTGAAAATTGGGAATTGAAAAATAAGCTTTATAAATCATAAAGTAATTTATGATATTGCATAGACCATACGACTAAAGCTAAAGGTGGTCACAGAATTAACTGCATTTTAAAAAGAAAAAGAAGATCTGTCAGTGTGAAATCGAAGTGCATGTAAATGACCGAAGAAGATACCGTCTTCAAAATCATTTGCAGAGCAATTGCAAAAATTTCCTTAAAAACAAGACATTCGGGTCATGATTTGAAAGTGTAGCAAGGGTCAAGGCTATACTCCAACACTTCGGACAGCAGAGGGCCAGGATAAGTTATTATTGTATCGATCATGCAGATACTGGACGGGTGTTTAGCACCTATTAAAAATAAATAAATCGAATACATGTTGGTAAATCTGAGTTGGAAGTACCTGGCATTTAACCTTGAGAAACTGTATTTATAGGTACTCTTGACACATGATTACATGTTTAAGCATATATATCTTGAATAGATGCCTTCTCAGATTTTATGCTATTTCATGCTATCCAATGCAGAGAAACTTGAATGTCTTCAATATATCTCTTGAGAATATTACATGCTTCCATGTAGATTGCATGACCTCAGTAATTTCACATGCAGTCGCTTGATGTATTCAGAATGCTACACCAAATATTACACACGATCTTTTTCAAGATCATTTGACCGCTTTTTGGTGGCATGCATTTGCTAAGAATTAGCATGGTGTTAGGGTCACAGTAGCAATTATTCAGAAAGTAAAGGAGAAACACTACCACGTTATTAGTTCATTTGGCATGAAACGCTTGCATGAGTTATGAGAAATTCCATTTGGCACAATACACCTTGTCAATTGTGAACTCTTATTTAAGCAATTTCAGGTTTTTAGGCCAAAATAATAAGCCACTCGTGAGTATAATTAAAAACGTATATGTATTGCTTGTAGTTTGTCTTCGGTGAATTGTCTGCCTTGATTTTATATAGTTTTAGTTACATTGTACTTCTCTGTCTCATCTGGACTATTATGGATATGTAAATGGTATAAATTCATTGGATTTACATTTTCCCTAATGAATACACTGTTGTTTCTTCAGCAACACATTGCATTTCTTCCATGGTCATTAAATTGTAAGGCAACACTTAGCGCTACTACATGCATATTTCAGCGATCATGTAGCATCTTATTATGCGAATACTGAATACACGCTGTGGTGTAGCCCGTAGAGATACATGCATGACCTGTAGAAATCTGGCAGATAAGCTGAAGAGCCCCTTGTGCTGCGGTGTGAGAATGTTGGATATAAGCAGGAATAGCTATGAATTTGGCAAGCGTCTACCTCTGAACAAAAAATACTTTGCCAAAATAGCGATGCGATACCTGTCAGTCGTTCGCAATTATTTCTGTTATCTGCTGACATCCATGTCCAGCGATCCCTGGCCATCCATCAAATATTCAAAGGTTATGACATGTTGTATTGATCTCACAGGCTGCCCTGTCAAGTGAAGCGCTAACCATGTACTGACTGGTGTCCGGTAGGACTTGTAAGAATGTGTATCAGACATATCAGTCACCAAAATACCCCAATGTTTGTATCTGATCATATGCTGATAGTTTTGACAGTTGTTCAGAATTGGTTTTTATGAGATCAGATGATTCATCAAGGTGAGGCTGCGTTGAACTAAGCTACTAAGTCTGACATTGACATAGGTTACCATGACCTTGTTGTTGTGTGCTTTTGACCTTCACAATATTGATGTCATAAATCCACACGTAATAGACCTTGAATATATAACTGATCTGTTAATAATAGTGAAAGTACTGTGAATGTAAAGAAAGCTGATGTCAATGTTGAATTTTAAATTTTCACATTAAATTAATCGTTTGATATTTGTTCAGTCCTTCGTTAAGAGTACGTCGCTTAATTATAATAATATTTATGGACGTTATCTTGTTTAATTTGCGCAGTTGTCCATTCTCCTTTCACATTAACAAAACAAAAGGCTACAAAAAGTAAGAGGATGGGTCCATAGGGATGCTGAGGTGTTTGCTGATGGTCTGTTGCTGCTGAGGAGAGGGCAAATAGTGTCCAGGAAGATGCTGTAACTTTGCGAATAAGAGAGGACACTCGGAGAAGCAGAGAATGGCCATTTGCTCACCAGGCACAATAGCGTAACAAAAGCTGATTTAGAGATTTGCTCAGAGAAATTGAGGCTTGTTGTGGTTTACATTCTGCTGGGGATGTGGACATGGTGGAGTATCCAGTTGATCCAGCTCTGCCCTTTCTGCTGCTTAAACGAAAGAGAAATTGATTGTTGAGGGAATCGTGATGCGCAAACCTGAACTCCAGTCTCAGTTTTAGATAGTACAATATATATTGCTTTCTCCTTGGAAAAAAAAGAAAGAATTAGCAAAATTCTAGATAGTTGAACTTAGAAATAATGCAAAAGAAGATTGTGAATTTCTGTAAAGAAAGCATTAGCAATATTCTACATCATTGAGCTAGAAATGATTGTTAGGTAAACGGCGTAAAATATATGTATAGTTTTCCTTCCTCATTATTGTGGGATTGTGGGATTCTGCTGTAAAACTAAAATATGGGTATTTTTAGTGTAATCCAAACTTTCACGCAATTCATGGATCTCTTTCTCTGTCACGAGCTTTAAAGAAAAAATCCAAGAAGCTGTAATGTCATCTCGTTACTGTATCTTAACTCATGATATAACTGCTATTGATATTTACGTAGTTTGAAATAGAGAGCAATTTATCTGCCTCAAGTTGCTGTAAATTGTTATTTTAAAAAGTTTTGCTTTTTCACTGCGTTTGTAGGTGACATTCTTGAAATATATTCGTCAGTAAATTGTCACCTATGGTGTGTGCATGGATTTACTAGACTAGTAAAATCCATGGTGTGTGTGACCCAAGTGTGTTTGAAGGCTATGACAGCATGTGATGGGCTCATCTGCTTACGGGATCCGGACATGCATACCATGTCCTGTGCATTGTTTGACCTTGTTTAGCTTTAGCCTTTCTCTTGACATCGAGCTGGTTGTTTTGTTGTGTACCTTGTCACTGAGATCCAGGAAATAGGGATGCCCATATCAAAGGCACTCTGTTGTTCAGTGGGGAAAACTTATAGTAGGATTTGAAATGAATTTCCATTTGTTTTACAGTCATATTTTACCATATCAAGCGCGGAGAAGCGCATAATGGGCAGAAGTTTTAACAATAAGTTCATCCCCAACTTTCTGATTGTTTTCCATTGTAATTTCTGTCGTTTCTCTCTGACCCATGACAAATGGCCGTGATGAGCAAACGGCAAAACATTAACGCTGGAAAAATACAAAACTTTCAAGTTATTTGTTGCTTAGAGGTGTTTTTACCAGTTAGAAAAAGGTGGGGTTTGACCTTATTCTGCCCAATGTTTGCTTATTAATTCTTTATCTAAAAAAAAATCATGTAGACAATTATTTCGAATAAGAGCAGCCTTTGTGTTCATGAATGATATTCTTAAGTTTTGTGTCTTTTTACCCACCCGTTTACGGTTTAGCGATGTTTAGTCAAGGAGTAAATGATGTGTATAAATGAATTCATGAGATTATGAGTATGTCGACTCATTGTCGGGTGTGTTAATACTATGTTATTTGGAGATGATCTTCATGATCCAGTTTGCCATCATGATTTAGTAAATCTGATCATTAGGACTCGTCACACCCTACCAGAAAGGTTAAATCTTGTTGGAACATGCCAGATGGGAATTTCTGCATTTCAAGGTTCCAAATAGAACAATCTTAGTTCTTTGTGATGTCATTTGTTTGTGTCCAATAACCTTGAGTCGCATGACTCCCATAGGATACTGAGGATGGTTGATGATGATGATGATGACACCAAAAATGACAACTCAATTATTACCTAATTAATAGTAGTCTGTGACAACTTAAGTACTTCCTAATTAATTGTAGTCTGCACCATTGTTGTGATATGTCAGTCAGAATGACCAGTACATGAAAATTAATGCATTATCCTCCATTTCGGTCACTCCTAATGTCTGATAGCTTGTTGATGGCCTCAGATGTAAACTAGACATGGCCCAAGGCAGTTCAATTGATGATCTTCCTGTCGCATGATCCCTTGATCGATATTCTAATTGTGATTTATACCGATGCCATAGGTGCTTTTTGTTGGTTAGGTTTTTACGATATTGATCCAACGTCTGAGAGTCATTATCATGATTATATGGAAACAAATGCAGTATGATAAATACAGGTAGAAATCAAGATAAATTGCTCTCCATGGAGTTGATCTATGTATTGTGTATGCAAACATAGATATCCTATTACTTTTAACTAAGAAAATGTCACTTATAACTTGTTGTTTCTCTACTCTGGCACAATTTAGTGAGTTGTTACTAATTTTATATCTGATTTTCATTCTTGAATATTCTGACCAATTGACCACAGGGATGGTGACTGAACAAATATATATTTTTGTTGTTGATCAGTTGCCAAAACTAATTTGGCTGATAACATACTGGATTTCAGTGCTGTGTTATTGATCCGCATTAAAGATTGCACCAAAACGTTTGTTGGGGTCACATAATGATGATGATGAGTGAAATTCTTATCATATTGATTTGTTTTATAAATATATGTAATATTATGAAATGTTACAAATTGTATCATCGTTCAAAACCATTTATAGCAACAGACAGCGGGATGTGACATTTCAACTTCTTGGTCTCGCGTGTGTCCATGGAGAAAAAGTCAAAAACTGTGTTAAGGCAGATTGTTGCTTCTTGGTTTCCTTTAAACATTGTTCAACCAATTTTAGTTCACAACTTTTAGTGCAGTGTCAGTGATGTATAGAAGCTATTAGGTCTGACCAGTGGAAATACAATTTCCATTCATCGCAAGAAAGTTTGGTGGTCTTTCGACTGCATCATCAGCTGGCTGTGATACACTTTGCAGGTAGCAGTGACTGCATTTTCTAAACTTCAGAGGCAAGAAAATAAATATTTTGGTATACCTTTGATTAAAAAACAGTGGTTTGTTTCACATAACACATTGCTTCAGTTCTTGTATCAAATTTAAGTTACTTATTATTGTTACTGTTCTGGTTTAACTGGTAAATGGCTTGCTGGACTTGAAACTCTGATTTTTTATGATGTTTGTAAGAACTTTTATTGCAGTTTGTAACTTTATTGGTGCTTGCAATTTGCAGACATTCACAGCATGGTGCAACTCTCACCTCCGAAAAGCCGGAACACAGATCGACAACATAGAGGAGGATTTTCGAAATGGCTTGAAATTGATGCTTTTACTTGAAGTCATCTCGGGGGAACAACTGCCCAAGCCAGACAGAGGAAAAATGCGTTTTCACAAAATAGCCAACGTTAACAAGGCCTTGCAGTTCATCGAAAGCAAAGGTGTAAAACTCGTGTCTATTGGTGCTGAAGGTAAGTCACAAAATGTGGAATTGTATTTGATAAAATGTATTTTTGAAGGAAATTTATTGCTATCATTGTGTTGTTTCGTTTTCATTACCATTCCATTACATCAAGTAGGACTGTAATTTCTGAAAGTATCTAGCATTAAGTAGGTTGGTAAATTCATCGTTGAGAGAATATTTCAATCGTTACATGATCTTAGTAATAGTTATATCCCGAACAGGAGAGAGTTGACTAACATTTTTGTTGGGTATATCCTGATGCCGAACTAGCTTATACTCCATTAGGACTGTTTATTAATTTATTGCCCCACTCTGGGGAATGTTTTCTTGCATAGTAAATATGACTAAAAATTCAAGTATACAATATTTTTGATTACTATAACATTTTGTTGGTTATATCCCGCCCGCTCAGAACAATAGGAAAACAGTCTTAAGTGGAATATACAGTGGTACAATACCAGTTTAAGTTCCGTGAGTTAAGGAAAAGCTTAGGTAGACGAGGATAGTACGTAACCCTGTATAAATATAATTGTATAATAACATATATCTTTGGTAAACGGCCCAGTGCTTACACAACTGCTTGTCATATTTAGTACAAGGATGTGTAAACATGGTAGACAAACAGAAATGGTCTGGAACCATTTATCTTATGAATCTGTCCTTTTATGGTTGTGAGATTCAGTTGGCTGTGGTATTGAGAAAATGAATCATGGGGTTTTTTGGAAGTTGCTCAATAGCGGGCAGATAATGACACAGCCAATTGTAAGTTGTGTTTAAGTGTGCGATACTGGGTGTATAAATAACTTGCACTGTGGTTTATGGATCCTGACATCCTGTATAGTCCGTCTCTGAGCTAATTAGTTATTTTGCCTCCGGGAAATCAAATATTATTTTGGCAACGAAAATTAACATAGCTTTCACGATAGGAAATTATTGTTATTTATTTCATGTTTGTGTACGGAATGTCTTGGTGTCACTTTTTGTATGCATGCCTTGGTTTGTTTTCTCTTTGGTGAACTGCACCGCAAAGGGCTGTTTAAGAGTGCACATTTCCTCTGATTGCCAACAACATTCTTTTTGGTATGATGTGTTATATGAAACGATAGTCGCTGGAGCTTCTCGTGATCTCTGATCCATGACATCGTTCGACATGACGCATTCCTCAGATCAGATGAGCGCAGGGAACTTTTGTTGCAATTGCATGTATATCAGAAGCCAGATATAATTATGCCCACTACACTCCAAATACTTGGAATTACAAACCTCCAATGGAATTACAAGCCTCTAAATGTCAGGAGCTGTTTAGTCAGCCAACTAAAAGTTTCTCATCTTTCACCCTTGAGTACAACTCTTTTATATAAATATCAAATATGTCCTGTTAAAGTTCTGACTTCTTAGGGCAGTAACATAATGTATCTTATGTCAATCCTTTTGAAATTGCCCAAATGATAAATTAATAATTCCTTTCAGACTTCTATGACTTTGCAGAAATAAGATATTTCCACACGTCAGAAAAGTAATTATGTGGCTCGGACAGTGATTTTATATAATCTCCAAAATAAGTGCCAGAACGAACAGTTGCTTTTGTGTAACTATGAATCTCGTAGCCCAATGTATTACATGTTTTGTTCGGATTTTGGTTTGTCATTCATATCGTAAAAGTTTGTAATTCCCATGAAATTCACACTGCGTCCACGGTCAGCTGCTTTTAAAGTCTGGTTTGTCTGTTTCGAATGTAGTCAATGGGAAATATGAAGCGAATATTCCTGAAATTGAATGGCTTGTAAGATCGGCATACTATAACATAGGCAGTTATCATTCCAGGGGCTATTGCAAATTCATTGGAGTCTGCTGTGATTGACAGGGTGTTAGTGATGTGGCCGTATGTGGAACCTATGAAGCCTCTGAAAAGGTCAAAAGGTTGCGTAAGGGTCTGAAAGGTCAAGGTGACCTGCTGAGGAAGTGGCCAGTATTGGTCAAGGCGATCCTGGATTGGGCACCAGGGAATGTCTATCTTAGGGCCAGGGGTCACTTTGCTGACCATTGGCTGACCCTGGGTGGCCCCTTTGAGATGTTTACAGACTCTGCAAGCAATACTCTTCATCTGCTGCTTCGGCTGCATTTGTGTCATCATTCCTGGTGGATCGTTTCTGAAATGTAAATCCTTGCAATCTGCAGAATGCGCTGAAACCCTTGCTATTGATCTGTCCATGCTCATAACAATATATGCATGTGCCATTACTGTAATGAAATAATGTATGTTTTTATGTCGGTGATTTTCACTGATCAAACTAATTCGATTAGAATTAAAATATGCATCCCGCAACTATTGCATACTGCAAAATGAAAATTTTCCATAATATAGATGCATATATGTTGGTGTGAAGTACACGTTTTATATTATCACTTATGTAACCCATAATGGGTTACTTTTTGTTAATTGAAAGCATTGCACATGTTTCTGTGCAATATCATTGGCACTTTTTCATTACTCGGTACATGTATGGGAGGATTAAAATTATCATTCTGGAATTTAATTTACTTAATGGCTTTTCAAGATCCGCATATTTCAATAGAAAAAAACAAAATATTTTTGTTGGTGTCGGTCTTCCTAAACTACACGGGAATTTTGACGTCATGGAGTCAGTCACAGATATGATGAATCATGTCATGAAAATACTTTTACCTGGTGAAGGTATTCAGGTCATGTTGAATGTTTGGTGTGCTATGTGGGTACACTGAGTTACTCGTTGTGGGGGATCTCAACTGTGTCCCTTAAGTGCACTGTGCAACAGCTGCTCCCTCTAATAAGAGAGTTTGTCGTTATTTCCTGATCTGATTCAGAACATTGATATATTTTATTACATACACTCTATGTTCTGTATTATGTGTCAGGATACACTTGAAAACAGGAGGTGGTTGGTTAATGACCCCAGGAACGAGAAAGAGCGACCGTCAGTGTTTTTGAGCGGTGTGACAGTTGGTAGCATTGGCTGGCTGCACTCTGGCCCTGTGACAGATTTTCGTCTGTTTTCATTTGCTTACTTAACGCGACTGCTCGTTTCAACTTCAGCTTGATGGAGTCCAAATAAAAATATTTTATTGATGTAAAATGGTATTTGGTTTGCACCATGTTTAAACGTGTTAAATAGCCTTTACCATTTAGAGCCAAGATTTCTCATGTGTGCACCACAGCGGTTGTGTTTAATAGTTTTTTTTGCCAGTTATACCTTCGTTCACTGTCTGGTCGTGATGTGGGAATTTGGTTCAACATCTGCTTGGTATAGCTTTGATGAAAATTCGTTGGTTTATTATTTTGCCTTGCTACAGTAAGCATTTACCAAGGCAGTGCAGCACCGACTTAATCGAAGTTAGAACTCAGGAACTCGTGCACTTTAGTGTTGGGATTGTGTTTGGTATTCAGTGCACTAATTATGACTGAGGTCTTATGCCTAACCTTGTTGTGCTTATTAGCCAGAGTTTTCTCCAAGGGTGGTGGATCCATTGATATAAACCCCTGTGGCCAGAGCAGTGCATTCACATGATTCTTCTAAAAGTTCTGATATATGACCTTTGCTCTTATGCTACTTAGCAGAAGTTAGTGTACGCTGCACTCTATCTAGAAATGCTTAAGTGTACATGTATGTTGGTGTCCTTATGTATATAAGACTAAGCACTTAAAAGAGCAAGGTACTGGCAAATTAGACCTCCTTGTTTAGTGACTAGATGCCGGAGTCACGTTTAGTGGGAAGAATTGATCATTATTAGAAGGTCCTATTAATCTGAAAGTTATGATACTTTGATTTAATATGTCTGGGAATTCTTGTTTTCAATTTCTTGGTAAAGGTGATCCAGTAGTGCCTTTTTATATTATCTGTGTCTTGGCTGTCAAAGAATCAAAGAAACATGCAGATGGCATGTTGAAATGTTGAATGCTGAATTTCATTATTTCCATCCATCGATTATCATTTGATTTAGGGTTTTTGGCTCAAGTCGTCAATTTGGGATAAGATGTGCCCTTGAGTCGCTGCAAGGCATTGGATTCGTTTAGAGCAAGTGTGGGCAAATGTTCATTACAATGATACAATTAGCAGGATCAATAAGTAGATGATCTTATTGTTCTGCCTGTCATATTTTACTGAAGCTCAACAGTTGACAACTTGAGTCGTTTTGACATATTTGAAATAGGCAAATGTAATGATGAGTTGTCTGTGTCCTTCACATTGTATATGCTATCCCTATTGCCTGTTCAACAATTTCATTTATGAATGATTCAAAAGTGCTATCTATGATTTTCCTACTCATTCGGTTTGTAGAACATAAAGATAGGAGATGATTAATCATATTTTAATTGCACCCGTATTTGACCATGTATGAGAAATGTGTCGTCAAAAAAAAGAAGTATTATTTGAGTCACATTAGGATGTCATGCTGGACTCATTCTTGTGGTATTTCACTGACCAATACTCTGGCCATTGTGGTTGACCAGTGAGGTTTCCTGGACATGCTTTATTGACACTGAAAAGTGATCTATGTCAGCTTCCAACTGGCCGATGCTATGTTAATTTCTGTGAAATCCTGGATACTGTCATTATCTATTTGTGTTGCATGTCCTGTCGGCTGGAGATAGGAAGTTCGGTATTTGGTTCGGAAATGTTTCGGAAAAGATTATAGAATCGTTATCGTGAAAATATGATAGAATCGTTATCGTAAAAGGATTGAAATAAATGTGTAGCATTATTACGAGTGGTTTAATTTCCTCAATTTGTCATGCATGACTTGTTACTTACTAGTGTGGAACAATCAAGGATAACATTCTGTTAACTCATGCTTTGTTAATCTTGGCCAAACAAGCTATTTGCTAACCAATCAGTTTGTTACTAACTTATTTCATTCTTGTCACTGTCCTATTCGTTTGTGACTTATCATCGGTAATTGCAGTACCCATGGTACTGGTAATTGTAAGGAAATTGCTAAGTCATTACCATGTACACTACAGCATCCTGCAAAGGGACCTGAACAAGCATCACCCAAATGTTGAATGATGTCACAATCTCATTTCATAAGTGACTTTCTTTTTCCTTTTGTGATATTAAGTGCCATAAAACAATGTAGATTTCTGCTGGTTTTGAATGCAGTTATGTCTTCCAGTAGAAAGTTACTATAACTAATCATAAATCTGTGTACCAGATACTTTACTTTACTGCGTATAAATATTGTATGATGTTGATTGTTAAACTACTTCGGTGTTCTGTATAGTTTGGTCATATATTAGTGTCTTTGATTGAAATATTTCATCCTTTTGTGTAGCTTTGTATGGGACCCTGGTGTGTTAATTGAAATGGGTGATTTTAATGGTCATTCAGTTGAATTGAACAGTAGCATTGGTGTAATGGGAGGTCATGTCCTTGCCGTCTAACCTTGAATTCATTTGTATCCCATTCATGGAACACAATACAATCAAGTCATTGATCAGGGTCAGTCAAATTCCTGCATCATTTCAAGTGCCCAAGGTGAAATAGAATCTAGTCTTCACTTCCAAAGTTCAGTTGTAATGTCCATGAAGTTATTGGTGATTGGACTAATACTGTCGAATTGTACATTGGCATGGAGATTATTTTAGGGAGGAGGGGTTCAGGTCTCGGTTCCGTAGTTCTGCAATAGTTACAAATTTGATAAATTAAATGGCGAATGTATGCCAAATGAATAAACTTGCAAGTGAAACATTGTTAAATGCCTCCTAACTGGTGAAGAAAACTAACGGTCATTGGTTAAAGATTTAGTAATTTTTTCCCTTTATCCGAGATTTAATGACTTGTATTACAAACATTTATTATAGTGGGTGCTTAAAAAGTGAATGGCATCTATTCAAGTACATCATATGAAGTTTCAAATTACTGTATCAATTTTTAATAATAATAATCTTTATTCAAGCTAAAGGCATATATATATATAAATATGTGTTTGCAATACATTACAATATTTACAATTAAGTTAAAAACAGGACATATCTCTAAAAACCAGTAAAAACGGCATCATTTGTATGCGAAGTAACACATTTTTTTACAATAATATAATCTTTCTTCATTTATCGGTTTATAACTGGCATATATATGGTTGCCCACATTAATAATATTACCCAATGCACCATATATTTGGCGTAATCAAAGCATTATCAAAGCAAAGTGCACTAAGAGCCATAATATACACATGATTCGTGGTGTATCAGTGACTGTATCAGCAATATTGATAGGTTACTGATGACTATATTTTACCCTGGGGATACAGAGGAGTATTCTCTGTGGGGACTGTGTACCTCTCTGACCCCTGCGAAGTGTACTTTCCACATTGAGCTTCTCTGCTCATGCTCTCGTATTGCCTCTGTTCTCTACATGAGCCAGGTGGGGTTTTGGCTTCCGCTGGAGTCTGCACAGCCTGAAGCTGTATATTCTAAGGGAAAGGGGGGGGGGGGGGGTACTTTAGCTCCTAGAAATGTGTTGCTAAAGTACAGGCCACTAGCTCAAGCTATGGGTAGGCTGATGAGAACTACATAGACGTTGGCAAACTTTCCTTGTGTATTATAGTATGATTGTGACTGTCTTATTGAATAATGCTGAAATCAAACCTACCATAACCAATGCTAATCATGCTGGCGTTCTCATTTGACCATCTTTTATACGCTGCAAAGTTAGTACTGGTGTAGGCATACATTATACATGTATTCATATTCAAAATAGAAATAAATGTTAAGGCACAACATTAATGCTCTGTTGTGAAGTCATGCTTCCTGGAACTGCAGCTCTACTTCTTTATTATGAACAAATTTGTATGAACTTTTTTGGATTAATAATTCGCCCGTCATAGGTTGCTTAGCTGCTGCTGTCAGGTGTTCCTGCGTTGTTTGTTCGGTCAACATGATGTTGAGATGATTTGCTTGGGCCCAGTGGTGTTTGGTGCTGAGCAGGCGTATTCTCTGGGCAGGCGTATTCTCTGGGCTTGCTGGCATTCCTCAAGAATCAGCACTTTCCTCCCTCACCTTTGTCTGTAGCCCGCTAGAACCATCCACCTGTCTCTGATATTTCATGTTGTTCATGTTGTAAATGTGAAGAAAACAACCTTGGCCTGGCTGACCGTTGCTCCTGCGAGCTACTAAAACAGTCTAGCTTTAGTTGTGAACAAGAAGCTGTGCCCTAAGTTCTCCAAAATCATTTTGATAATGATTAAAGTATTAGTCGTGTAAATCCTGAGGCCACAACATGACCAGTGTTTGATTACTGGATGTGTGTATAAGTCACATATGTAAGAAGTTTAGTGATTATGTTAAAGTGGACTGACTGTCATGCAGGTGTCTCCAGCCAGATATGGCTTGGATCAGCTTATTGTAGCTTCAGCTAGATGGTTCCAGCTCTAGTTGAATGTTCGATATGGGTAGTACTGTATAGTGTGTCTTGGTTCTTCTCAGAGGATAGTAATTTACTAATTTTGAATGTACGCTGTCAGCAGTATTCTGTTGTGAAGTGCTGACCGTTGTAGTTGTTTATTTTCAGTATATGGATCCGATTACAATGGATTTTTAGAACTGACTTGTGTTTGTCTAACCTGTGATTAATGGAGTTTTGATCATCGATCATGAATTAAAAATGCTACTGATGTGTGTATCTACCTGTGAAAAGGAGATCCATTCTTACATTGCCCCAACCAGAAGAAATACATTACATTGAAATGCCTTTGAAAGCTTTGTGAAAGAATAAATCCTGGAAATGAGCTTGGTATCATTAGACTGGTGCTCTCAGTTGCTCTAAGGCTCAATAGGTTCCCCCCCTAGCATAGCAATAAAAAAATAACTTAGGGACTGCCCAAAAAAAAAAGCAGTCTTAGCATAGTGAGTGTATAGTACACCATTTGTTGCAAGTCCTTTTAGCCGGAACTAAAGGTCACCCTGATATTTAGTGTTCTGCCCAACTACATATTCGTTATTTTGTTGGGAAATTATAGTACTACAGAGCCTGTAATCAGTTGAGATAAAAGGGTAGGCACAGTAGACATAAGTGGGGTCGCAGTGACCTTCCAGTATATCTTGTTAACTTGAGAAAATACATAGGTTAAGCAAAGCTGGATTGTCAAATGGTTTATGTTACACTAAAAAAAGCTGTCCAAATGAAAGAAAACGTTTCTAAATGTCGAATTTAAGAACCCAAATTGTTTAGATAGAGCTAAATTAAAAAGAATTGGAGGAATTTACTTCATCGACTTTGTTTACATTTTAGCTAAATTATTCATTGCAATGTAATGAAGAGCGTCGTCTATTCGCGATTTCAGAGTCATTTTATGAAAAATTAAGGTCTGAATTGTTTCAATTCATGCTACAAGCTAAACATCTACACATTTCGAAAATCGGACAAAAATTGAAGGCACTGAATAATAAAATACATTATGAACTGACGACGCTAATGATGTTTGTTTATGCCTCGTTTTCATCTAATTGGCCATAAAAGACGGTGCAATGTAAACAAATCAGCAATTTTTGATGGCATGAAAAATTAAATGCTAGGGGAGATTATTAATTTTATAGAGATATAGTGAACCTAGTATTGAGTGACAATCCAGCTTTAAGAAGAGATGTCGAACTCATTTAAAGGGACTATCATATCATTATATATATATTTACGAACTGCAGGTGTCTATTGAAGATAAGCAATCAATTATATAAATACATTGCACTCATAAGTATTGTTTGGTCATCTGTTCATTCATAATTGCTGCTGTCATCCTTCATACATGTCATTCCTTCGAATATAAAATTTGTACTTTTTCAATTTCCTATACTATGTAATATGAATGTATTTATCACTTGGCATGTCTTAAAGCACAAACGTATTCCTAATAGTGGATTTTCACGGAAGGTTCTCAATATTTCCACCAGGTGGCTATGACAGAATACTGCAATTCTATTGGCTGAAAAAGTTCCCGCCCTTGGCTGTGATTGGCTGAAGCAAAGTGCATCCAAGCAGCAGTATTTTTAGTGCATTTTAATGTATATTTGACACCTTATCATTCAGTTGATTTTTGTTATTTTTCTGAGAAAGTTATATTTATTGAATAAGTCAGTGATTATCTTCTACGTCTGAAAAGCAAAATGAGTAATAAGAGGAGAGGAAAGACTTATGTCCTGTTGAATTCCGGGCTGCTCAGTGAAAAGACTCTATTGTATGTGGTTTTTGATTTGCAGAAATTGTTGATGGTAATGTAAAAATGACACTCGGTATGATCTGGACCATCATCCTGCGATTCGCCATCCAAGATATCTCTGTAGAAGGTACGTATTACGATGATTCGAATTGTACTTGTGTATCGCAATCATAAAACAAACAATTATGACACCTGATGACATATTTAATAGAGAGAAATGTAATATGTAGATGTCTTAGAAGGAAGAGAAATAGCTCATCATGTCAGTTTTTGGAAAAATAGGACGTTGGGTGTTAGACTTTTTTTTCCTTCCTTTTTGATGTTGAAAGCTACCTGTTTTTATAAGAAAGTTTTTGAAATGATCATAATTATTTGTTGAAATTTTCCTGAAAGTTTCTATGGTGTCTTAAAAGGGGAACTTTTAAATTTTTATGACGTAATTTGTTCATCAGGCTTCATTATACAGCATGATGGAAGCAAACCGTACACACGACGGTCTCTCGGTAATGAACCATGCATAAGAACGGTGTATCATTGTCCCAACTATTAATGAACATGATTGAATACTTTTGCTTTTGGGGTTCAGCATACTTGGGATATATAGGTATGATGAAGGGTGGGCATTTAGCGGAATTTGGGTCCGGTGATATGCGTCGATACAGTAAGTTGGGATGAAGTAATTTAGGGTTACTTTCAAAGTTATAATTGAAGAACTGGACTCTTTAATTTTTTGAATTTATTTGTTTAATTTTGCGAACAGCAAATGAGAATTTCTAGTTAAGATGTTACAATTCTTTTTTCGATTAAGTTGGTTCATGTTTCTGGTTGAAAATTCTACGACCAAGTTTTGAAGGTCTTAAAGTAATCTTTGTTGATACAATGTAGTATTGAATGTTGTCTTTTTATTCAAATGATAAATTTGTTAAATATTATTATTTAACATTAGCTTATTGTGATTTTAATCGAGATGATAACAGCAAGCGAAAGTTATATTTCTTTTGATTGTCATCTTTTATTTTTATTTTATTAAGTGTAAACCAAGAATAAATATATGAGTCGTAATCAAATTTTAATTGAGATCTATAAAAATATTCTTCAACAACATTAACGAACTTCTGGACACCTTTGTAAAGAGAAACTGTAGATGTATGTTGAATTTGTGTGACTGCTACAGAAATGACGGCCAAGGAAGGTCTGTTGCTTTGGTGTCAGAGGAAAACGGCGCCCTACAGGAACGTCAATGTGCAGAACTTCCACATGAGGTAAAACTCCAGCCAGCAGACTGGTTAAGCAGTGGCTGATGCTTCAAATGGTGTGGTGTGATGGGTTATTGCTGGCAATTCTTGAACTCTGTGGCTGATAAAATAACAAAAAAAAAAAGAATTATACTATACTAAATATATGGTGAGATGAAGAATGGGTTATTTTTGTATAAGGGGAGCTTATTTTGACAATATCCATGAATGGTGGAGTAGTGTCAACTTGGAATCTTTTGTTTAATTGTTGAAAATACTGCCACTGAAACAGGAATTGCCGGGCGCCATGTTCTTGCCTGAGATAATTACGCACTTTAATATGTTTGCCGTTTGAACCTTTAGGATGCACATTTGCAGGCAAGGACATGCTTGGGGTGGGGTGGTGGACTGGTGACCGGGCATGCTAGTGACCAGAATTGATACTAACCATACTGACACCCTTTGTTTTTCTACCCCATAATCATTTCAGAAATGACAGCTAAGGAAGGTCTACTCTTATGGTGTCAGCGAAAAACTGCACCATACAGAAACACCCATGTAAAGAATTTCCATCTGAGGTAACCTTAGAATCCCGTATTTTAAATGAATCTTGTGATCTGTACTGCTTCTTGGAATTAGTAATCTTTTGTTTTGGCTGGATCAGATGTTGTGAACCACATGCGTTAGCCGGCAATTTAATCATTGAAATACACTGTGTACTTAATGGTAAGAAGGGTGTGCACTCCACAAGACTTGGGAAGACTCAGTAGCCCAGAGACGGCCTCTGGTTGGAAGCAGAGCATTCATTGGTTTATGGAGTGCGCAAACCTCTCTTGTATTCCATGTCGTTCAATTATTAAAAACATCGGCTGACGCCTCTGTGTGTGTGAACCCAGATTTAGGTGCCCATTTGAAAAGTTCTGTAAAATCTTTTGGTTGTGGGATATCAATGATTTGTATTATTTTAGGCGCGTCTTGACACCCTGTTGCCAAATTCCTGTGTAACTTACATGGGTGATGTCGTATTAAAAGTCGTTGTTTTGTGGTATTTAGTGAAATTATTTCATCTGGTTTGTTTTAATTCATAGACATACAATGCATTTAATTTGGGGAAACTATGTTAAATAATCTATTGGAAGCTCTAATTCCTTTCGTAGTATTTTCTTCCTCTTGGATTCTACTTGTTTTCTTCAAGTTTGAGTTATTCAGTGTTGTTGTACAGATAGCTCCCTGCTTGACTATTCTTCATGTTATCACACTTTCTTCTGATCACTTAAGTGCTCTGAAGGTATCTTTAAGATTTCTATAGAAATTAAAATTAATTAAGTGTTGGTAAGTTGGCACAGCTTAAGTGTTGTAAATTTTTCACTGTAAAAAAAAAAAAAGAGAAAATATCCATTGTTTATTACGAGTTCAGATTGCAATTTCTTTCAAGATCATTATCATCATCATCTTCTTGATTCTTAGTTGTCATGATTAATCTTATTTATATTTTACTGTATTAAGTGTATTTTACTAGAAATTGGAATACATTATTTGTTCAGTTGGTGAAGTAAAATAAGGAATATGAGTTCTTTCCACCAATTGTTGAATGTTATTTATTGCTCTAGTGAAGCATTTTTACTAACTTACTAAAAAAGTACTTCAGTAGCTTTACTTCAGTGTATCAATCAATTGCTGTCGGGCATGCATGTATAGTTTTCCTATTTGATGTCTTTGCATGTTTAAAATGACTTGCAGATATATTGTTTCATGTATAGATACCCATGCAACATCACTATCTGTTGAGTTGAATGAGTAATTTGTAATGTTATGGAAGCGGGTTAACTGACGGCATTTGTTCATTTACAGCTGGAAGGATGGTCTGGCGTTCTGTGCGCTCATCCATCGACATCGTCCAGACCTCCTTGATTATAACAAACTTTCCAAGGTAAACGATTGACCTGCTACCAGCTGCATCTAGATCAAGACTCCCCCGAATGCATGACCTGGCTTTGTTATTGCAGGAGAATGCATTTTTTGCACCCTTTTCAAGAATTTGCCTGTTTTTAAGTCCGAACAAGTTCCGAGCAATGGTCTGAGCAATGGTCTATTGATGGCGTTAAGACGCAATTTCCGACTGATAATGGTATTATTTGCCTCATCATTGACACAGTGTCTTAGTTTGTGACACTGCTGAAGATGATTATTTGAAGCAGATTGCGATGTAACGGACACTTTTAAAACTACTTCTAAGCCCAATGTATGAGTTATGGCATTGCTCTGAGCTTGTTGTATCATTAAAAGGATTTCTTTCAGAATTTGCTGAGGGATTGTCACCAGCTTGCAGTTTGCATGGATTGAATTTTATGTAGGATTTCCTACTAACTGCCAGTTAAAAATACCACAAGTCCTTGACTTCGATCAGTCGCTTTGTATCGTTGAATTCAAGATTTTCTGGTTCAGAAATAAAGATCGTAAAAATCTCAAAATTATTTGCTTCGTCAATGGAGCAATTGCAGAATTGACCTGATGGGTATCCATTTCCTAATTATGACATGACATTATTGCTTGTAAATTAAAACATTTTCATCAGAGAAGTAAATTTTGTGACTTGTGGAAATGGGTAAACACCGGGTCATGTATGAAGACTCTCCCATAACTGTGAAAGCTTCGAAGTAGCTAGACATAGAATTAATGACATTTTCTATTTGATTAAGCGTTCGTTGCACTAGGAAGCATGGAGATAGTGTGGTCCTGGATTGTTTGATTAACAAGCATTTGACCAGTTCACTGACTTTTCATTTCTTGTTTCATTTTCTTTTTGCTTGATTTGCACCCTGTCTGACCGCATGGATTTTGTGTGATGTTTGATTGCAGTTTTAAAGATGGTCTTGCATTCTGCGCCCTAATACACAGACACCGTCCAGAATTGATAGAATATGAGAAATTAGGCAAGGTAAGGTATTAGTAGATTTGGAAATGAGGAGGAAAAATGTTTTGATTCATGCATTGTTGTGAATACATGATATTATTAAGCTTGCACATATCTATTCAACTCTCACTGGCACTTTTAAGAAAACTTGAAAAGCAATTTGTCAACAGTCTGCCTTCTATACATCTACTTGTTTTTTTTTTCTTCAATGTACAATTTTCAATTTCCAGGACAACCCAATTGAAAATTTGAACACTGCCTTTGATATTGCCGAGAAACATCTGGACATCCCCAGGATGTTGGATGCCGAAGGTACGTTGCATTTATCACAGCTTTTCATAGAATTAATAATAAAGCCTTTTTGTTGCCATTTCTTTTCTAGTAAGTCATTATTCTTTTTGGTCGTGCCTGTTTGGTCATTTGTCATCTGTGTTTTTGTCTTTCAGACATGGTTAATTCAGTGAAACCTGACGAGAGATCAGTCATGGCTTACGTATCTTCATATTACCATGCTTTCTCTGGGGCTCAGCAGGTAAATACCATTTACTGATTTTTGTAATTCTTCTAAACGAACAAAACAAAAATGAAGATATGACTCCATCTTGTGTGAGATTCGCAACTTGGAATGATGGAATTAAATTACTTTTCCAGGCTGAGACTGCTGCGAACCGTATCTGCAAGGTGCTTAAGGTTAACCAGGAGAACGAGAGGCTTATGGAAGAGTACGAACGCATGGCTAGTGACCTCCTCAAATGGATTCGACAAACCACCCCCTGGTTGGAAAACCGCACCACGGACAACACTCTGCCAGGTACCAGGAGTAAGCTGGAGGAGTTCCGAGACTACCGTCGCCAGCACAAGCCCCCCAAACTGGTGGAGAAGGCTAAGTTGGAGACAACTTTCAACACCCTTCAGACGCGTCTTCGTCTCTCCAACCGTCCCGCCTACTTGCCAACAGAGGGCAAGATGGTCGGTGACATCGCCAACGCCTGGAAGGGACTGGAGAGAGCAGAGAAGGGTTTTGAAGAGTGGCTGCTCTTGGAACTTCAGAGGTAATTCTTCATTTCTGTTTTTCACAGCATATTAAAAACATTTCAATAACTAGATAGTCTAGATTGTCTTGAGCAATTTGTCATCAACTGCACGTATTCCAAATATTGGGGAGGCTCTTGTTCTGTGAGCATGGTGATATAATTACTGATCTGGGGCCGAGTAAATGTACATACAGACTGCCTTGAGCAGTACCTTAATCAATTATCATATTATTGGATGATTTCATTTCTTTTGTTCATAAGTTTCTGCCATTAAAACTCATCTCAATTTGGTAATGCTGTAGTCAACTAGTCATGTTGTGCTAATGTGTATTGTGTTTTCTGTTCAGGTTGGAGAGGTTGGACCATTTGGCCCAGAAGTTCAAGGCTAAATGTGACATTCACGAAGAGTGGTCTTATGGCAAAGAAGACATGTTGCAAGCGCAAGACTTCAAGAAATGTCGTCTGTATGAACTCAAGGCCCTCAAGAAGAAACATGAAGCTTTCGAGAGTGACCTCGCGGCTCACCAGGACAGAGTGGAGCAGATCGCTGCCATTGCCCAAGAGCTCAAGTACGTATTAAAAGAGCCTAATTGTAAAGAGTAATGATGGTCCCACTGACTTCGCTATCCATTTTGAAACCTGTTTTTCCAGTGCAGCCACACCTGTGTTGAGTGCTCACCCTAGGGAATTGATAAAAATTTGATCATTAAAAAACAAGATGGCTAAATAATAGAGGGGTATATATATAACAATGAAAATGAAAATTTAGTGGAATGTATTGGTCATTTGCAGCAGTTGAATGTTCTATACAAGTGGCCACTAGGGTAGATTTGACTGTAATTGCGTTTTAAGGACGACTTACAGCAGATTTCATTGACTTTGAAACTAAACCCCAGAGCATGTCCCATTGGTTGAGGTCTTGAGGGGCTGCCCTTGCCTATGGGAGTCCTGGATTCACATCGACATCCTCTGGAGTTAAGTTTCCAAGATGAATTGTTGAAGATGATCCTCCTCCAGTTGTTGTGTTAACCCAAAAAGTTATGATAGCATAATCATGTCGTGAATTATTTTTCTTCAGTGCCCTTGACTACCATGATGTAGCCACGGTGAATGCACGTTGCCAGAGAATCTGTGATCAGTGGGACTTGCTGGGAACCCTCACACAACAGAGACGAGCTGCCCTTGAGGTGAGCATTACATTTGGCTGATAGAGCTGTCCTTAAACGCGGACTTTATGTTTATATCTATGTATTTGGCATTTTATGTTTTTAACATGCCACTATGCTGGGTGCTCGTCAATTGCGCTTCACGGTGTTACCTCGATGGAAGAATCTGACATGTTTGTGATGATCTTATATTTTCAGGATGCTGAGAAGATCTTGGAGAGAATTGACCAACTGCACTTGGAATTCGCCAAGAGAGCAGCGGTAAGTTTTTCAGCACTGCTCAGAATTTGTATAAATTCACGTGATGACGATTGTAGCTGTGTGATCTTATTTCGAAACAAAGATCTTGTGATGTCAGTATGAGATGTCTCATTCCATTTTGCAGCCCTTCAACAATTGGATGGACGGTGCCAAAGAAGATCTGGTTGATATGTTTATTGTACACACATGTGAAGAAATCCAGGTACAGTTGTCTTAAAATACAAGGAGATTGATCATGACTAAGACTGATTTGTTCTCAAGATACTGAATAAGTACTTTTCCTTGGCGTTTTATGTTGTTTTCACGATGATACTTTAAACTGAGAGACTCATAATTAAGGAAAGTTTCTCATGACGGTCTGCTTGGGACCATTAAAGTTAACTGGTTTGACAATTTTTGCAATGCCAATGATATAAAATATGAAAAACATTTGCTTTTGTTTCGCTATGGTTTGCAAAAAACATTTCAGTAGGGCGCACAGTTTGGCTACATCCTGCAATACTTATTACTTTTTTCAGGGTCTGATCGATGCTCACGAACAATTCAAACTAACGCTAGGGGAAGCTGACAAGGAGTTTAATGCAGTCATGACTCTGGTGCAGGAGGTCAGCCGCATTGCCCAGCAGTACGGTCTTACAATTAGTGAAAACCCTTACACAACACTTAGTGCCCAGGTACGTGGACTTGTATACTTGGGTATTTATTGCCTGTTGCACATCCTATGCATTTTCACTCCAACTGGATGATCGATAAATTGAATGCCTCTCCCATGCTTTCAAACTTGGCTTGGTGACTCCTTTTGTGTGAAATCAACGATGAGTAAAGATTTGAGATGATTTTTAGTCACACCCCAATGATATATATGATATTAGTAATGATGCTCTAAGCTTGGTCTGTAAAAGAAGTTAATTAAAAAAATGGTGCCATTTGTCTTTATTATTTTACTAACAGACTTTTTCGCTACTTGCGGAACTTCATTTGCAGACCAAGTGTTGATTGATTTATGTATTTTTCCATATTATCTAGAACCATTGAAAATGACCGTTTTACTAAATTGCATTGATTGAATTGTAAACTCCCAAATAATATTGTTATTAATTTATCCGAAACATACCCTGAATTGCTTCTAGTGATCCAGTTCTGTTTTAGTTTTTAACAATGCTTATTTAGCTCATGATTGGCTTGTTTTAAATTGCTTGCCTAATACCACCGACGAGCAGTGACAGTTTTAATGCCGATCAGTAACTAATGCTGTTTCTTTTCCCTTCCCTCCGAAAACCAGGAAAATGGCAAATCGCTGCATGTGCGTTGGTTATTCTCTTACAATTTTGTAGCTTTTCCTTGTAGCGTAGTTGACATGCACAGTAGAATGATATTTACCTTTGATTTTATGTTTCTAATATATTATATTTTGTACCGTAGTATTGAAATGTGTAGTTTACTCATAGATGTTGGCTCCTACAGAGTTTTCTCAAGATTTCTTGCTGCCAGTTGCGAAATGAATTGATAAGCTCAATACTCAAATTTTTGTTTGTAACTTGTAGGTAGACAATCTTCAGTTGATCTTTAAAAAAATTGAGCTTATTTTGACACTGAAATCTCGCTTGGTTATTGTATCCAGAAACTGTAATAATTGTCTATATTAGTCAATTGGTTTTTCTGCTGGTATACAAATGCACAAGATGACTTGATTGGGATAGCATGCCGAGGTTAACTCTGTAGGAGCCAGCGTTCAACTGTCTATATTGATGCATGAATTCTTGCTATAATGGTCTCGCCATTAGTAACTCAAACCCCTTCTAACTGAAATTACATTATTCCTTGATTCTGGCGCTGAACCACTAACAGACTTCTAATACAATGCTATCAATGACAAATAGATGAACTACTGCCTGGAACAATTGTGTGAAACTAACATATTAATAACCTAAAAGAACAAATGCTGCATTTTCAAGTGGATTTAATGTATTCTATTAATACAACGTCTACATTTTTGCTGTTATTAATGTGTAAAGCCAAGTAGCTGAATCATGTCAGTCGTGAAATTTCTGAAAAGATATTAGTGTTTTAAGCCAAATTTTAATTTATGTGCCCTTCTCACTGGGGAGGTGTCATTTAGTTATGATTATTACACTCCGACTCCATTATGACACATTGTGTTTTGTCTTCGGATATAATTAATGACATGATTCAGCTAACCTCGGTCTTTTTCTATTTTTTCCTGGTTATCCCTTGTGCGTAGTATATATCTGTATCGGAGGAAATGCATGCCCTTCTGATGAGTAGTTTCAATATATTCATAGATGGTTTTCCCTTGAACAATATTCTTCATTATGCGCCAGTGACCCCAAATATGCGGTAGTGCTTAGTCATAATAACAATCCATTTAAACATTCATTATCCTTGTAAAAATTTACATAAATTTAAACAATAATATCCTGAGTGTATCTTAACTTGTCATGTGAATGCTACCGTGCTTTGATTGCTCCGCATTGTTTGTGATTTGTTTTCTAACTTTGAATGCCTCTTTTTGTTTCCTTTGCCTTGCCGCACCTGACTTGGAAATCATGATTACAGGAGGTTAGTATCACACATAGACATACACTTGCAAACATTTCTACTAACTGCCATTCCTATAATGAACACTTAATTGTTCTATGTGCACATTTTGATGTTGTTTCTGTTTTTCTTAACATGTTTATAATTAATGTGACATTTCATGTATATTTTTCATAAGCAAATGTTGATGTAGTGGTTGGAAATAACTGTCATATTCTTCAGTGGTCGTCAGGCTTACTTTTCGTAAAAAGACAAAGCAACTTTGCTTGAAAGGTTCGTTCGAGAATCAGATACTGTACAACTGACAGTATGAAGACTTGCAGGAAAACTTACTTAGCCTGTTTTGTCTGCGTGGAGTCATTCTGACAGTCGTTATTTCCAGCCCTACTCAGGTACTTGAGTGTGGTGCACTGTAGGTTTGTAAGTTAATTGGTGGTAACTTCAATTGGTGCTTATGCCACAATTGCGACTGGTATGTGCAGATTCTTATTGATACCTAATCAAATTCGCTTGAGCATACGTTTTTGTCCTGCAAAGCAAATCAGCAGTTTTTAGAATAGTGTTTAGTGGGGTGTAGGACAATTCAGGGCAATACAAAAACTGCTCCATAGCCAAGGAGTTAAGTGTGTTTAAGAAGGCTAGAGACATTGGCGCTCAGTTTTATGGTTATGAGGTGTTGATAAAGGCAAGTAAAATGCTACATGAAGGTGTGAGTTGTGGAGGGGAGAAGTGATTAGTTGTTCTAGACCTAGCATTCCCGACATTGCTGTACTATAACTGTTACTAGTAACCCCTCCAGTTGTGTTGCTGCGGCGAGCAATAGCTGTTACCTTTGTATGTTATGTCCAGAAAAAGAGCTTTCATTTAATCTTAGCTTGTTTTATACAATGCTCCCTGTAGTATCTTATCGGTGATGATTCTCATTAGGCTTGGTTAATTGTTTGTAAGTGAAATGTTCATTGATATTCCGTGTTCATAGTACCAAAATTTTAAAGTATGTGGATTAATAACTAATATTTTCACAATTACAAAAATTGGTGTAAAATTTAGATGTCTTGTGGGGTGTATCTAAGGTGGCGTTCCGTCATTAATAGTAGCATACAGGTAGGGTTTACTAGCAGAAAAGAGAAATAGAGGTCTTTGCTAGAGGATGCTAAGACAGAACAGTCTAGACTTCATTGGAGGGATTTGCGCCCTGCTGCTTAATTTATGCCTTCCAAGTTTAATCCAAAGATGCGTGGACCTGATTGTAAAACTGATTCTGTGGCTCCAAGGTCGTCTTTCCTGGCAGTGTGGGGAACGAAAAAAGAAAGCTGAAAAAGTATAACATGATCTGAAAACTTAGAATAGACACATATTGAGTTTTCTCGTATTCCCGTCTGCCTAACATGCTTATAGAGAAGCAGTCATGGATAAAAGAGAAGGTTTTGCAGTTTTGTTTATTGATTCACAGGAATAATGACGTACAAGTAGTGGCTTGATGGTGGTTGTGTTTTCATGAGTGTAAGGGTTGGCCTGCCAGTCAGCTAAAGATATCTTGTGCGTCTAGTTGTCTTAGTAAGCATGCGAAGGGGAGGTCTAGTTGGAAAAGTGATACACAAGTGCCCAGCAGTTATGGGTTCCAACTCAGCTGTTGTTTAATGGTCTGAGAAAATGCATACTAAGGTCAAATATCATATATTGTTGCCTCTTTATGCTGCCTGTGTACTTAGTTTTTCTGAGAATGTGGGACTATTGAAGGTTGAATAGAAACTTGGGTCTTTAAATGTCATATTTCAATGCTGAGTTTGGGTTCAGAAAGAAATGGCTGATGTTGGGCCACACTTGATAGGGATTGACCTTTTGTCCTTGAGGTATTTTATTGTGAGAATTTGTTGAGCTGGTGTTTGTTCATATCCTCGGAAGACAGATGCATTGTCTGTAATCCTAGAAGAAGAGAAGAAAAAAGAGCATTCAGGCATAGATATAATCGACATTGGTGCAAAGGATTCTGACTCGCGCTCAAATGCATATGCTTATGTATTTTTCTGTGGCCTTTGCTGCAACAAGAGCAAATGTGCTTCTGTAGACGAACAGTGGGGGATCTAGGAATGATGTATGTCAGTGTCAGAATAGAGTTCAGTGTCTGAGATGAAGCTTCTTCTTCAGATTTCTTAATACGCTTGCTTGTTTTCTTTCCGTTCCTTGATGCAGTATCTTCCATTGGTGGAAACCGGCCAAGGTGTTCTTGAATGAAAAAGCTCAAGTATTTCTGGCTGATTGATGTGAAGCACTCCTACTCTTGTATGAAGTTGGTTCCTCCGTACACAAATAAATCGTTAGTAAATGTCGGTGTATTAGCATGGAGCAAGACATTATGTGAATTATTTTTGAAGTATTATTAACTATTAGGTTTCGGCTGCCTGATTTTTACAATACCAGTTTCCTCTGAAGTGAGCGGAGATATCTTGCTGAGCTACCAGGAGCAGGAAAAAGTTTTGTTTGTATAATTGACAGTTCTAGGCTGTGAGCTATCCTATAATCACTGTTGTTCTCTGGATACTGAGATAAACATCGGTGTTCTTGGACGGCCTATGTCTGCTTTTAAGTGTTGTACATTGTATTGTAGTAGTGATGCTTGGGAGGTTCTTGAAAGAAATTAACGCCACACTTATTTGATCTTTAGCTTCTCGAATATTCTCGGGGAAATTTTTAAGGGTCAGTCGGTCTAAAATGAAAAAGTAAGATAACATTTCATATCAAATAACATTTGTTCTGTCTTAATTCCTTTTAAAAAGCTGCAGAACAACAGTGATTTTAACTGCAATAGATGTCAAATTTTTCAATATGTCTCATTAATTTGGCCATTTGACCCTCATTAGCAGTTACAGGTTTTATCTCCAGGGATTATTCTTGAGAGAACTGCTTGATTGATTGGTGGTTATGCTCTTGATTGATTGGTGGTTTTGCTCTTGATTGATTGGGGGTCATGTTCTTGTCTGTGAATTCTTGGGAAAGTTTCAGATGAGTCAAAGATAAGACTGTGTTGAATGCAGTGTTAAGGGAAGGATGTATCCCCTCATTTCTCTTACTTAGACAAGCAGAGGGCTTTCAGGGGTCCTACAGGGAGCAGTTCTTAAGCCTCAATTATTATCTGCCCCGCCTGGTGCCCCTGAGAACATCCAGCAACTTGCTCCGCTAGAAATACTTGTGCCTGCGAGTTGTGTAGCCCATTACATTGAAGTATCTGACCCCTTGTTTCACGATGGGACACATGGGAGTGCAGCTACTTGTGTTATATAAAGAAGTATCCCATGGCTATCTGTTCATGTTGCTGGCAAGCCGAATTGCCTTCACCCAAGATATCTAATTGTATGGGCTTTGTTGATCTAGTATTTCTATAGTCAAATATTTATGATAAAGTGACATTTCATTACTATTTGTTGATGTTTGAGGTGCACATTTTAGTATATAGACTGCTGATTTGTAGGAAATAGGTTTTTGTAAGGTCGATAATATATATCCTCAGTATTGGTTACAGTTTTTTGAGGATTGTCCAATTTATAGCTGATTAGCACACTTTTTTGGCTTTATTTGGATTTTAGGTGAGAAGGGAATTTATTCGAGTCTTGAGAGGAGAGGATATTGAATTTTATAGCAAATTGAAGTTGTGCAGCAGCTCCGAGGGGGGCCAGCCATTCGGTGCAATCTAAGCGAAAAATTCAAAAAGTAGAACGGTGATGGATTGGACCAAACGCTTCTGCAGCAGGGTGCTGGGGTCAGATATGGATACTTTTTAATGGCATGTGATCAATACGAAAATTGCTCAGCAATATCAAAGGCTTCATTGAGCATTCGTGTCAAACTGTCAAGGCCGAGTATGATAGAGTAGGGGGGGGGGGGGGGGCTGCTATATGACTGCTATTAGAATCCCTAAGTCAGTTGTATTTACAGTTAGACCTGTCAGTTCCAGCTGGGCTCTTGGCTCTGGTGCCAGGCTATTTGTGTGCTGCTGTAGCACTGCTAGTTCATCTAGACTACGTGCTAGCCTCCACAGGTATTCAGCATCCTATCCATCTGCTAATGCTGCTGTTGCTGTGCTGCTGATGCTGCTGCTTCAGCAGTCTAGCTCTACTCTGAATTTTACCCCCTCAGCTCTCTCAAGACACCAAAGAATGCTTAGCACTGCACTATCTGCACCAGATGAACAGGAAAGCAAAAAAGATATGAAGTGGCACATCGTGTATTTCTAAATCTTTACCTCCCTTTAACACTCAAGATCTCATTTACTCTTGAACAGCTTATGTAGGCGGTAGTTAAGATGCCCATTGTTTCTCCGTTAATGTTATATTAATATCTTAAATTCCTATGTTGCTATTTTTAGCATCTCAAAGTCATGACCCTGACCCTGGGTCACAGAGGGGGCCTATTGGGGGCTGAGGGATTGGATCATTATATTCTTGCTTTGATCCTAATTTGTGATATCGAAGCTAATAAGGCAGTGAACTTTTGAAAGTAACAGGAGGCATTAATTGAACTTTCACGGGAGTTTCTTAGTTCAGTTTATATAAAATGAAAAGTTAGGTGATACTCTTAGTGTCCAGTTATAGAATGAAACTAATTTTTTTTGGTTTAATGAGGTTTGTATGAACTGTATGGAAGTACAGTTGAAGAGACTTTTTATTTGTACAATAACGAGTCTTTATCTGTCTTTATCTGTTGTCTGATTGTGTTCTGTTGTGTGTTTGTGATTGAGCTAAGGCAGATAATATTATGACAGAAAGGTCTTAAATTTTCACTGATTATTGGGTGTTTCGGTGATTTCAGGATATTGCCCACAAATGGAGCGATGTTCGTCAACTGGTGCCCAAGCGCGACTCCACGCTGCAACAGGAGATGATTCGCCAACAGAACAACGAGCGTTTGCGTCGCCAGTTCGCCCAGAAGGCCAACCTTGTTGGACAATGGATTGAGCGCCATCTGGATGCCGTGGCATCTGTGGGTGTCCAGAGAGGCTCGCTGGAAGACCATCTGAACAAACTCAAGGTATGAGCGGAAATACAATACTTTGACATTGGACTGTTGTGTGATACGGACTTTACAACTGGAATTTACAACACATTTAATTATAAACAGCAGTCATATTATTGATAAATTTTTACACATAAATTTAAAATGGCGAAATAGTAAGAATGGTTTTAGCTTTGTTTGATAGATCATTGTTTAAAAAAAAGCTATTTATTTTTTAAAACAGGGCATTGACAAGGAGGTCATGGCGTTCAAGCCCAACATCGATGAACTCGAGAGATATCACCAGGAGGTTCAGGAATCCATGATCTTCGAGAACCGACACACACCTTACACTATGGAGGTATGATCTGATTAGAAAATTATCTCATATTATAGTGTTTTTTTATTGTGGCTTACCTTGTTTTTGCTTAGTTTTGTCTGTTAGTTAATATTTGATCATATAAATGAGTGATTACTAGCAGGGCTTAAGTTGCTTTCTTTGTGAATTCAGCAAGGAAATATTAACCACTTTGGTTTTAAATTTTCAGACATTGAGAGTAGGCTGGGAACAGCTGCTCACCTCTGTGGCCAGAAACATTAACGAAGTCGAGAACCAAATCCTGACACGTGACTCCAAGGGCATCACCAATGAGCAAATGGACGAATTCAGGAAGTCTTTCTTCCACTTCGACAAAACTCGCAGTCGTCGTCTCGAGCCCAAGGAGTTCAAGGCTTGTCTTGTGTCCCTGGGCTACAATATTCGCGATGACAGACAGGTATGCCAGGTTTTAGATAATAGTGATAACCATTTTCTCAAAATAATACATTATATATACATAGAAGACCGCTCTGGCTGTGGCTGTATAATGAAGTGTTCAGTGTTAAGTTATATGACATGAGGGAGAGACAGATGTAATAATGATAGGACATGTTGCACATTTACCTCATGGATGGGGTCTTTTATTGCCTCAGCATAAACACAGAGTACAAGAAAAAGTTCATGATAAAAAAAAACCCAAAAACCATGAATTCTGGACTATGCTCCGCTTGCAAACTGCAACCATGTGTTCTGAAATCAAACATTGAAATGTACTGCTTATAATTTCAGGGAGAGGCTGACTTCCAGCGCATCATGTCTCTAGTTGACCCGAACAACACCGGCTATGTGACGTTCGACTCATTCTTGGATTTCATGACTCGAGAGGCCACTGACACTGACACTGCTGAGCAGGTCATGCAGTCCTTCAGAATCTTGGCTGGTGATAAGGTGAGGAGACATTCAGATATCATAGTAAAGAACAGTAAAAGAGTAGGGTGTGGCACGGGGCAGGTAGGGTAGTTAAGGTACATGATTTTGAGGCAGGTGGCAGCACGTGCTTGCTCGCTGAGTTATGGTCCCCTAGGTGTCAGCACTGGTGATATTAGGTGCATAGTGCTGCCACAGTGTGATTGACTTCCGATCTGATTAATTTAATGATTTTTATGGGAATTTGTGTTAGTACCATCTGAAAATGCTATGCCCATGCGGTAAGCTTGATTACTGTGATTAGTTAATTTCATGAATTCCTTAAACAATAGCCACAGAACATTTCATAAGATCAGTCAGATTTACACATTCTAAAGTCATATTTATTAGTGAAACATATAAAGCATTTGTTGTCTTGTGCTTTTTCAGCCTTACATCACAGCGGACATCTTGAGACGAGAACTGCCTCCAGACCAGGCAGAATACTGTATCCAGAGGATGGCTCCTTTCTCAGGATACGGAGCGGTGCCAGGTTCACTGGACTACACTTCATTTTCAACAGCCTTGTACGGGGAGAGTGACCTGTAAGATCAGACACGAGTGACAACAAAATGAGCCTGTCAGGCCGTGGCACCAGTTCAGCTGCTCCCGGGGACTCGACGCTTGTCTCTGTCCAAGTGAGGATTGGCCACGTGCACTTAATGTTACGAAGAATGGATGTACCCCTTGTTTGAATTTGTACTGTGTTCATTAATGTGTTGTCTGTGAATGACAAAAACCCACCTATAACCCAAGGAGTCTTCATGGCGGAAATCATCAACACCCCAAACAAATCGTGTGATACTTCAATTGGTTACTACTTCTGGTTTTAGAAGAACTTCATTCGAGAGTAGAAGGAAGCTGATCGAGAACTATGTTTGTCAGTTTTTGCTGTTTTAAAAACTGGTGCGAATTGTCGCGCTTAAAGGGCACCTGAAACCTGATTATGTGAATGATCAAATGTAACTGCTGATGCTGTTTTAAGTTGGTAATGTTTGAACTGAAGGAATGTTTCAAATTTCTCGAATAGCGTACATGGTTATGGAGCTGTATAGCTCATGGATTTACAGCTAAACTAATAACTTCACAATGCCTGTTTTTTTTTATAACACAAAATAGTGTCAATTTTATAAAAACGAAACTGTACATACTGAACATAAACGGAATGAGAATGCTCATCTTTTTGAGGATGAAGTAGTTATGTCAATAAGTAGTAGTTAATACTTGAGAACTAGTTTTAATGTTGTATGGTTATTAACATGTGCTTCCAGCTGTATTTATATTTTATTTTCCTTTAGTCATTTTTCATTGACAAAGAAGGACTTGTACATTATTTTTATTAACAAGTAACAGTAGATATAACGGAACATGCAAGTTCACTTGGTAATGAAAAAGAGTTTGCAGGTTTATTGTTTGTATGTTGTTGTAACATATGTACTTATGTATCTTTAAACTGACAAAAACACATAAAAAAATAACCAGGAAAGATGTGAATGTGATGTGCTTCATGAAGAAAATTTTCAAGCATTAAATTATGATCGTTTTATGATTGATGCGTGTATGTTGATTGCCTGAGCATCTCTATGCATACGTTCAAAAGTTTTTACTGTACCAAACTGATTTTTAAAAATCACATAACTGCAAAGATACTGGCACCAATGAATTTTTTAATGAGATAGAGATGAAAGTGTGTAAGCAGGCCATCTTGAAGTCTTATCCCGTGACCCTGCCGAAGCCATACACCTGGTCTGTGATCCCCCGTGCGACAAAATGGTCTTTTGCTTTAAGTAGCTTTCCTTGGGTGTGTATGGGAAATTGTCTTGTCTTTTTTCTGTGTCTCGAGTGGTTGAGCTACTCATTGTTTTTCAGAGATAAGGGGAGCAGGAACAAAAAAAAAAGAATTGTAAAAGCTTTAAGACCATTGGCGACCAGTCATTCTCCCTGGTTGAGTGTGCAGAGTATGCACCTAGCACTTCTGTGTTTAACAAGGTAACCAAAAAAAAAAAGACAAAATGACGGCTGTAATATTGTTTTACGTTTGATCCCATGCTTTGTTTAGGCTTTGGAGTTATGACATTTACATGGCAGATTTAGTGGTAGTATTTTGATTTCAAGCTCTAGGTCCAGAGTCTGCCTCTTTGTTTTTCCTTTGTGCACCTTAAATATGTTGCTCTTTGTATCACGAAACCAATTAAGGTACTAACTGAGATTATTCTGATGTGTTACATGTGTAAAATGAAATTTAAAATTGGAAAATCTTGTTGGAAATATGTTGTTTTTATGCAAGCATAATTTATCAGTCTGCCAACAGGGGGCTAAGGAGGTGGTGCTGCCATCCTGTGGCAGACGTCAATATCTTAATTCAGTTTGCACCAGATTTGGAAATTTGACAAGCATGAAAGTATTATGTAATCTAGTATTATAATATCTGACAGGGGTTACTGTCGGAAGTTCCCTTTGTTAGCCAAGGTCAAAGTGTGAACTTGAAGGTCAAAGACCTTGAGAGGGCAAGGTCACACTGTGACCTGGCGAAGGGGGCTCGGGCAGGGCTCTCTGGGATGAGCTTGGTGTTAGATGAGAATCATGAGAAAGATCAGAAATTGGCATGTAGATTCAGCCTCATGCTAGTTCATGAAATAAAGACATCATCTCCAAAATTCTTTTGTGTTTTTTCAAGTTTGTTTTGACTGAATGACCCTATTGAGTTTGGGTATTGACAATTCCATAATATCACTGGCTATAGTAACAGCAATACTTTGTTTTAAACAGTAATTGAAATAATACATTAATTTATTCGGTTGGGGCCTATGTATCCCACTGTTTTTACTTTCCTGCACAAATGTTAAGACCTTCTTTTTTTTAGTCCAGTTTTTTCAGCCTAATGTTGCGGTAGCGCAGGGCCTTATTAGGTGCGGGGGCCCAAGCAGCCTCCTTGTCCGTGTTGCCCTACGACTGGCCCTGATAGTGAATTCTAAGATGGGTCTATAATAGATTTTTCAGGGTGATTCTGTATGAAGAGTGCTGACATTTCTGTGCGCACAGCAAATAATTGACGAAACCTACTGCAATGGTTGTTAGATTTGGGCCACTCCGGCAGTCATTCAGAGTGACCATACTAATGCAGTTAGATTCATTAATCTGGCTTTTTGGCTGGCAATGACGGCAGTGTATTTATTTCTAACCGGAAATATGATAATAATTACGATGAACTCCTATATTTCCAAATTACACAGAACTAATTCTGATTCCTATTCAGGGAAGTAAAATGTTTTGACTAAATCATGCAGGCCCGTAGCCATATTTAAAAAAATTGTAACAAAGATCCACAATTTCATGAAAAAGACACACCCAATGCCAACAGCTGGCCACGGGCCTGTTTGAAAGGTGTTACAGAACTTAATTCCCAACTAAAGGGAATCATATATGCATTTTAGGAGCACATGGCAAAATAATCATGTATACTTATAATCATGAATACAGTGCATGTAATGGTGACATCGAAGGAGTTGGACCACTTTTAAATGTAAAATTAAATGATCATTTGAGTATTGTGATAATTGAATATTCAATTAAGAATCTGTTCCGTAGATGTGGTACACTAAAAAACATTTAGGTATAAGAAGTTTACTGAAGCCTGCAACTAACGATGCTTATTATGCAGGGTGCTTGTTTTTGCAACAAATATTAATGGTGAGATGGAGGCCATTTCATATTGTGGAGTGCAACTGAAAATATGTCTCAATTATAACTGTGTGTCACAGTTATAGTTTTTATATGGGCTTCTCCAAAACTGTAATGTTGTAATCAAAATATTTGTCCCTGTTAACTGTCAATTGAGAATGTACTTTTGGGTAACATTCTCAGGTCAAGAAAAATTGGCTAAGTACCCCGTTTAAATGTTGAATATGTCTATTTGTGAAATTACTGTTAGATAATAATTTTGCAAAAATTGATGCAAAATTTAAATGAAAGTGTTTGCACTTAGGAGGCAATGTAAATTTGAAATAAAAGTACCTCCATGACCTACTGTGGTTGTAACTGGAATACGTGGCTCAATATCTTCAATGAACTTAATTAATTTTAGTTCATTACAAAATTTCACAATAAAGTAATATAAAACCCAAGAACAAAATCTTTTCCTGATAGAATTTAATATCTTTATATGCAACAATGATGCAAAAACAAAACACAGCGAGAAGTAGATACAATAGTCTATCGTACACAACCATTCGGAAGAAAAAATTGTGGATCTAGCTAACAATATCACAGCGTGCATGGGTGGTGCACATTACACTTTAAAGTTAAGACAACAATTTTTAGCTTTGTACAGGTAAATAAGTCTGCCAAGGTTCCTGAGCAATTATAAGGCAAGCATAATTACTGCAAAAGTCACGCAGTATTTAAAAAAATATTTTTAATTAAGGGTCAACTTTGATATTTTTGCAAATGATAAACTACATTCAACATTTCAAATTGGGTTAGTGATGTACATGATTAATCACAGGGCAATAGTACATGATCAACAAAATAAAACAAACGGAATGTTTTATGGACGGAACGTACTACAATCTATCATTTTAAAGTATTTGTAGGATATTTACAAATGTAACCTTTGGAATGTTCACACAAAATCACACTCCTCGACAATGACACAATTTGCAGCACAAAATTTAACTTGAGCAGTGTATATAGTTTAGTTATTGTAACACCAGCCCATATTTTGTAGGCCACATTACATGCAATGCTCAAGGGCAATTCACTTCTGGAGTCCTTTATCAGTTTATACGAGTACAATTTGAACAATTTTAATTAATTCAGCATACAAATTGGGTGGAGCCGTATTACAAGTGAAACAAAATATTAGGTTTGTACCATTTTTTTTTTCCCAGCTATGAAAAGAGGCTGACATTATGCTTGAGATTGTTATATACACACGTAAATAAGTTACTTATTCATCAGTATATATAAGAACAGAAGTCACATGGTTTTTCTTGGCCTTTTCTTTTTCACAATAAATGTAGCTGAATCATAGATATAATAAGAGCTAATAGGTACTAATAGTCTCCAACTTGAACAAATAGAGGAAGACCACACTCAGACTAGGGATCCTGGTGAAAATATCTTCATCTCTATTATTTAAACAACACAACACATAAAGCAGTTACACCTTCATACACCATCTTGCATCATCACACTTCAAAACATAAGCCTCACAAATATACTTTTAAAATATGACCATCACAATTGCGTGTCACAATTTCCGAAATCATCTTGCAAACCCTGTATTCATTCCTTTACAGAAAGGCATCACTTTTTATATATAATTACTGATTAGTTAAACAAATTGTTAAAAATCATCGAGAGCAGACTTGTTCTTTGGTTTCATGAGATCGCTCAAAGTTTTTTGCCCGAGAGTTGAAGCAAGGCGATTTGCGATGGAATCATAGCCGCTTTTGATCGCTAAGTCATATGGACTTTCTCCTTTGTCGTTCTTTTTCTTTGGGTTAGCATCATTCCTGGAAACGAAAGATATAAGGGTAATGTACATAACACAGTCACTGATTTTAGAAATGCCTTGTAACTTTTTGTCAGAAGGAAATAAACTATGACATGAATCCGTTTCTCCTAATGTGTCATACTCAACTAGAGTCTTAGTGGCCTGGATGCTAGCAGCCATTAGGCCTTAATACAGGGCTTCAATGACCTACACATATTGTAAAACACTATACTTATCAATATGTCATGATTCCATTTATCTTTCTAAAGCAAGCCTGCCATCTTCTCGAAGCTATGCTTAGGAGCTGAGCGGAAATGACAGATTTGCCATTGTGTTTGTAAAAATAAAGGATTATTGTCTGTCTGTCTGTCTAGAGTAAGAACATTCATTCATTCAGTTTAAATATGCAGCCTTGAAAATTTCAGATGAACAGTTGGCGATTACCTTCAGCCTTAAAATTAACTCCATTATGAGATATTTTTGATAATGTTTGATAATTTCTTTTTTTAGACCAAGGAAGTTTATAACTGGACCATATCTGATAACGGCAATCATACTTACTCCAAAAGTGCATCAATGACTTCCTTACTAGAGCTTCCCAAACTCACAGCATCATGAAGTGGGGTGTTACCATTGCTGAAACACATGGGTTATTTTATCAACTAAGGAAAATAGTTCATCAAAAATTTAGCATTGCCTCACATCAACTGGAGACATTACACGCAGAATGACATGAAGTCTCTCATTTACATGACTGAAACTTATACTTACTTTGGACCTTTGATGTTGGGGTCAGCGCCTTCTTCAATAAGTGTCCTAATGGCTTCAATGTGTTTGTTCATAACAGATAAATGAAGAGCGGAGAATCCCTTTTTATTTGTGCAGTTCGGATCAGCTCCCTGTGAAACAAATGAATGGTGATGGCAATACGGAAGAATATTTTCATGAACACATCATTTTATTTGAAAATATTTGGGAAAATAACAAATTCTTGAAACTATACCTCTTCTATCAATTCTTTGATTACGGTTGAACTTCCCTCTCCAGATGCTATGACTTCTTTCAACAACTTTTTGTCTTCCTCCTGGTCAAGGAAAAAAAGTATAAGGCTGTGTCAATGTCTCAATGCTACAGGGTCTGATGCCAAGTCAGCTCATAAGACGAGCTGCCAGAGGCAGACATAATGATGAAATGATAAGGCTCAGTCCACACCATGTTACACATTTACCCCATGGGTGGGAGCACCTCCAATGATCGAACCCAGGACCTTCAGCAGAGCTGGCCAATGTGGAATTGTTAGATGCCTTGACCATTAGGCCACCCAGCTGCTTATACAACCAAAGAAGGCTTTAAACGAACGGCTATCTATTTCCTGGCCCCATTGATTGCGTCAGTACAACTGACTTAACGTAGTTCCCCGTCGTGGCATATCATCCAGGGCTAGACTTAATGAGGGTCTCCAGGACCATTGAACTATGTTCACAGTAGTTAAACTTACATCCTGTATTTGTTTACATGGTAATGGTCAAAATAAAAGCAGATCCTTGAAGAATAACTTATGATCACTTACCGATTGTGTTTCTTCCGGCGTTTTCTTTTTCACCTTTTTAACCTTCTTAGTTTTGCGAGCGGTGCTTGTTCCACTCACTGAAAAAAAACCCCCCATTTTTTACTTCTTAAAACAGAAAATTTATGCGAGTATATTATCTCATGATACACAGAAAGAGGATAACATTTCTAGTGCCAGTTATAAAACATCAAAATTATACGATTGGTTGAAAAATTTAAGAAATTTCAGGATGCAATTGCTTTATTTGTTCGAGGACTCCAAGGCACCATGCCTTAAATTTGATATCAAAATCTATGAACATCAATTACTTTTGTTTTAATGACTACAACAGTCAAATCTGAAAAGTATTCTCTTACTCAGGCTTTCTTGGCTATTATATCTTGACAGATTGGATTTTCTGCCCTCGGTATAGGTGCTTAAGTATTCTCTAGTGGTGTAGTTCATCTTCTCTCCCACCAGGGGGTCCTTTGTGCCTCGTAGCGCAAAGTTCACAGTGAGGCTCAGCTCATAGCCATCCTCATGAACGGCTGTGGAGATTATCTGCAAAAACCGAAGACCATTTCAAAGGTACCCTATATAATAAATGCCAATGAAAACATATGCAACACATCATTGATATGTACAAACAATAATCGTAACCGTGACAATATCCTTACCTTGCCCATACGAGGCTCTCCTATCAATGCTCGAAACTCGGCATTGTTCTGAGCATGAGCTTTAAGATGGGTCACAATGTGCTCCATTTGTTTTCTCCAGTATCCTGAAAGACAGAATGGGCATTGTATTAAGATTGTGAAATGCAGCTTGGCCAGTTACAAGAGTTTACCATGCCATAAGCACTGTACAATCATGCCTTTGCCGACACTGGAAATTTTTCAATTTTTGAAAAAAGATGAGTTGGGGACAAACAAATGCAAGGAGTGGCTAGATGAGCAATAACTTAATTCTGCGAAGCACTTCAGTTAAATGCCACTCGCCAGTACTTATCTACTATAGTAATCTAATCTCTTATTCCCCAGACAAGCAGGCCTGATGTTGGACCGACTATGATCCGATGGGGGATGTCGGGCCAACCTCTGGGTGATGTGACATTTTATTTGGGTATGGTACACGAGCATTTGAATTAATTTTTGCGCCCAAGCCAGGCTATCTTCTTATTGACAATATTTTATAATGCATAGTGAGCTTGTACTAATATAAACTTAAGTGCTCGTGGTATGGTCTTCATTGCTCAGAATATTATCAAAGAACAATGGTGCTCAACCTGGGTATCTGCCCTAAATATGCCCAGCCTTTAGTTCTTATTGATGACATCATCAAACATTGGTTATATGCACAGCTACTGACTTTGCTGTTCTTTTTATACTTCCCAATTAAACATAAATTTGCAGATTATAATGAGTTACTCTTTATGAACACTGATTTAACAGACAAAGCTATCGGTAACATTGTGCAATTTTTTAATGGCTTAGGCATAAATTGAGATCATTAAGTGCAGTTAATGATGTCACATGTAGATGATACTATTAAACAATTAAGCGCAGTTACCAGTTACCGATAGCTCTTTTCAGGGTGCCCACATTTTTGCTGCAACAAGAATTCCCTACTTTTTCCAGACTTTATCCAGACCAAAAACTGATTTTTCCATACCAGTTAATATCACAATTTTAATTTAATCCAAACCTTTCGATCTACTACGTGGATTAGAATGAAACTCCTGCATATTTGCTAAATATATCTGAAATTAATTTCTGATGTGATTCAGAGTGAACATGCACAATGTTTATATTTGCCTTATTTTGTTTAATCAGGTAATTTAATAATGTCATTTTTAGAACAAGACATAATTTTCAAGACTACAAAATAACATTCCCTTCTTTTGCAGACCTTGTAAATGGGTTTTTCAAATTCCCCACTTTTTACAGGTTTCCCAATACTGTGGGCAGCCTGTCTTTTGGTACTGTGTAATTAATAGTTCCCCATAGAGAAAATTATATCCCACCTCGTCCAGGACTGATGGCCGTCAATAACGGCTTCCTGTCCCTCATCTGTTTTTCCATGGCAATTTGCTCATCTTCCTCCTTTATCCTTTTATCCATTTCCCGCTGACTTGGGTAGAACAGACCCACTGTTTGGGTCGCAGCTGATCTGGTTGGCACAGGGCGGCCGGGCAGAGCGACAGGGAGCCACTGACTCTGAGCATTCTTTCCGCCAAGTTCAGGGTTAAGAGTGAGAGAAACTCCTGCATTTCTGAAAATATGTTTTAAAATAATCATGAAGAAAACAATTCTTGTGATTCTCTAATCTTCAGCTTTCTATGTTGATATTGAACTGTTACTTATAAATTCAATACAAATAATTAAGTTCAGTTAGTCTTGTAAAAGTCAAACAAATGTTTTATTTCTCTGAAGATATCTAGGCCTACTAGGCTACTATGTTATGAATTACCTGATGTCAGCATGGGAAGGTGGCTCCACCAATGATCCACATGTCGCACAAAATTTAGCATAGGGCTGATTTGAAGCGTTACACCGAGAACATTGGATACTACTTGCAGATGCCGAGGGCTGAATAAATAAAAAATTATCAATTCAAATAAATGTGAACACAATTTGAACAATAAAACATGCAATTCAATATCATAGGGATATTCAGCGTTGATGAAGTAGGACACACAAACCCTCAACAATACAAAGATTTTAGAAGATTCCCTTTACCAGTTCTTTGTGCAGAAATTATTTTGGTTTTTATCTTTACATAAAATATTAATTTCTAGATTTGTTTACTTAACAACACCACAACATACACACAAAAATTGAATTGACAAACTACTTCTATTTTTATGACTGAAATGCTATGACTGAAAAATGTATTAAAAACAAAAAAAAAGTGAAACAAACAACATATACTCATATCTAAAAAAAGTATCATTAAACAATGATATGTTTTGTGAACTATTTATCACTATCTACAGTGGCTGGGTAAACATAAATTAAATCAGTTTTTTTTTTCAAAATTGTTTGGCATTTGGACTACTCTGCAGGGACATGCTTCTAAACTTATTGATCTCTTTGCGCAAATTGATTTGAGCTCAATTGCCATTTATGCATCTGTAAATAATTTGGAATTTAGGTCACAAAAATCATTTGCTATTGCTCTGAGAGATTCAAAGTCTTTCTCTCATCACCACACACAACATGCATATACATTCCCCACATCCACATGCATTCCAATCAACTATGTAACATAGCAAGCTACAATTACTCGTAGATACCTTTTCCGGATTCTGTAAGAAGATATTTCATTTGATTATACCAAAGGTAGTTAGACCTCCTGCGCAGGAGAATTCCAGTTAGTTCAAAATTAGAGTTGCAGTTATTCTCTCGTCAAAAATCAGAGTCGTCAGTTTTGTTAGTTCTACACTAGAAAATGTAAATAGGGCTGGTCACCTACGACCCGAAAGCAAATAGCACAATGTATGGCGTCACAATAGCATAACTACTGATGACGTCATCTATTTATTTCTTTGGTTACATTATGTATTGTATTAGTATTTCCGGGTACAAGGTCACACGAGAACTGACGAGCCCTATTATTATATATAATAATGTAAAACATTTCTTGTTCTTACCTTAGCACCACACCAATCACAGAAACGAGCATCACTGTTGTTAACGCGTCCACATTTTGAGCAAGTGAGATGCATACCCTCACAAGTTGACATTAATTTTGACGGAGTCGATACTGGAGCATTTATAAGGCGCTGAAACAACAATCAAACTTGCCAATATGACATCTAACATCGGGTGACACAATTTAAAATTTTTAGCTTCTCTGATCGACGACGTGATGAGAAATGTACAGACAGAAAAAGTTGTCCCAATGTTATTTAATGTGGAATTAATTTTGTTGTTGTCATTTTCGAACGATCGATCCATTAAAAATCGCCCTGAGATCTGCAGAAAAGCTAAAGATCAAATAAATTAGGCCTTGCCAATATTGCACATATCTTAGTCTTAATAAATTACAAGAAATACAGCTTGATAATGTACAACTTGACCAGGTGTGCATTGAAACGCATAACGGGTTAACAATGATATAAGGCATCACTAATCTATGTTTATATATGTCAATGGGTGTGCGTGCCCTGCAGATTGCTGAGTTGTGTATTAATATCAGAAAAACTTAATACCATATTGTCATTCTGTTGTTTCAACTTTACACCAAAGCAACACTTACCCTTGAATTATTGAGAGAATTTTCGCAGGTGACACAAGAAGACATATTTGCAGGATTAGCTGTTCCGCAAATGTTGCAGAGGAGTTTTTCCGACAATTTGACACTCGCCATTGGCACATTCTGAGGAGCCATTGGGGCCTCGCAAATCAAGCAGCTTCGGGCATTGAACGGAACCATGGAGCCACAGTGCACACAAGCTACCATCTGTTCAGTAAGAAAATTAATACGTTGATTATACTAGATGTCATATCATTAAAGCGATGTAATTCTGCCATTAGGTAATTAAATGATCAAATTCAAGATTTAATTGATCTTGTACAGCAGTTTTATAATCAAAATATTGCATGGAAGCTGTAAAATTGCACCTTTTCCTAAAAAGAAATCGCACAGCAAAATTATCTTACACAGTAAAATGATATTAAGCACTTTCTTAACTTAGGATTGTAACAACACAAAATGCCCCCTAGAATGGTGAATCTGGTGATGCAACCTGCATTAGTTAAATTATTATGTATTTTTGTATATGTTTGACCAAATAAGCCACAATAAAAACTTTTTCTGCATACCTGTCCTGGCTCTGGTGGGGGCATGCGCATTTGAGGTAAAGATGGAACCTCATTGCCACACTCATTGCAAAATGTAGCATACGGATCGGATGGCCTTGGTGCCATGCAATACACACATCTACAAATGAAAATTAAGCGTTTTGACTTATTGGTCAGTCTCTTCCTCTATAAGTTCATTTATAATATCATAAATAGTTCATGGTGCTACTACATACTCTGATACAATTATAAAATATTAAATAAATATTGCATTGTCTCACTGCTACAGGTCTGCACTTGGTCAGCTGAAATGACAACCAGCTGCCAGATGCAGACATAATGATGAGACTAAAAGACTTGGGGCCCCCAACATGTTTCACATCTACCCCATGTGCATATGCATGGTCTTTCACTTGCCCTAGCATGGACACTGAGTACAAGGCATCACTGATCTAATGCCTCATGTGACCAAAATCAAACTGAGATAATATACACACATTTTGGAATTAGTTGAGCATTTGTTGAGTAGAAATACACCTGATACATATGGCAAATAATTCAACATAAAACATAATACATACTTGAGAAAATCAGTTTCCCTCTGTAGTCTAAGTACTTGAGTAGCTGTATCAGGCGGTTTCCATTTTGACTTGCTCAGAGTATCCAACAGGCCAAGGGTATCACCATTAATACCAAGAGTGCTCTGTAAAGTAGAATTTGCGATAATTGAGCTGCATAACGATGAAAAGAAATGAATAAAGACTCCATAAAATATCACAGCGCACTGGATAAAGATAGCATTGGTATGCCACAACATTTTAGTGATAGCTAGTGATAGATTCTCTCAGTGGGATCTTATATAACAGAATCATCTTAGTCTAAAATTCAGCAGACTGATGTTTCACCCTTTGATATATTTAAGAAAACCTGTTACAATTAATTAATTCACTTACAAAAGTGGCGGTCTTCTTGGCCCACAAATTGTCCATGTTTCGAGTGTGACTCATACTCTTACCATGATCACCATCTGCAAAATAAAGTATAATCATGACACGCAACACATATAATCCATGAAGTGATCATAGCCTATGAACATGTCTCCTAAAGATGCCAGTCTTATAATTTGCACTTATTTCTTACATCAGGACAAATTTTGAATCTAATATGACGGTGAACCCTGTCCTTTTACTAATAAAAACGTATAACCCTCCACACTCACTTTTTAACATTTCATCTCGTTCTCTCATGCGCTGCAGTTCTGCCCAAGCTTCCTTGCTTGTTACCATTTTGTCAGCAAATTTAGTGACTGCCTTTTTGGCTCTCTGTAAAATATGATGATACAAAATAATCAATGCTGTATGGTATTAAAATTACAATATGAAATCATGGAGATTATGTAAATTCATAACAAATGCCACACTGATTTCAGGAACGTCATAAACATTAATCATATTGGAATCACAACATATTACACAAAATTAAAAAAATAAAAGTATGATCTCACCATGCTGCCTGGAATTTCATTGACAAAATCCAGCCCATCCTCCCGTTCATCAATGTAATCAGTTTCCACCTGGGTAACTTCAAAAGTCTTTGTGACAAGATGACTATCTTGCAAACCATCTCTGAAAAAAGTTTGATTGATGACTAATTACAGACATTTAGCATTCTGTAGGAAATATTTAATTTTGATAGCCACAGATCATATGAAATAAATCATACCTATACACAATAATTCAAAAGCATTAACCAATTATAATTCATAAGCAGAGAATACCTCGAGTGATATATAAAGTACATGCATCACTGATCATGTAAGCAATGAATTCAGAGTGTCTGATCAATTAATCTTTGTACTTGGTGGCATTTGGCACACGTCAAGGTCACTATTACTCTGGCACACATACATTTGCACATGCACCAGAAGGGGTACTATTTCAGCAAAAGTATAATTATCATACTTATTTACATCACTTATAGTTGCTTAAAGCTTTTACCAATGCAAAACACTGATTTGACTCCCTCACTCCATGTATATCTCATAATTGTTAAATCTTTAAATTAAAAGAAGTATGTACAGTGCTCAAAACAATGTGAAATAGTATGCCAATGATATGATTAATTGGTGCAAACAGCATAAAATTTTAATTCTTAAATGTGTATTAACAAAAAAGGAAATTCAAGATAAACTCACGCAGAAATTGCAACTGCTTTCACAGCCTTCCGCCCTCCAGCGAGACGAAAAGGCTGTTTGTATTTGTATGTGCTTTTGGCAGCAGGGCCAACGTTTGAAAAAGGTTCTGGTTTAGCACCATTGGTCGTATAATAGATTGTTACTCCAGGGGTTTCTGAAAATAATTTAAACACAGGTCAGCATATCATAATGGACAAAATATGCATTTGGATAATACTATCATTAATCTTTACTCAATTTTATAAATGACAGTTAATTTGGTTCATTGACATTTTAACTTTAAATATTCCAATCGTCCTATCCATACCTGACTTCAGTTCAATGAGGGTATTTGAATCGATGTGTGTCTTAGGCAGACCGGGAATAGGAGGCCGCAATGGGATGATTGTGGGTACAATAATTGCTCCGGCCGTCATCTTGACACTGTTGGGAGTCTCTCAATTACTCAACTTTAAACAGGCTATTGATCAGTAAAAGTCGGTAGTTGAAGCCAATATTCATGGCATGTAAGATCAGATCTCCATCTCTCCAAAACCTGAGAAAAAAAATTAAATTAAAAAATAACAATCACATGCGTTTATATATACTTGTAGTTAATTCTCAAGAGTCAATTAAGGAAATAATTGTAAACATTAATCATTCACATTGAACAAATTAACTTACATGCACAAGTGCAGTTAATTAGTTAATGATTGGCAGAAATTAATCCAATATTTTGTAACTTTTTCACAAGCATGTGGTCACTGCCATTAGTACTGCAATATTGATATCTGGTCATCAGTCATTGCATAGCCACCAAATTAAACTCTCAATGCCTGATAATGGGGTAAAATACTTACACATCTTATTACAATTGGTCCCTAACAGTTAGATGCAACAGTCTTAGGTAGTTCCTTTTGATGGCAATTAAGATACAGGTCATTACACGCAATGATCAATCCCCAGCAACAAGATCCCTGCCCAAACAACTTTGGTATGTGTGGTTGCTATTTACTTTGTAACGTTGTCTGCTATTGGCTGATTTTGATTGGCATTAATTACCTGTCAATTGCGTTCTTGTATAAACTAGACGAATTGTTATTACATATAGTGATTTTAATCACGGAAAGGTATAAATTGTTGATTTTAATCGTTCTATTCAGTATAATTACAAGTGCCGACAAAATTTCCAATTAATTGGCTGGCCAATCACAGAGCTCGTTACAACCTGACAGGCATTTTAAAGATGGCGTCGTGAGGCGTTGGAAGGGCACGTTGCGGCTTTGAAACTTAAATACACCATAGTCATGCGGAAAACATGTCTACAACTGCCAAGATAACGTTGGGACTGTCTATAGCGTTTACTACAAGCATAATATCATACGTGCACATCAGTCAAAAACGCAACAGGGAGGTGAGTTTGAATTAACTGGTATTATCGCCCAAAACTCGTCTGCTAATCATTGGTTAGCTAGAGCAGTGAATTTAACATTAAAGATCAGTGTTACTGAATTTGATTAATTCCATATATTGTTTCAGAGCCTTCGAGAAGGTGTCATCCGCGATACCCAAAGACAAGAGATGAAGAAACTACAGAACATCAAAGCATTACAGGACCAAAAAGAACTGACCAAAATACTGAAAGCAAATAGAGACAGAGAAGGCCAGGCTGATAGTTAGCCAGACTGGGTAGTCTAGTAAAAGAGAAGAATTTACTTGCTCGCCAAACTATTAAGCGTTTTTTGGAGGATGCAGAACATATATAGACTGAATGTGATGCTTGACATCGTTTATGCATCAAAATATACTGATATTTTCAGTGGGTGATCTTGACACATGGAAGCTTTAATCCAAGCGTCTGTATACCTTGAGGTGTAAAAAACCCAAAAAACAACGGTATTAAAAATAGGTATGCATAGATTCATGGAAGTGTTCCCGTTTGACTTGTAATTTTTTTTTAAATTGTGTGTTTCACAGTAGTGCTTCATGTAAGCATCTTCCCAACGGCAGTGGATCACTCAGGCAAGCTTGCGATGCCTTGCCAGATTTTAAGTCATTCCTGTGGTTTTTTTGTCGTTGCCCTCTAGCTGTAAATACGAGAATGACTAAGTAGGTCAGCCAATGCAAGCAATGCATCAGCGTTACTAAACACTCAAAGGTCATGTTGCTGCGCTAAAAATAGATTTATTTTGTCAACACTAATGCAATCAAAAATAAAACTGAAAAAAGAGCTCTTGAATTCCTGCAATATCAATATATTTAGCACCAACAACTTAGAAGACCCTAATAGCAATTACAACCAGCTTGATGACGTTCTTCAAACTGCAATAAATAAACACATGCCATGTAAACTTGTCAAATACAAGAAATATAAACACAAGAAAACTGATTGGATCACTTCAGGAATAATTCGCTCTATTAAATTTCGAGATAAACTGTACCAGCGCCTTAGAAATTCCTCACCATCGGACACATTATACAATACACTAAAGATAAATCTTAAAACTTACAATCGTAAACTTAAGCAAAGTATAAGACGTGCCAAAATTGAGCATTATAATTCTAACTTTAACAAATCCAAAACGATATGAAAAACACATGGAAAGTAATAAAAGAAATAATAAACAAAAATCCAGATAGGAATGAATTACCTGAGACATTTTTGATAATGGCTTAGAAGAAAGAGACCCAAAATTAATAGCAAATGGATTCAATGAATACTTTGTAGAAATTGGACCACAAATGGCTAATACTATTATAAAAAATTCAGAAAATGCTACTTTTCTAAATTACCTCACCAGACCAACTATATCAAACTTTCAAATTGAAACCATAAATCAAGAAACTGAACAAAAATATAAATTACTGAAGCCAAAATTTAGCAGTGGTAGAAAGAGTCATACACAATCAGTTATACAATTATTTCGATGAACATAAAATCTTCTTTGACAGTCAATATGGGTTTAGGTGTCAACATTCAACGGAATTAGTGGCTATGGAAATTTTGGACAGGATAGTGAATGCTATGGACAAAAATGAAATCCCTTTAAATATTTTCTTAGACCTCAAAGGCCTTTGATACTCTGAAAATGACCATTTTCACTATTTTGTTACTCAGAAATTGGTTGTCCGTATTTATGAATATTTAAAAATCAACAAATAAAGTTCTTACAAAATCGATTACATATCAATAATGTACATGTCAGGGTCTTCCAATGCAAAAACATTCAGCTCAAAAGCTCAATTATAAGGTATTTTTAAAATTTTTTGAAAAAGCTTGTTTTCACATTTCAACAGTCAAAATGACCTTGAAAATTACCTTCAAGGTCAATTTGACAGTGCATGGATGTGGGGGTTTTGGGTACATGTTTGGGTAGTTTACTACAGCATGTTATAAGCTAAAACCAATATTTTATGGTGAAATGGACATGGGTACCTATTTTTCAAAAACCATTAAAGATATCATCTTTCACACTGCACTGGCCCCGAGTAAGGGGGCAACTTTCGGCACCCTCATGTTCCGCATGAGTGATTCACAAATATGTAATGTCAAAACACTTTAAAACATGACAAGATCCAAGGCCATTTGTATGTAACTGCAATAGTTTGAGAGATATGTGAATTGAAATTCTTGCACTAAAAGTGACCTGTGACTTTGAAAAATAGGTCAAGGTCACTCAAACTAGGTCACCGTAATAAGGTCATCCCAAGGTACATTGTGTTAAAGTTTGGTCCTTTAACTCTGAAATTTTTCTGTAAATAGTAATAATAACTAGAATTGATATTGCCGGCAATATCAGATGTATAAATTCCCCCGATTCCTGGAGTTTCGGACTCCTGACCATCTCTTGGATCATAATGAAGGTATGACCAATAGAAAGAGGTTATGGTTACCAACATTTTGACACCAACTGCAAATGAATAGGCCTGGTAGAAGCAGAGTTTGTGGCTTTGGTTTTCCTGTATCTAGTATAAATCAATGAATCAGTCATTATGACTATATTCATAGGACTATATGCAAGTCATAAATAACTTGGAACGACCCACAGGACCATTTGGTCATACCCATCATTGTTGCTGTGTTCATTTTATATACACAATGGCCATTTCCAAAATATGATATAAAGTTTTCACTTGTTTTAGGTAAAATATGTTTGTGCTGCACCGTTAAGCTATAAACCAGTGTAAAGCCAATAAATTGTCCTTTTTGACCATATCTTTGTCATCTCTGCACTGTGCATAGGACTCGAGTTCAAAATACGTGAAAATTGCATATATAGTACATTCTGTGACCTTAACCTTTTGACCTAAAATTCTGAAATAATTCAAACTTGTCTACCATATGTATATACAGTGCTGTAAATTGTTTTGAACCAATCCAAATAAACGTTTTGGAGTAATGGCATTTTAAAGATTTTTTATTCAATATCCAACAATAGCAAGTGGTAAAGTCCCTGAAAACCTAAAAAATAATTGCCCTAGGCTCTAAAGCTATACAGAAATGAAAAGACAATAACATAGGGTTTCAAAATGTGCTATTTTGGTTTCTGTGCCTGGTGTAGGACCCGAGTTCAAAACGCCTGAAAACTGCAAATATATTACACTCTGTGATCTTAACCCTTTAACCTAAAAATCTGAAAAAAATCAAGGCTGTCAAATTACTAACAATGATATCCTGAAATGGCAAGAACTAAAACTAATGTACAAATTGGAAAACAAGATCCTGCCAGCTTACTTTCAATGCTCAATGTTTATTTGACAATCTGAAGTACATGAATATAAAACAAGAAAAGTAAATGACTACAGAAATCCCCAAAGTAGACATTTGTTTGTCAAAAATTGCATAAGACATAGATTGCCTACAGTATATAACAACTGTCCATTAAATATCAGGACTAAAATCCACACACCTACAATCTCCGGATTTGTCAGATATGCTAAGAATGACCTTATTAGTAAATATGACACAAGTTGTTGAATTATAAGTTGCGACATTTGTCAATATACAGGTTAAAGTAAATCCCTGAAACTCAAACTGTCCTGTTCTTGTCCTGTCTTTTGCAAATTTTCCCTTTTTGAGTTTCTATCGTGTTCCCAATGGGATTCTTCTGTCCCCCTCCTTATGGTATGCCTTTTTGTGACTGTCGGTTCCCCTGGGATTCTTCTTCTGATTGAATAATCTTTATTGAAAATGTAATGACTCCTATTCATAGATGGCCTTAACAAATTTAGCTTAAATAGCATGTGAATTTCATTTACTTGACAAGGCCTTGCTTCAAATTCAAATATTGGACGATACAATATAATTTTATTCATCAAGCTTGTTTGTGGGAAAGAGACTACTGGCTACCCAACAATGGCCACTTAAAAATGCTCAGTCATAGTGCAGCAGGTGAATGTCATCCAAATGATATGGCCACATTAAAATGCTCAGTTGGATATAGCATGTGAATGTCATCAAAAAGATAGCATGGGCTCAGTGATCTCCTTCTTCCCAACATGCTTGATTTCTTGATTTCTATAAACAAGGGACATCCGTCCAATTACCTTAGTATATGTAATGTAAAAAATATGCCATTGTCATTCACTAATAATGATTAGCTTGAATCTCTCGGAAAACCAGGAGGGCACTTGATAGCCATGCTATTAATGTGTCTTAGAGTTCCTCCTGGCCTCTCCTACACTGTAAATAGAGTATATTGATTGTTTCAACTTATTATTGTATGAAGGCAAATAAATTTGTCTTGAGTCTATACTACACTATAGTCACGATGGCGGTGTCCTGGAGACAGTATTTCTAAATTTTTTGTGAATTTTATCAAATACTTTAAAAGGTCCTGATCCAAAGGCCTGTGAATTTCATCAAAATGGGGAGATGGGCCCTTTGAGACATGGGGTACATTGGGACACTTGCCATATTTGAAATAAACAAAATTATCGGTTCACCCTTCTGGAATTCCCTAAGGTCCGCCTTGCCTCTGTGGATGGCTGTTTCATCCTTCGTCTCATTGCCATGGTCCCTGCCTGTCCTAATTAGCCAATCAGGTGCCGAAATGCAGGACGTAAAGCCATGATGATAATTATGACAAAAAAATTACATTGAAATTCTGAATTTCTTTATTTGAATTATTCTTAGTTCATCTTGACCACCATACAAAACTGGTACCTCAATAAATTTACAAAATGGTACCTCAATTAATTTACAAAATGGAACTTAATATATTTCATGAAATTCACTTGGGAAATTTAGTTTCAAAGCATTTAATAATTTTAGTAGAATCACAAAAATGTTCATGGCTGTCATATGCAATTACACAAGCATCTAGCTACCAATTGTCAATGTCATTTCCAACACTTAATTGCCCTCGAAGGTCCTGGGCCTCCACGCGGCAAGGGTGGAAACACTTGGGGTGAAGTCCTTTATCCCCTGTGGCTAAAACAGGCCAGTGCGCATTGCACAAGCTGCTCCAGCTATCCAACGCAGACACATTGATTTTTTGCATGCTTCTGGTTTCTCCTACCAACTTTGGATGATCAATCTTTCCCTAGCGAGCCTCCACATAGCCCACTCAGGTGCTGATGAGGCGTTAAACAATAACACTACCTACCTACCTACCAACACTTAATTTCCAAAATTTAAAATTTCATTTTCCTGGCCTTTTGTTTGGCAAATTCTGAGATCAGATCCTTCAAATTCAACGCAGATGCTAGTTCATGTTCAATAGACAAAGTGGCTAATCCGACTAGCCTATTCTGAAGCATTGTAGATCTCAGGTAATTCTTAATTAATTTTAGTTTTGAAAAGCTGCGTTCTCCAGCAGCAGACACTGGCAGGGTTAACAAAATCCTCAGCGAAACAGCCACATTGGGTACATTCTCCAGAAGTTGGTGCTGTTTTAGAAAGTCCAACACTTCAGCATAATTTGAGAAGTTCATCTACAGGTTTCCTGCTCAGGCAGTGGATGTCATATAAAAAGCCAAACAGGTTGTTGTAACTTTGTAGTTGTTGAAACCTTTCTTCAGTTGACTTTATAGCAGTGTCCAGAACAACAAAGAAGTAACTGACTTTGAAACGTTGTTCAGCGTCTTCAATGATCTCATCATTACCTTCACAGTCAGCCAGCCTCTTCCTTCTTCTTCTACACACCTGCTCAAAAATTGACAATATTTCCAAATCAGAGGCTATTTCTTTAGCATCTACAAGTACTTTCTGGAAACCATCATCACTTCTGAGGTTATTCAGGTAGTTTGTGGTATGTTCGAGTTGAGTTGTGGCTGCTTTCAGGCCAGCTTCTTTGTTCTGAAGAAATTTACTGGTACTGTTGATTTCATAGAGAATATTTTACCATAATATCAATGACACCACAAAGTCGTACTTGCAGATGCTGTCAGCTAAAGTCTGAGCTGCAGCACAACTTTTATTTCCTGCCAGCTCCTTTTTGATTGTGATCTTCTGTTATTTCAATCAAAGCATCATACACTTGACCCAGTTGATACGGGGCGGAGGCCTAGCTCAGAGGTAGCGCTCTGGGCTTCCAACCGCTAGGTCCCGGGTTCGATTCCCGGTCGAGCCTAGGTTGGATGGCTGTTTCATCCTTCGTCTCATTGCCATGGTCTCTGCCTGTCCTAATTAGCCCAATTGGTGCAGAAATACAGCACGTAAAGCCCTAATCACCCACCCACCCACCCAGTTGATCCCTCAAGGCCTTGACAGCATCAACTCGGCTCTCCCATCTAGTTTCGCTCAATGGTTTCAGCGTTAACCCTGCTACTTGATTTTTCAGCACATCCCAGCATCGTGTTGAGCCAGAAAAGTAATTATAAACCTGCTGAATCAAACCAAAGAAATTAATTGCATCTAGACAACTGCCGGCAGCATCATTTACGACCAGGTTAAGGGAGTGGGAACTGCATATGGTATGAAAAATGCTCTGGGATTAACATTGAGGATTCTTTTCTGGACGCCATTTTCCTTTCCCTTCATGTTGCTTCCGTTATCGTATCCTTGGCCTCTTAAATTTTCAATGGCCAAGCCCATCTTCTGCAGCTGCTGCAAGAGAACGCACCAGTAGTTTCATGAAGCGGCACAAACCCAAGAAAATGCTCCCTTATAACTGTCTTTGATTCAGGTGGCTGTTCCGCAGTATTATCATCAACATCAACAAAGCGAATGATCATGGTCATTTGCTCAGTGTGACTCACATCTGGGGTACAATCTAAGATTATTGAGTAATACTGCTGATATAGCAGCTTCTAAAATTTGCCTCTTGATTGCATTTGCTAGGAGCTGTATCAGCTCATTCTGTATGTCCTTTCCAGGATAGTGGACTAAAGCTTCTCGATTTCGTACACGTCGGACATGTTCATTCATTATTGGATCAAAATGTGCTTGATATGCCACAAATTTAGAAAGTTTCCATTACCCGAATGATACAGCTTTTCATCTCTACCACAAAAGGCCAAATTTTGCATTCCAAGTACTCTTACTAGGGCAATCAGCCTTTCAAGAATTTGTCGCCAATATTTCTCTTCCTCTTTGATTTTTCATTGATTGACATCATCTATGGTTTTGCCTTGAGATAAACGCATTTCCAATTCCTTCCATGACTGATAATTTTCGAGATGATGATCGTTTCTTTCATGAGATGATAGAATGGCGGACATATTTTTCCAATCATAGCTGCCATCTTCCTGAAGGAATGAATTACCTTTTTTGTTGAAAAGTTTGCAACAGAAGCAAAACACCTTGTCTTTAGTTTTTGAATACATTAGCCACTTGTGACAACTTAGTTCACAATTCACCAGATTGCATTCCACCTGCTGTGGGCCATTCTGCACTAACATTTCAATTACTTGACGCTTGTCTGAGGGCCAGGTAGCTGGGTCACCATAGTTAAGCTGATCAACCACCTGCGCTTCTTCAACACTTCCATTGTCTTGAGGGTGTCCTTCTACCTTAGGGACAGGATCATCCTCAGCCACCACACAATCATCAACTTCCTCTTGCTCCTCATCGTTTTGAGGGCGCAGGTACTTTAAGAAGGCTCCCTCTTGTTTAGCTTGGTCTCTGCACTTTCAGCCTTTCACTTACGATACTGTGCACCAGAGGGATGTTTCTTATCCATTTCCACTATTTAAGAAAAAGGAGGGTTTTTAAGGAAAAAGTTAATTTATGCAATACAATGCAGCCCATAGTACATTCCCCTTGTCAGAAAATTTTATGCAATTTGACCCTTTCCCTTACCACTGGCCTAGCTTATTGTATCCCAGTTGTTCACAAAGTATAGATCATATATAATGCTTAAAATAAATTCATTCATGCACTGCATGGCTCTCCATGTGCCCCCCCCCCCATGTCTGCAAAAAATTCAATTATTTAGTTAGGACGACGTAAGTCACGTAATTATGCAGTTATAATATTTGTAACTTACCTGTAGACTTTTGTGTGTTGCAAACAAAAACTTGTTTTGTCACATTCAGGATGACTCAGCAAAAGAATGGTTTGCAGCTGATAAATGTCAGAGGGCACTACTTGAGGTTGAAGGGGACAAAGTAGCTAGAGGTCAGGGCGCTAAAAGGGTGTACATGTATGTAAAGTTCTATAATAAAACCTAATAACTGTGTGGTTCAGAGCATTAGTGATGAGGTTGGGCTGGTGAACCCACGAGTCCCGCAGGAACTATTTTGCAGCATTAAGTAGGGATCTTTCATTGGTCTATCTGTTCTGCCTCACTTTGAGTATCAAGTTGTCCATGCAATACATACTAAAAGTAGCATCAACTCCAACAAAGTAGCATAAACTCCAACAAATCCAACATATGATGTAATATTTCATCCAAAGTACATGGGCGGAGGCCTAGCTCAGAGGTAGCGCTCTGGGCTTCCAACCGCTGGGTCCCGGGTTCGATTCCTGGTCGAGCCTAAGTTGGATGGCTGTTTCATCCTTCGTCTCATTGCCATGGTCTCTGCCTGTCCTAATTAGCCCAATTGGTGCAGAAATACAGGACGTAAAGCCCTAATCACCCACCCATCATCCAAAGTACATGCATCATTATGAATCTCGTTCAAAAGCCATTCGACCACCGGGATTACGGATGAAATTCTATCTTGAGGCTGCAAAAATTGATACTACAATCATTGCTGAGACGGAAGTTCCACCAATTCTGCCATGGATTCTGCCAGTCTCCGAAGTTATACTGGATTTGGCAGAGCTTAAAAAAAGCGAAACCAATCCTGTATACTATCAAAACCTATTTTATACTATAAAGTTTAAATACGAATCATACAAATTTCTATACACAGATGGCTCCAAAATGGAAAGACGAGTAGGCTGTGCAGTCACCTCTTATAAAACCGTTATAGCTGAATGTCGTCTTCCAGATCACTGCTCAATATACACTGCCGAATTAACAGCTATTTACCTTGCCTTAAAGAACATCGAGGACTCAGAATCAAATCATTATGTTATCTGTTCTGATTCCAAATCAGGGCAGGGGCCTAGCTCAAAGGTAGCGCTCTGGGCTTCCAACTGCTGGATCCTGGGTTCGATTCCTGGTCGAGCCTAAGTTGGATGGCTGTTTCATCCTTCGTCTCTGTGCCATGGTCTCTGCCTGTCCTAATTAGCCCAACTGGTGCAGAAATACAGGACGTAAGGCCCTAATCACCCACCCACCCACTGTGGCAGCAAAAAGGGCTCTTACAAAAGAGATAACTGATTTCACTATTCCATACACTGATTTTAAAATGACTATAAAATCTTTTATCATGTCTTGCTGGCAAAGACAATGGAATGAAGGTAGTAACAACAAGTTGCATTCAATTTTACCTTGCATTCAAAATCAAATACCTAGTAGGTTCAATACTCTCAAAGATCAAGGAATATATCACAGATGCCTCATAGGACATTCAAGACTTACCCATTTACACCTTATAGTCAATGAACCGGCACTGGTATGCCAGAGTTGTCGGTGCCCCCTTACAATCAAACATATTTTATTAGATTGCATCCAATTACAACGCATTAGAAGACCTTTGTTTCAAGCTACTACCTTACAACATCTCTTTACAAGATATCCAACGCAGACAATTATAAAATTTTTACATGCTTCTGGTTTCTACCACCAAATATAGATAATTAATCTTAACCAAGAGAGCCTCTACATAGCCCACTCAGGTGCTGATGAGGCATAAAACAATAACACACACACTCACACGCACACCTGGCTCGACAAGAGAGTCTTCTTTGTAGAGCTGGCCATGGACGAGTTTGGTGAGGACGTTCATCATGAGATGAAGGAATTCCATTGTCACGGGGCCAAAATGACTTATTCTTTGTTCGTCAAAGCAGTTCCGTAACCTGGTGTGGATGGTGGTACTGAACCGCTCCCTTGTCAGTAGAACACCACCAACCTGCCACTTAGTCGTAGGAGTGATTTCTATACCAGCCTTTTGGTAGGCACTCTTCAGTTTATTTTGAAATTAAAGAAGAATTTCCACATAATCATCATAATATTGTTCATTGAAGGGGATTGTAGCTATTGGAAGGACTTGGGTTTTCTTAGCAAACTCGTGACTTTCAGGTTGTGCCAGATTTGGTGGTAGAACCTTGCGAACAAAGGACAGCTGCTCCAAAAATTCCCCGAGGATAACTCCCACAATCTTTTCTGATTGTAGAATACTCTTCTGAGTTCAAGAGGATGTCATCAACTTTGATGTCCTCAATTGGGATCTCAGGTTGATCTGGCTTGTCCTTGAACCAATAGTCAGTGACCAAAGCTGCACAAGAAAACATTTGTACTAAGTGTTTGTGATTTCCAAGTCATTCCTCATGAACATCAACGGCAGAGTTGAGGTTGTCACCAATGAATCTAATGTATTTTCCTGCCTTCAGTGCCTCCACTAGCCGTTCATCAACATGGGCTCCAACCTTGTCTGTTGTTGCTAGAGTACGACTGTAGCTCAAGCAGACTCCCAAGTGGTTCAATCTGTCATACACCTAAAAAAAAAACAAGAAATAGTATCTATGATACAGCTCAACTGAACAAAATTAGGATGCAATACTGTGAACATGCACTAATGGTATGCTAGTGGAGAGTGTATCCATTGGCTTTATTATAACAGTTAAATATAACTTATCGCTCTACAGACGTCAAAAAGAGTGCATAATCTTTAAAATGACAATCTTAAATGCACAAATAACTACTTGAAGTTGAAATATGTCTTATATCTAATATGTATACTTGAAGTTGTAAATATTTGCAGCAAGTACTAAACTACAAGCAAGTCTTATATGTAATTTATATACTTGAAGTTGAAAATATTCAAAGCATGTCGTACATCTATATATATATTGTACTAAACTACAAGCACACTTACTACACACTGTTCAGTATACAGTCAAACCTGTTAAGATGTCACCAAGCGGGCTTAATAAGATAAATGCACATAGACATTTTTAAGACAGTTGGAAGTGGCAGTTTTGAGCAGGTAACTGTTCTATGCAGACGACTAGGGCAGGTTTGATTGTATGAGTACATCATAGCACAGATTATTTGCAATTTTGCATGGCACACTTATACATGTCTTTTAGACATCATCTGACGACGTCTTTGTGACAAACTTTGCTTGCAATCTTTGGACATATTTTATGTACAGAGAACACACACAAGTTTGAAATTAAGAAAAAAACTTTATATATATTATATTGTGTAAAATAGCATTCTTCACATGTATAGGATGCATGCATGCACATATGATGTAAATCTATACATGGGACTGCCGCAATTAATTAAGTTTTGAAGAAATATATATATTTATTCATGAATATCAGAATTCTTCAGCCAAGTTGCATCCATAGTTCCATAGATCCCTGAAATGAATTTATATTTAGACTTAACACCAAATAATATATGAATCAGCATGTGCAACATATTTTCACAGTGGTTAGAAAAAACTTCACTTACCATGCAATGATGTGATGAATTTTAATGGTATATATATATATATATATATATATCCCTCCATAGATGAATTAAGTTTTATAATAAAACCTAATAACTGTGTGGTTCAGAGCCTTGAACTTCATGAGTGATGAGGTTGGGCTGGAGAACCCACGAGTCCTGTTATTGCGGGATATAAATAAAACCTAATAACCACACAGTTATTAGGTTTTATTTATATCCCGCAATAACCTCTCTATTATTATTTTTTATGAGAACTATTTATCCAGCAGTGAGTAAGGATATTTTGTTTTTCTATCTGTTCTGCCTCACACTGGTTGGTCGCCATGGTGATGACGTCACCATTTCAAATCAACAGCGTCATGATTCAGCAAGGAGAGAGTCTTCAATATGAAGCACTTTCGGCCTTAAAATGGAGAGTTTATGGACATTTGAGTATATTTAACTATATCTACTGAAATATTTTTGGATTTTATGCTCATTTAGGACCGAAAAGTGTATTCAAGACATGTTGTTACCCAGAAACTATATTAACTGGGCCATTGTCACTGCTCAACTGACACTTCAGCAAATTTTCATTGTTGACTTTCTGAAGCTTCTTCCATGTTAAAATTTTACTCAGATTGAAGGAATCAAAATATTAATGGGGTTTCTTATGTCAGGTGAGGCTAATTTTGTTTATTTTATAGATTTTGTGTAGAATATCCAGTTGAAGTGATGACTCTCATGACATCACTGAGTTTGTGTGTGCTGTCCTGTGATTGGCCAGGCTGTTCTCTTTATAAGGGATAATGTATGTTATGAGGTTCACAATACTGAACCTCATAGTGTGAACCTCATGGTTTTTCTATGAGGTTCACACTCTATTGCGGGATATAAAATCCAACTTCACTAGTATCCCTCCAAAGTTACTGAATGAAATTCAAATTCTTAACTGACAAGATGTGACCTGTCCTGCAGCTGCTCCAGATTCTCCTAAAACTGCTATCAATGAGGTTAGCTTTGAACTTGTTAACACATTTCACAATTGTGTCCAGTTGCCTCACACAATTTTGACAAATCGTCCCAGATTCAACATGGAGCTGGACATATTTTGCCAACTTAATTTTCAGTTCTGTTTCACCCTTACATCTGGCATCTCCTATCCTTTTTGGTTGGCGAGCAAGTCCTGTACAAACAAAACACATCCAATTTCGATTTCGGCTTGAGCCAATCAGTGAGCGTGATGCGCCAGCCAATCATCACTCAGCTTACATCCACCAATCACAGCCATGCTAATATTGATAGCAACCAGTCTCACTACAGTGTAGGAGACTGCGGTTCCAGTGCTACGGCCTTCGAAGAGTCAGTTGTGAATAGTGGATTTTCATGGAAGGTTATCTATATTTCCGCCAGGTGGCTATGACAGAATACTGCAATTCTATGGGCTGAAAAAGTTCCCGCCCTTGATTTTGATTGGCTGAAGCAAAGTGCATCCTAAATTATTATTCGATTGATTTCCGCTTTTTCCCTGAGAAAATTTTTATAGAATCAATTAGTTATGTCCTGCTGAACTCAGGGCTGCTCACTCTATTGGGATGCTTCACCACTTCCCAGATGGTATTCATTCACTCTTCATTGGTGCTGATATCACAGTATGGTGGATAACACTTCAGTTTATTGTTATTGTCCTTATGTTTCTGTTTTTGTATAAGTGACTGTTATGATATTTAATGCAATTAATTACTGAAAAATTACAAACGTATCACTAATTGATGTTATTGACAGATACCCTGATGAAAGTAATAATAATGAATCACCTGTTATATACAAACATTCATCATACTGTGATGACAATTCCCTGATTAATATAATACAGAGTAAGAAAGATACATTTACCATACTTAGCCTTAATTGTCAGTCTCTACATGCAAAGTTTGATTTATTGAAAATTTACCTTGACATTTTACTCTCTAATGATTGTGAATTTAGTGCTGTCTGTCTCCAGGAAACTTGGTTAAATGAACGACATGATCTGTCTCTTTTAAAGCTTAATGGATATAACCTAGTGACAAAGCTACCCTCATGCAGTGGGGCGGGGGCCTAGCTCAGAGGTAGCGCTCTGGGCTTCCAACCGCTGGGTCCCCGGTTCTATAGGGTTCGATTCCCGGTCGAGCCTAAGTTGGATGGCTGTTTCCTCCTTCGTCTCATTGCCATGGTCTCTGCCTGTCCTAATTAGCCCAACTGGTGCAGAAATACAGGACGTAAAGCCCTAAATCCACCCACCCACCCACCCTCATGCAGTGTACATGGTGGAGTCTGCATTTACCTTAAAGACAACTTCGACTATAAAATATTAGATTTAGCTGATAATTCAGATATTTTGGATGGGCAGTTTATTGAAATATGCACTAATAATTATGATGACAACAGTAATGTTATGATACCCCATAAGAAACTAATCATAGGCAATATATATAGACCACCACGTATTGAAAATCTACGAGCATTCATCAATGACTTTAGTGCTGTCCTTAATAAATTACAAAATGTTCATATTGAAGTCATAATTATGGGTGATTGTTACATAGATCTCTTGAAATTAAATGAAAAAGTAATTGTTCATGAATATTTTGAAAGTATTCTGTCAAATGAGTTTATTCCAAAGATTACCTTTCCTACTAGAATTACAAACCAAAGTAGTACATTAATTGATAATGTCTTTGCAAAACTTTCCTATAATTGTTCTGATACTACAGCTGGCATACTCCTGCATTGTATTTCCGACCACCAACCTTACTTTATTACACTTGATTATTTAAAAGTTAAGAAAAAGTCTCAGAGATACCAAAAAATATTTCCAAATGACAGCAAGACCTTGAATCCTTTTAAAAATGAGATTGCTAATTTGAACTAAAATAAACACTTCAATTGAAACTGATCCCAATGATAATTATAATTTAATTGATAAACACATCACAGAGTCAGTTGACAAGTACCTCCCAGTAAAAATAGTTAGATTTAACAGGCATAAACATAAAAGAAGTAAATGGATGACCACTGGTATACTTAATTCCATTAAATATTGTGATAAACTCCATGCTAAATTACACAGAACTCCTACAACCAGCAATCAATACAATAACATGAAGATCAACCTCCAAACATATAACCGTATCCTAAAGCAGAATATTAGAAATGAAAAGAAGTTATATTATCACCAATGCTTTGATAAATTCAGAAGTGATATTAAGAAAACATGGAGCACAATAAAAGATATCTTAAACAAAAACCAAAATGATAAATGTTTTCCAAACTATTTCATAATTAATGACACCCCTGTATCTGACCAAACTACAATAGCTAATGAATTTAACAAGTATTTTACAAATATTGGACCTAGCCTAGCATCACAAATTAATTATCCTGTAGGTAAATCATTTAAAGACTATTTACTGACACCTACTCCTCATAATTTCTCATTTGGTATGGTGATAGTATTAAAGAAATTATCAACAAACTTAAAAATAAATCTACTTCGGGTTGTGATAAACTCTCTAACAAACTACTTAAACTAATTAAAGATGATATTGCCGAACCATTAACTGTTATAATTAATCAAACTTTCAGCTCTGGTGTCTTTCCACATAAACTTAAAATAGCCGAAGTTATCCCTGTGCATAAAAAGGGTGACAGCCACACTTTTAATAATTATCGACCAATCTCAATTCTACCAAGTGTGTCCAAGGTTTTTAAGAGGGTGATGCTCAATCAGCTACATAATTATTTCGCCCAATTAAAGTTATATTACAATAGTCAGTATGGATTCAATTCCATGCATTCAACAGAATTAGCAGCTCTAGAATTAATTGATAAAATTGCAACTAAAATGGATAATGACGAAGTTTTGATTAACATATATCTAGATTTATCAAAAGCCTTTGATACTTTAGATCATGAAATACTATTGTATAAGTTAAATTATTATGGAATTCGCAATAGCTCATGAAATTGTTTGAAAGTTATTTACATAATAGAACCCAATACACAGAGATAGCTAACACTACATCTGAGCCCCTATTGATAACTACAGGCATACCACAAGGTTCAATTCTAGGTCCACTTCTCTTTCTTATCTATATTAATGATATTTCACTTGTAAGTAATCTTTTTTAACCAATAGTATATGCTGACGACACTGCCCTCTCTGCAACCTTGGGCACATTTGGCACTGGCCCCATACAAGAAAATAACATAATGAAGAACTAAATAAAGTTAGTAATTGGCTCAAACTTAACAAATTATCTCTTAACATAAACAAGACTAAGGCCATGGTCTTCCATACTCATCAGAGAATAGTACAACCTCCTGTTATAAGAATTGAAAATACTAATGTTGAGTACCTCAGTGAATTTAATTTTTTAGGAATTATTATAGACCAGCATCTCTCTTGGAAGTCACATATCAACCACATTCGAAACAAATTATCTAAATTCACAGCAGTATTAAATAAATTAAGACACATGCTACCAAAATATACATTAATTACCCTTTACAATACCATTTTTTTACCTTACTTGAATTACGGGCTTCTTTTGTGGGGATCTTGCAGTGAATCGATATTTAAATTACAGAAAAGGATAGTAAGAACAATTAGCATATCAAGATACAATGCCCATACCAATGCTATATTTAAACATTTGAGGCTTCTTAAATTACAGGACCTGTGTACACTGAGTGAGTTGAAGTTTTGTCACAGGTTGGAACATAATATGTTACCGATCTATTTCTACAACAATATTTTTATTAAAAATTCTGAGACCCATAATTATCTCACTCGAGGAACAAATAACTATCAATTACCTGTATTCAAACATTCCTTCATTAAAAAGTCAATTAGATATAGAATTCCACAAACTTTCAATATTACACTAAACTTTTTAAAAGACAAAATTCTCACCCACAGCTTCAGACAATTTTCCAAAATTACTAAAAACCATTTCCTGGAGTCATACAGCGATATATGTATCATAAGAAATTGCTTTATCTGCCAAACATAATTTGTCCTTTACATATTCTATAGTTATTTGAGCACCAGTACATAATCACCCTCATCCCATTTCCTCCATTTCATATCACTCATCTCCCATTTCATTGGTGGCCCCTCATAAGCGCTAGCTCTGCTGGCTTGAGGGGTCTCCATCATAATTGTATCTTCTCATTTCATTTATATATTCTAAAATGTATTATTTATAAATTATGAAAATAAATTGATCTAAATCTAAAAAAAAAAACAAATCTATTCCATTCTTGAATATAGTTAGTTCTTAGCCATAATTGCAGCATATCTTTGCAAAAATGAATCATTCCATTACCTTAACTATTGTATATGCTGTAGTGATGTACAAGTCAAGATTTAAGGATTAATATGATGTATAACATTTGATGAAAATATTTACAGTGCAGACACGAAGTTTCACAAACTCAAGATACAGAAAGAGGCGGGGTTTATTGTTGATTTCATGATAATATTTTTCCTTGTCCTAATGCTAGTGTTTTTCCCTAGGTGTCACTTCTGGAGTAAATTGTTGATTGTTTCATTGTCTATAACCACAGACAACATAGTCTGTGCTGTAACTAAACCAACGTTAAAAAAAATAAAATAAAAATTCTGATTGGCTGTATTTACATTTAGAATTTTTTATGCTGCAGCACACTGATATTATTGAATAGATAAAGCACCTGGTATTTTAACCATTTTACATACTCTTGAGAAATGCAATGATTCCCCACATCTCAAACTTAATATTGCTCTATTTAGAGCAAAAATGTATTTTCACTAGGTCTGCCTATAAATAACTCCCTATGGTTGGTTACCCACAACGATTGCTGCACACGCAACTGTTGTGTAAGTTTTGTGTATCATGGGCACCAGCTAGGGAACATTATTCTATATTCTATTCATCTTGGGATTTCTGTGTCACCTCATTTGAGATTCTGGGTCAGATAGCAGTTGTGTATTGATTTCTGTGGGTTCACCTTTTATCACCCACTTACATGAGAATATGAACACTTGAAATAACTCCCTTGATCATATAAGATTATACTGCTATGTTAAAGTGTTTTGAATGGTATAAACATAGAATTATACAAACTAGTCATTTGCTGGTGTTCTGCTTTGTGGATATACAACTATATATCAGCTGAACAAGGGAATCTACAGAATGACAACATTTAAGGATATTTTAGCAGCTGCTGCAAGGTTGAAAGGGAAGATACATTACACTCCAATCCTAACCTGCAACACAATCAACAAACTCTCAGGAAGGAACATTTACTTCAAATGTGAGAATCTACAGAAAACAGGAGCATTCAAAGCCAGAGGAGCCCTCAATGCTGTTAGTAAAAACTTGTAAATTTGCAGTCTTTGCAAGATTCGTCAATTGTCTGTTTGTCAAGCTAATTAAGATTTCATACCTGTGAAGGGCTTGTTATTTCTCAATGATATATTTGCACCCTTTCATCTGCAGGTTTTGAAATTGAAAGAAGACAACCCTAATGCGAAAGGTGTGGTAAGTTTTATGTTGTTTCTTGAAATCAACTTATAAGATAAAATTGTGAATTTGAAGCGTACAAACCACTATGTATAATATATATAGCTTTTATTGACACTTTTTCATATCAGAAAAGATACATATGTCACATATCTACTCACTACGTCTATCTAAAACTACATCTACAAAAATCTGATGTACAAGTTCTCATTATTTTATACATAATATACAGCTTAACATTTAAGGTCCCAGTTGCCACAATTTGATGTTTTCTGGACAGAGTCCTGCTCTTAATCATTCAGTATTAAGGCGAAATAATATATATATATATATAAGTACATAAAAGATAGCAAATAAAATCACAGATCAAATCACAAATACTGATTATAATATCTATATTAGATTAAAATTTTACAAAACTATACACAAATACTGATCATAATATCACAATAAGATTCAAATTAACACAAAAAGATAAGAATGTTCACATGTATAAAAATAAATAAGTACCAGGCAACATTGCACTGACCCTGGCATTTGGCTCTTCTAATTTGTGTTGAAATATAATAACCCACTGTTGTTACACAGGCTGGGAAATTGCATAGGTATACATTTTATTGGGCTTTATAGCAATTTGGTATTATGTATCATACCACTCACCAGTGCAATTCAGCATTATGTATGCTGTGGTACAAATCCTCATGTACAACAGTTAGCTGCTGTACACGAGCGACGTTGAAGGCAGCCAGAAAGTGGGCATGGCCTAAAGATATGTCAGCCGATAGGCCGAGTTGTAAATAACATTTGAGGGTGTACACATCTTCATGTCTCATGTAACCATTTTAGAATTGTATAATATACACCAACAATGCTAGGACCAACTTGGTTACCTATTGTGACGTAAATGATTCCATTCTATTAGAGACTATCAATGCCCAAGTTGTATTAATGTGGATATGGCCCAGTGGCTTAGCAACTCACTTGCTAATTGTATGGTAGGAGGTTCGAACATGGCCCTGCAGTCAAGCCTGATTATTTCCAATGTAGTTGAGAATGGGCCTTGCACGCTGCTAAAAAGTTAGGGGGGGGGGGCAAATCCTTAATTCCACAATAATATACACTATAACAATACAAAAAGTGTGAAACATTTTGGTGGGGGACATGCCACTTTGTCCCCTCTTGAAATAGGGCCCATGGAGTTGAGAAAGACTCAGAATTGGCTTGCCAAGGGTGGTGAAATAAAGTTAGAATATATGTCCAAACCAGTAATGTGTTATTGTGAGTGCATTTTACCCTTTTTGCAGACTACACACAGCAGCGGGAACTATGGCCAGGCCCTTGCCTGGGCTGCCAGTCTTGTGGGATTGCCTTGTGCTGTTGTGGTACCTGAAACTACACCCCAAGCCAAAACGAATGCCATCTCATCTTATGGAGCAAGACTAGTGCTGTGTAAACCAACACCTAAGGACAGGTACATGGGCGGACTCTCACCTCATCAATTAACCCTCGATAGCGGCCTTGGAGGGCACATCTATCTATCTATCTATCTATTTAAAGGGCGCATCTGTCTATCTATCTATCTATCCATCTATCCATCTATCTATCCATCTGTCTATCTAGCTAGCTAGCTAGTTAGTTATCTATCCATCTACCTATCTACCTACCTCTCTATTTATCTATCTATCTATGTATCTATCTATCTAATCTATCTATCTGTTTATCTGTCTATCTGTCTATCCATCTACTACTAAGACCACCCTCGGGTGCAGCATTTGTCAGGCTTATTTCATAGACAAACTAAACTTCAGAGGACGTCATGTGAATCCCGGATAGCATTCCAAATCGGGATAATATCGGCGCGATGTCAGCGATGTTGATACGATGTTTCTCCGATGGCGGCTAATATAGAAACAACGTTGGCCCGATTTTGAATGCTGTCTGGGATCCAGCACTGTATGTAAATGGGTTTCATGTCCATTTACCAGCTTATGTAGTTCCGTTTCCTCTTTGAAGGGAAGAAACATGCCAAAAGATAGCCAGAGAAGAGGATTACGTCATTATACCTCCATTTGATCACTATGATGTCATAGCTGGTCAGGTAAGATTGATGGTAAATTTACTGTCCCTTATCAGTGCAACATTATTTGGTATCTGAGATTCAATAACAATTTTAGTGATTTGGTCTTTTGCTATTACAGCAAACATATCTTAATTGAATGCTAATTGCCCAAGAAACTGTTTTAATCACAGTGGCATTATGATGAGATCACTGTAATCCGTTAGGACATCATCAAAGTGCGAATATCACAATACAGGAATGATTTACTGTAAATAGTTAATAAATAGCATGCCTGTTTTCATTCAATTCTTTATGAGCATTGATGACGTCGTTGTAAATTCCTCAAACTCTCTGTGTCTGTAACTAATACCATGGAGCGAAGAATCTACATATGGCCCCATGAAACCTCAGTTCTCATTAGGATTGCTGTCTTTTATTACACCAAGGGTACCATTGCTGTGGAAGTGCTGGAGCAACAGCCAGACGTAGATGCAATCTTCGTTCCAATCTGTGGAGGAGGTATGACCTCTGGTATAGCAATTGCTACAAAGGCGATCAAGCCAACTGCTAAAGGTAGGCGCACTTGAGTTCTTATAACCTGATATATTTTATCGTTAAAGGCAAATGAAGACAACAACTGGTATTAGTATTCTTGCTGCTTCCTAGTTCTGCTTTTGGATGGGGGTTGAGAAGTGGTTTGGTGGTCATGTGGCAAGCATAGTATAATCGTCTGCTCTATCAGAAGATATACATTTAATTTTTCATCAAATTTTTTCCAAAATATCGATCGAGACATCAGAATCTTCTATTGTCACATAACTTTGCATATACATTATAGTAGTATTATTTACCAACGTTATTTTAACAAAATTATAGGATAAAAAAAGTTAACAGTTACAGCAACAATTTGTGTATCTGGAATATCCTCCAGTCGACTGAATTAGCCAATTAGTGCAAAATGTATTAAGATAGAAAAGCTGTCCAAAATGTTATTGACCTGCTGTGTATATATACTTTTTCTTTGACTGCAGTGTTCGCAGTGGAACCCAAGGGCAAAGAGCTTGGCAAGAGTCTGCAAGCAGGCAAGAGAATGTGGACCGGACCTCCTCGATTTCTCGACACAATAGCAGAGGCCCTCCGCTTCCAGGAAGTCGGCCATTTGACATTCCCTATAATGCTGGAGAATGTGGAAAAACAAGTATTTTCAATGGTGAGAAGAAAGGAAAAATTCAGCTCTACCCAACTGTACTACATTCATGTCTTGCTACCGGACTTCTGTTATCCAAATGTCTCACTGTCCGAACAGCTACACAAAAGCCTATCTTGCCTATGTTAAACTGCTTAAGTTATCGGAGCGATTCATTATAACAAACAAAAAGCCTTGGGAATCTAAGTGTTCGTTATAACGAGGCTTGAGGGCGGGGGCCTAGCTCAGAGGTAGCGCTCTGGGCTTCCAACCGCTGGGTCCCGGGTTCGATTCCCGGTCAAGCCTAAATTGGATGGCTGTTTCATCCTTCGTCTCATTGCCATGGTCCCTGCCTGTCCTAATTAGCCTAACTGGTGCAGAAATACAGGACATAAAGCCTTAATCACACACACAGAGAAAACGAATCTTGAGTGTATTTGTTATCATTTGTTAACTGAGAGATTTAACTGTTCCCATTGAAAATGTTTTTACTAGTATTGGTACCACCTTTTTTGGTCTAGTGGGTAAGGTGTTGGCTATCTCCTCTGAAGGTCCTTTGTTCAAATTCTGTATATAATGTACTCTTAAGACTTTCGTCGCTGCTGGTTTGCATGAGATGTGTCTGATGTGGAGAAGTGGTGTAGTGTTTTTTTTATGTCACAAATTGTCATGCGCCATTAACCATGCAGATATCTATCCTAATTAGGCCAATCAACATGCATTGGTTAAACAAACGTGTCTGAATAGAGTCTTTTCACTGAGCAGCCCTGAATCCAGCAAGACATACGTCTCTCCTCTTCTCTTATTACTCATTTTGCTGTTCAGACATAGACGATTTTGTGAACTAACAAATCAATTGAATGATAAGATATCAAATTTAGATTAAAATGCATTAAAAATACTGCTGGCAGGATGCACTTTTTCAGCCAATAGAATTGCAGTATTCTGTTGAAGCCACCTGGTGGAAATATTGAGAAACTTCCGTTAAAATGCACTATTAGGTCCCCAGTATCAAACAGTTTGACAATTTGTGACGTGGCAGATGCGCTAAGCCCATACCAGTTGGACAGCACCGGAACACTTCATCACATCAGACAAAATAATATTGCCTTGTACTCAGTGTCCAATGTTGAGGCAAGTGAAAGATCCCACACATCGAGTAAATGTATAACACGGTGTGGACTCCATCTCTCTCTTATCTCCGCAATCAAACATCAGAAGCAGAGAGACTTGCTTCTGTCTGAGGTACAGTTAGTTTTGTAAAATATGGCTCGCTCTAGACAGCTGTATCAACCTATTCCTGGCTGTAGCTATAACTAGCTAAAGCTAACCGCTTCTATCTACTCCTAGCTTATAGTCGGCTTAAACCAAAAAAATAAAACTTGGTAAATGTATGAAATTTATCTGATATGATGTTGCATGTACTTTTAGATGGGGCTTTGAGCACCTAGCTATAGCCAGATAGTTCCGTTTAGTGGCATTGTATAGCAGAAGTTGTCTGGCTATGTCTAAGTTCAATTTGACAGGCCCTTTTAATGAAACCAAATATAGTTACGCCATCCTTATCTTCGTAATCCTTTTCTATAACACTGTTTGTCGTCTCCCTGAACTGATGTTCACTTCTTCTTTTTCACTTCTTTTCACCCAGTCGGACGAAGAGATGATCTCTGCGATGAAATTGGTTTGGGAGCGAATGAAGGTGAGTTTGGTGAAAAATGATTGGATATAAGTATATTGTCTAGGGATTGTATCACTAGAGGTTTGGTTTGGTACTAACAGTGTAAAGGCATGGGTGGCAACTGACCTTCAATGTCATTAAGGCACTGCAAAATGGACACTAGTTATACTCATATAGCTCTCCCGTATCATAAAGGTATTCTTGAAATGTTAACTTAATAATATATATATGAAGATAGGTGATCTGATAGCCAATAGGTCGTAAAAAGGTAAGAAAAAGGTTTGTTGATGAAAACATTAAATTTACTAACAGACTTATGTGACAACTGAAATGTATGTTGTATATTTGAAAAGACCTTTCCATAGTGCACAGCAATATTACGGAAGCCTATTAGTGCCACACACATTTTTTTTCTCTAATCTGCGTTTTTTGAACATATCGTTTTTTAAATTTGCGTTTTTCGTACAAAATATTTTTAAATTTGCGTTTTTTCAACATAATTTTTTTTAAATTTGCGTTTTTTCAACATAATTTTTTTTAAATTAGAGTTTTTTGTACATACTTTTTTCAGGCAAATATTTGTGTTTATTCGCAAATTTACATTTGCGTTTATTCGCAAGTATAGTTAGAACCATGAACAAAAGTACGGAATACTAAATCGGCCATATCTTAGTTAATATTTTATCTACAATTATGTGCGACCTATGCACAGACTCGTCTTGGGCAGGGCTATCCCATAATCTAAATTAGAAAATTCTTGATACAGTACATTTATGACAACGGCACTGACAATATGTGTCGGCAAAAGTGGACATAACTTTGTTTCCCTTCCTAGTATTTTTTCTTGTAGTTGGGGTTTATTATGTGATGCTGACTTTAATTGCACCATGCTACATTTAAATAATATCTTGATCTATGCCAATTAAATAACTTTTCCCATCAATATAGGAGGGATCCAAGATAGATCAATAACTAGATAGATAGATAGATAGATAGATATGGGAAATGCAGCCCTCTAAGGCAAGTTCTTGCTGCTATAGAGGGTTGATTGATGAGATGAGAGGGAGGAGTCCACCCATGTTACACATTTACCCCATGGGTGGGGTCTTTTACTTGCCTTAGCATATAGACACTGACTGGTTTTAACTTATCAGGGCCCAATAGATTCCAATATGGCTCAAATAAAAGGGGAGGAAGGGAAGGAAAGGAAAGGGAAGGGAAAACTGGGGCCTGATAGAAAGAGCTGGGTTTAAGGACAAGGATGTCACATTGTGAAACAAAGTTATTCCCGCTTTGCCGACATATACTTTGAGTGCTGTTGTCATAGGTTATGCTGTACCTAGACTTTTTTAACTTAGAGAATTAAATAGCCCTGTCCAAGGCGAGTCTTTAGATAGGTGGCACATAATTGTCGACCAAATATTAACAAAGATATGGCGGGTTTAGTAATATGTTTAAACGATATAGTAACGATTTAGTAATTCCGTTTATACATTTTAGTATTCCGTTTATACAATTTAGTATTTTGTTCATACATTTTAGTATTTCGTATATACAATAAAAAAAAATTTTTCTCATATCCTTAAAAGGCTTCCGTAGCAAACAACACAAACTGAAAAAAATTATGTTGAAAAAACGCAAAAAAAAAAAAAATGTACAAAAAACGCAAAAAAATTAAGTATGTACAAATAACACAAATTAAAAAAAAATTATGTTGAAAAAACGCAAATTTGAAAAAGATTATGTACAAAAATCCGAAATAAAATCATTTTTTTGAAAAAACCGCTAATTTAAAACAATTATGTACAAAAAACGCTAATTTAAAAAAAATTATGTACAAAAATGCAAATTTGTAAAAAATTATGTTCAAAAAACGCACATTTAAAAAAATTAAGTAGGAAAAACGCACATTTAAAAAAACTATGTACGAAAAACGCAAATTAAAAAAAAATATGTTAAAAAAATGCAGATTAGAGGGAAAAAAAAAAGTGTGGCACTTATAGGCTTCCGTACAATAGAATTCCTAGCGGATGCCCAATATGGAGCCAATAGATGGGGCATTAAACACAAACACACTTCCTCAATATATGGTGCACATCATAATCAAAGATTAATAGATTTGTGTCACTGTATTTGTTTACAAGCAGAGGCGTATTTTGTTATTTGGAGGTCAGGATGCCCTTCGATTTAATAATAAACTAACATAGATATGCATGACCATCAGGGATGGATCAAGGGGGTATGCATCGTCCCCCCCGCCCCCAAAAAAAAAACATTGCCATGGTCTCTGCCTGTCCTAATTAGCCCAACTGGTGCAGAAATACAGGACGTAAAGCCTAGTATATCGATCGCGACAAATCAGACCACCCCCCCCCCTCTCCCACCAAAATTTTCTGGACCCTCCCCCCCTGATAGCCATATAGGTTAACAAGTCGTAAGATTTACGTACCTAACTAACTAGATAACTTTCCACTCCCCGATGAAAAAGAACAAAAATCCTTCCTTGAAGAACAGTAGGAATGTAATCAATAGGATCTAACTATAAGTTGTCCCATGCGTTTTTCCTAATGAAATGTTTGCTTTCTTTCAGCTTATAATAGAAGTAAGCACGGCTTCTGGTGTTGCAGCAGTTCTATCGGATGACTTTAAAAATCTACCAGACAATATCCAAAATATCTGTGTTATACTTTCCGGTGGGAATGTTGATATTGATAGGTTGCCCTGGATAACAGCCTGATGTAAAAACATATTGGAAATAAATAATTTTGAAGCAAGGATCACGATTTTTGAGGAAAATTTTTATTTTTTTCAAGCGTTTCAAATAATGAATGAATCTTGTCCATGTTTAAGGACACCTGTCTTTTCCAAGGCTTCCAACATGTGAGCCGTGAGGCTCCATGGCCAGTGGACAAAGGAAATAAAATTACGAATTAAATTCTTGAGATTTGGTTTTTAACCTTCAGTCTTGATCGTTTGCAACTTGGAACCTCGCATTAAGGTGGCCGATAAGGCCACCACTTCATTAATGCCATCAAATGCCAAAAATGAGGATTTGCAAATTACTGAAGGTGCTTGCTTTTACAGTTTTTTTGTTTACTTCACTGGACCACATGCTAAACTTGAAATATAGATTGGGTAACCCCGTTAAGATATGTTTGTAAATAATTTAATGACAACTACAATGAAGTGACACAGAAATAAGTGACAATACGTTCTGCTTCTTATATAAATGCTGTTTCGCGGATTAGTTCTTATTTCACCGCTCCAGATCTTGGAAGTTTTGCATTTCTTAAATGATAATAAACAAAACTGAATTGATGACCATAGGTCAATAGTGCATGGGTTAGTTGTGTGTGATATCTGGTGAATTGCTCAAAATTAGTTTCCAGGGACCCTCGGGACTCAAGGGTCCCGGGTAGAGACAGCTGGACTCGCATTTTAGTCGCTCTTCATCAATACAAAAAAGGAATATAATCAAATATTCTGTATGTATTGTTCTGAGGATTGCTTTTGGTAACCATGGAAACTAGAATGATATTCACGGAGCCCATAATATGTGAACATGGAAATTAAGCTATTAGTAACTCTTCTGTTGAAATCTTCCCCTTTAAACTCTGCCAGATATTTTAATATGCTATCAGTGGGTACAGGTAAGTGGTGTCTGCTTTTTGTTACCATGACAACCAATGTTGGAAAGCAAAATACATGGAATGGGTGGTACATGAGTAGTATATATGACAGCACATTTTTGAAAATAGCTTTCATAGCAACAATTGTATAAGATTCAAAACCAAATTGATAATCCTCAGTTCTAATTGTTTACCATTAGAGTGCGGCCAGAGAAAATATATGTTTTTCTAATCATTTCTGTTGGCTTATAAGTCCTTCTTCCAAATATAGAAGCATCTTCGGGTGGAGTGCAACAAACATTTGCAATATTTTTCAGACCTTACATTGATAAATTTCCCTGCATTTCACTCATTGTACCTGACTCCCCATTGCATGCTTTATCATTCAAGAGAGCATGTGCACTGGGGCAACTAGATTATGGAATTGTTGAAATATGGGGTAACTTCAGGTTTTCTCTGTCTTCAGTAACTATGCTATCATTTATTTTCAGACATAGAGTCATTTAATTCAATTCAATTAATTTTATTCTCTAAAAAAATGTCAAAAATTACAAAAAGTATTTAAAACATACATGTATCCATATGGAGCTCTTAAGAGGACATGCTGGGCAAAATTTTTTTATGAAATATCACGAAAAAAAAAAAGAAATCTGTCAATGAATTTTCCTGTCGGTCTGTATTAACTAGACAATTAGGAATAAAGGCATACTTATAGTACATATATTAACATATATCTACATATATTTACACTTCTTGGTGCTATGCAAATTGGCCTGTTCCTTTGTTGCCTGTTGCTTTTTGTAGAATGACTTTACAAAATTTTGCACTTTCTTGCAAATTTCGCACTGGCAAGGAACTTGATTTTTTAAACATGTGTGACCACTGGTCTACAAGCAAAATGCTTCTGGAATAAAAGTAGTGAAATTTTACCAAATTTGGGTCAATAGTAAAGAATATTTAAGTCAAAAGTGCTAATTGGCTCTAGTTTTCAAGATACAGTATTGGTTAAGTATCACAAAAGCGCGGTATAACTGCAGTAGTAAAAAGACCACCTTTATTTTGGCAAAATAGGGGATCAGGACAAGAATTCGGCCCCACATTATTGTTGTAACACATGTGCAACTAATCTTCGTCAGTGGCTCGACAAGAAAAGAAAATCTATGCCTTTCGCAATTCCAATGATTTGGCGAGAACCAACAGATGAAAGTAGCAATTGTATTTTTGTATGGTTCCCCCAGTTGCAAAAGGAATATCAAAAAAGAAAAAATGGATTGTGCAATATCCAAATATTCCATCAGCTCTGCGCCCTGTACCTCATGGAGAAAAACTACTATTCCTGATCCACCAGAATCCTTCTCTCTAGAGCCCTCGAAGGTCCTTGGCCTCCACGCAGCCAGGGTGGAAACGCTTGGGGTGAAGTCCTCTATCCCCAGTGGCTAAAACAGGACTGCGCATTGCACAAGCTGCTCCAGCTATCCAACGCAGACACTTACTGATTTTTTGCATGCTTCTGGTTTCTACTACCAACTATGGATGATCAATCGTACCCTAGAGAGCCTCTACATAGCCCACTCAGGTGCTGATGAGGCGTTAAACAATAACACTACTACTACTACTACTACCTTCTCTCTAGACTCAGATGATGATCAAGATGATGATGAGGATACATCTGGTCCTGAGGCATCAACGTCAACTGACCCAGACTTTAGGCCACCATATTCCTCTCCTGAACCACACCTCATATCACAGAATGAACTAAATGACCTGGTTAGGGATTTGGAACTGTCTGAGTAAAGCAGAGCTGTTGGGCTCCAGACTACAACAGAGGAACCTCTTGGAGAGTAATGTTAGGATCTCCGTTTTCCATGATTGCCAAAAGGTTCTGGTTCAGTTTTTCTGAATGGAAGGTGATTTGGTTTGCTGCAATGATATCAATGGCTTGATGGCAGCCCTTAACTTCACTTATTATCCAAATGAATGGAGATTGTTCATAGATTCATCCAAAACCAGTCTAAAAGCTGTTCTACTGCACAAGAGCAATGTTTTGCCATCTGTTACAGTTGGTCATGCAGTCCATTTGAAAGAGACATATGAAAACCTAAAACAGCTGTTGAGGTGTATAAAGTATGCACAACATCAGCTCTCTTGTGATTTGAAAGTTGTTGCTCTCTTGCTTGGCCTGCAAGGTGGATCTACAAAGTACTGCAGTTTTCTCTGTAAATTGGACAGCAGAGCCAGTGATTCCCATTATGTTAAGAAAGACTGGCCACTACGACAGTCATGGGAACCAAAAAGTGTGTGTGATTAGGGCTTTACGTCCCGTATTTCTGCACCAGTTGGGCTAATTAGGACAGGCAGAGACCATGGCAATGAGACGAAGGATGAAACAGCCATCCAACTTAGGCTTGACCGGGAATCGAACCCGGGACCCAGCAGTTGGAAGCCCAGAGCGCTACCTCTGAGCTAGGCCCCCGCCCTGGGAACCAGGAAAGAAAAATGTCCAACATCCACCCCCTGTTTACTCCCAGAAAATTTTGTTACCACCTTTACATATTAAGCTGGGGCTAATGAAGAACTTTGTAGAAGTTATGGAAAAAATGAAAGCAGGTTTCAAATATCTGCTATCTATGCTTGCTGACTACTGTTGGCATGTGTCAAGGGATGATCCTACTGCCGTGTATAAGAGACAAGCCAAAAAACGCCGAAGCCAAAAAGCCCCATGTAGATACTGAATAAAGACGGAACTTAGTTGTTTTATGTGATGTTTCAGCTTGTATTCTGTAATAAAACATTGCTTGTTTAATCCTGGACAGGTTAGGACCAGGAAATTTAACACTTTTCAGAATACAAGTATTCTTTCTAATGTAAGATTTTATTTGAATATACATCAACCTATGTACATTTGTAATAAAACTTTATCATTTAATATCTTGAAAACATTAGCCAACCAGCACTTTTTACCTTTTTTTTCCAATTCATCTTATCAAAGTATGTAAGATTTAGCAAATTTTATCTCTGAAGTAGATAATTTCCAAAAATTTGAAGACCAGTGTACATTGTGAAGTAATTAAGTTTTTTTATTTGCATTGTAGACCTACTTAACATGTGCAGATTAAAGAGAATTTAGAACTAATCAAATATATTAATAACAAATTTATAAAATATATTACAATTTAATTATTATAAACTTGTTTTATTTTCTGAAATTTTATTATCACTACGCTGTATATAGTCGTTTCAAGTCATGGGCTTCATTTCAGGGTGGGGGGAGGGACACTGTCAGGGGGACATGTGCCTCTCCCCCTTATCACTTTTTCACACAATTATTATTGGTATTACTGGAAGTGAGTATGGTCTATTGGAATTATTATTGGGTTGTCCCCCCCCCTTCCCCGGCAGCAAACAAGGCCCGATGTGGGCCTGCATCATTGTAATAATATCAATGAAAAGCCATTGGTCTTTTTACAGGAGGTTAAGTAAACTACAATCAATAAATTGTCACTTCCTAGGAAATTTGTAAGAAAACCAGACATATATTTTGCATTATTGATGGAATTCTGTTTTATTTGAAGCATCCTTAACTTGCCCATTTTCAGAAAACGTAAAACAAAGATTGTGTACAATAAGATAAGGGGGTGAATCAAGTCATATTCTGGAGTAAACAGTGCATAATTGGTCCAAATACGTTGGACTTGGAGCATGCCAGCCATGTTGAAAGATGGGGTAACTGCAGTTACCCCCATCTGCTTTGACAATTTGATCTTATACGTTCTCCACCACATTCCACACAGTTTCATATTTTGTCAATTTCTCTGGAATGGATCATAGTCATCAGGACATTTCTCACATAAATTTTAATACACAATTAAGCTTGTATTTAGTCAACCCCAACTAAATTTCAATAAAAATGCAAATATTAGGAGATCGCCTAATTTTAACACAGATATGAATATATATTCTCTGATAAGCGGCTGTGAGCCATTCAGAATGCTTCATTGTCATCCAGCATGGGTGTATGTTGCACAGTAGCAGTTTATATTGAACAGCTGCAGTGTTTACTGGATGGTTGGAGTGTATGTTGGATGGCTGCAGTGTGCGCTGTATAATGTGGAGAATATAAGCAATAATTAACACTGTCTTAAATTAGATGATCATTTTCCATTCTGCTCACGGTAACACAATATATTGATTTAGCATTTTTCATTTTTTGATACAAAGTAAAAGTTTAATATAAACACAAAGTTTTCCATAAACTTGAAACCTTCTGTGAATTGGCTGTTTTCCGTTTTGGCCCATTTGAGCTGTTTTTAAATCAGTCACTCATAACACATTTGCAATTTCAATCACTGTTTTCCAAACTAATACAGTTATGCAGCTTTATAGAATATAACACTAAAATAAAAACTGATTCAAAGTTATATTTACTCCAGTCATACAAAATAACGTCATTTGACACATGAGGCAATTTGTAATTGCAAGAACAATTCTTGTACTGAATGCATATTTGATTTGGTCTGTCCTTCAATATCCTGAAAGGCAAAGACTCTCATTCCATTAACATGCTTCATGGGAATATGAATTGATGAGCTTTGTCCAGACCAGGATCCAAAACCTTCATTTTACATCATTCTCACTGACAAAGATTCAGGCATTGAGATACCAATTGATATGAATTAACAATGTAAACTTTTACATTAAATAGTTCTCAGAGCCAGAGGTTCATGATGAGAGATAACAGATATATATAAAACAACAGCGCATTGTTTTAATATAGATAGCCGAATAAGCTACAGGACATTTATCCTTAGATGTTAAGGATTTATAATACAGGGTGCAGCCTAAAAAATTGCACCAGGCATCTCCTCTTTCAGGATAGCTCTAGGTTACTGAAATGCTTATGAAGGCTTTTAAAGTTTTGCCACATTTAGTTAGGGGTATAAGCAATTGGTCATGTGCATATTTTTGATCTTATAACGTCAGACAATATCAGTAGCTTGATTATTGACAGGGTTCATGCTGCAGGGCTTGTTCTGAGTGACACACATCACAGAAGTAAAATTTCTGTTTGCTTGTATGGTGTCTCTAGTTGCAAAAAGTTTACAAATTAGAGATTTCCTAGTTACTACACCTCTGGAGCCACAGAAAATAATATTTGCACAGAATCCTCCTTCAGTGTTTTTATATGTGCATATATATATATATATATATATATATATATATATATATCATGGTATTAGATGATAAGAAGGTTGGTTCCAGTTTTGATTCAGCAAGGTCATGAAATTAAAATGGAGAAATATAATGGCATTCCAGAGGGACTTTTTGAATCTACAACTAATCTGGAAATTATCACATGATTTTCAGGAGAATGGGCCAGTTAATTAGATAGAAAAGACAGAAAATTTACCAAAATCCACAATGGCACTTTCCACCTCAAAGCTGTCAATGCTATACCTTCTTACTAAAAATTAATCTATGTGCCCCATTTTTGGCGGCAAAGGTCAAGAAAGGTGTCTGTAACACATCTGTATGATCAGTGACATAATCTAATGCTTGTATTGCAAAAGCCAAGGTGAAAATCACGCGAAAGTGTGATAAGTGTGCACATGTTATATTTAGATCAATATTATCTATAATTCTTCAGGAAACAAGATAATATATTTATAAAGATAATTAAGGATTATTATTACTTTTGTGTGTATGATTGCAGCTGCATGCCATCATTGTCAATTGAGGTAAAAGCAAAAGAGTTAGCAGTAGCTGCTGGTGCAAGTTTTTATGCCGCACCCTGTATAATTAACAGTAACCTGAGCACGAAGCCCAGTCAAATTTTGCTTCAGATTATTCTCAGTGACAGAGCGTCATGCATAGAGGTTACTGTATATTTAAATAAAAAACAGTTTGAATACTCTTCAGTTTACTGATTGATATATATTAGTGACCTCTAGGTATGAAGCTCTTTTACTAAGCGCTATCTAAAGTAAAAGGCAGTATGTACTTCAGAAAGGTAACTGATTTATATAAATTACTAGTGTATACTTTTACTTTAGATAGCTTATATACAGTGACAGAGCCCACTCTTGGAGGTCACTGATTTATATAAATCAACAGTGTGTGCTTCTACTCTAGATATCTCTCAGTGACAGGGCTTTATGCTTAGAGATCAGTGATATAAATCAACTTTATACTTTTACTTTACTAGATAGCTTATACCTGGTGACAGAGCTCCATGCTTGAAGGTCACTGATTGATATAAATCAACAATGTGTGCTTTTAATTTAGATATCTCTCAGTGACAGAGCTTTATGCTTAGAGGTCACTGATTTAAATAAATCAATGGCATATACTTTTGCTAAAGATAGCTCATATATAGTGACAGAACACCACGCTTAGAGGTCACTGATTTATATAAATCAACAATGTGTGTTTTTACTTTAGATATCTCTCAGTGACAGAGCTTTATGCTTAGAGGTCACTGATTTAAATAAATCAATGGCATATACTTTTGCTAAAGATAGCTCATATATAGTGACAGAACACCACGCTTAGAGGTCACTGATTTATATAAATCAACAATGTGTGTTTTTTCTTTAGATATCTCTCAGTGACAGAGCTTTATGCTTAGAGGTCACTGATTTAAATAAATCAACTGCATATACTTTTACTTGTCTTCAATGAGATAGCTTCTAGCGACATAGCTTCATGCTTGCAGGTTACTGATTTATATAAATCAACAATGTGTGCTTTTACTTGAGATAGCTCTCAGTGGCGGAACTTTGTTCTTAGAGGTCTCTGATTTAAATAAACCAACAGCATATACTTTTACATAAGATACTTTTTAGTGACAGAGCTTCATGCTTGCAGGTTATCGATTTATATACCCCGTATATACTTTTATTTTATATAACTCTCAGTGACAAAACTTCATGCTTAGAGGTCACTGATTTGTATTAATAAATAGTGAATACTTTTACTTTAGATAGCTCTCAGTACAGAGCATAATTGCCTAATCCTTAGTAGGGGTTACTGATTTACATAAATCAACAGTACAAACTTTTGATTAAGCTAGCTCTCAGTGACAGAGCTTCATGCCTACAGGTCAATTATTTATATAAATCAATAGCGTATACGTTTACTTTAGATTGCTCTCAGCATGGTGACAGAGATTCATGCTTAGGAATCAGTGATTCATATAAATTACCTGCATGGAGGTAACTGATTTAATATAAATCAACTGTGTAAACAAATTTCTAAACAACTTGTATGTCAAAGAACCAAAAGTGATGTGTTTCCTAATACACAAAAGTTAGCATGCCAAGACCTAGGTATGAAACAACTGAATAATAACATTTTATTGTCTTTTTGTCTTACAGCCAAACAATTGAAAAATTATCATCACTTGTCTGTCGTGCTGCAATTTCTGTCACTTCCATTATGATACTCTAATGACTTTTACATCTACAATTTTCTTTATGTTTGAGTATGTGCCTGAAAAACGAAAATGAAAATGGTGAAAAGGATATTTACTAGCTATGGCTAATTCAGGCTGCAGACAAGTAGGCTGAGAAACTTAAATATTAATATTCATATTTTATATAAATTTGTCCCAAGACACTCCATATATATCCTCTTTACCTAATAATTTGATGGGATAGCTCCCTAGACATACCTTTCCTAGACACAGAAGATTTATTGCACAAATTGACTAAACTGCCAAACAATCTAATATTCTATTTCAACTGTAGCATGGAGCCATGACTCCATGACTGTAGTATGTCACTCAATGGGACAGACATATGCTTGATGGACAATGGGAAAAGTTTGATGATCTTGTCAACACTTTTTTTTTTTTTTCAATAGTACTAAGAAAATTTGCTTTTGCTTATACCTGGTGGCATATATTAGTTGGAAAATGGGTCATTTGCTACTTGCCACCCATGGAAAATAAAAATCCTTATCCTTATCAAAACCCTTTTTTGTATCCCATCTCAATCTGCAATTGAGTTTGCAGTTTGCCCTGCCTACCCCTACCTAACCCTACAGGTATGCCTGTCTAGCTCTCCCTTCCTGCCATATATGTGAATGACCTCTAAACTCCTTTTTAGTCCAAAGTCAAAGTGAAACTTAGGCAGGGCCCCATACCAGGAATAACAAAGTTTTTGCCTTGGGTGATACATTGGGCAGTGTCCAATTAGTGTAAAATTCCATTTGAGACTAGACAAGTATCCAAAAAAGATATGGTTATTATACAGTATATTGCTGAGGGTATTTCCCCAATATAAGACCATACTCATAATTAGTTACAGCTGTTTTAGCCACCACTTGGCTCTGGAAGTGACTATAAAGGTTTTAACCCCAAAACTGCAAGGGTTTTACCCCCAGCCCAGACAGAAGAATAAAGCCATAAATGCTAATGTTTTGCTTGTGAATAAAAAAAAAATATTTCAAGAAGAAACTTGTGGATGTATCATGGGCTCCATGATCTATACATTGTTGCTATTGTATATATGATTTGTGAAGTATTGTTTCAGAAGTATTTTGTTCCATGAATGAATTTGTATAATCAGTATGGAATTTTATAATCATTAACCAGGTTACAAATATAATCGGATAATTATCATACTCAGAGTTTATCACACTCAATCCAACCATATCCATTTATTGTTTACAAAAATGAGGTGGAATGATTTCCCCTTCACTGTCATATGACAACACATAGCTATGATCACAAAAATTAATTCTAACATAAGCAGATAAGTAGATTGTGCCCAGTTACTGTTTATTGTTACATTTAAAGGTAGTAATGCATGGATATAATAATTTGCATCATGAATTACTTTTCTGTTGAAATTCTAAATCTCTGTGCTACTTTGTTTCGGGCGTCTGTAAAACGCGCAATGGAATGGAATGATAAAACGCGCAATGGAATGGCCACTTCTGGTCAATGCAGACAGTTCATGTCTTTACCCAAATGGCATGTGACTGACCACATTATTTGGACATCAGCCCCCCCCCCCCAAAAAAAAAGACCAAAAGACTTTGTCTATTTTGAATTAGGCCTACTCCACAGTGGTGTTATACATGTACGATGCCCCCCCCCCCCCTTACAAGTTTATATTTTTTTTAATATTTAATGTAAAATCTATGATTTTAATTGTGGCTCTAAGAGATTAATTCACCCCCCACTCCCAGCCTATAAATCTCATAGAAGTGTTTTCAAAGTAATTCAGGGTTAACCACATAAGTGGGGGTTGAGCTACAGTGTGTTTATCTATATAAGATTCTACATTTTCCTACATTTTCCATGTTCCGCGTTTGCCCATTCCATTCCGTTCCTCGTTTTACAGGCGCCCCTTTGTTTCAACCCCCTGGAAACTGTCCTCCTATGGTTATGAAAACATTAGCAGGTTAACAAACCTTTCATCTGAGCTGGGGTGAAACTTTTTGGGAGTTACAGACAAAACCTTTATTGTCCTTCCAAGAGCCAAGCTGTGGCTAAAACTGGCTGTAACATGACCACCTCGTTCATAACTTGACCGCCTAGAATAATAGCAATAGATGAATAATTTTTTTGAAATTTTGACAATAGATGGAGAAATGAAATGACAATAGAGGGAGAAATAATTGCATGACTATTGAATGCAGTTAACAAGAAAAGTCAACTGGCAATCTCCTAGTTTAAGTATAGTTCCATTTTCATTTTAATTGTTATATAATGTAATCCAGTAGGAGAGCAGGGCCACTATCACTGCCCAAATGATTATACAAATTAGCCATGTGTCACAGTCATATGGTCCAACTATAGCAAATGCAGTTGCTAACTGGATTTCAAATGTATCAGAAAGCCATCTATAGACAGTTGAAAAGTTAGATCTTGGATTATCTAAGGTTAGATTAGGAGAGGGTGACACTACAGGTCCAACATGTGTGGACATATGAAGTGGCCATATATATATGACCCTGTTTCAGTCTGGGAGAAAGTGAAAATAGCATTGGCCCATTTGGGGTTGTGGGATAGACCATGGTGTCACTAGTGACTCCATGGATATACTCCCTGAACAAACACTGACCCAGCAAAACTTGTGCTGCTGATATGGAGAGAGGGGGTGGGCAAAGGGGCAAAAGTGATTAAAACTGGTCCTAATGGCCCATAAAGTCACCACAAAAATGTCCTATGACAGAGTGTAATCTTGCCCGGATTATTATATTTAATAATGATGTGCTATATGTTGGGATCAACAAGACAATCAGAAAATTTGTCATCAGTGCAAAATATCATGAAAAATGACACCAAACAGGATACATTTCCAATCAATGATCACAATTTTCTGATTTTTACTCCAATACACTATTATCTGGAGTCACTAGAAACCTTGGACTATACAGTTTAGTCCAAGCTGGAACATACCATGACTGCATACTGTTAACGAATCAGTATTCAATCTCACGTTCTTCTAATTACTGATGTCTAATGTCTAATGCCTCAATGCTACTGGGTCTGAAGCTAAGTCAGCTTATATGAACAGCTGCCAGAGGCAGACATAATGATGAGATGATAAGGCTTGGAGTCCACACCATGTTATATATTTACACCATGGGTGGAGTCTTTTTTATTTGCCTCAGCATAGACACCGAGTACACAAGGCACCTCCAACTTAACATCATCTCATTAAGCTTAGGGTCCCATTGCATGCTAGCTTTGATTCTACCAGAACTCTTCAGACATGAAAAACTTCAGGTTGTCTTCTTTTATTTAATTGTTAATTAATGAATTCATTACAAAGAGACTCATTTGCTGTATTCACTGCCCATAGATTTCATATGCTTTCAGAACACTTTATCTTCATCCTCATACAAAACAATTTAAAGTATATACAGTAAAGCATGAGTGAGGAGGCTCATAGAGACTGTAGGTCACTAGCTATTATAAAGACCCATTTTATTAAAAAAATATATAGTTTTACTAGATTTTTTTTTTCCTTATCACTAGATGAAAAATTAACTGCATGATATTTATAAGAATTAAGGATTCTGCAGAATGTAAAAGTAAAACCATGGGTTATAAGATGTAATTTTTCCCACTGATCTTTTACTTGCCTCAGCAAGTATTTTTAATAACTTCCAAAAGTATCGTTTTTCAGTTTTTGATTAAAGCAATGCAGAAAAGAAGAAATAGATTGTATAATTAATATCTGTCAGTTTATTGTAAAGCTAGTGGGACTTATAGGCCAGGGCAGCCGGGTGGCTTGTATTATTGTACATAATGTTCTAATGCTGTAACTGTGACTTTTCTTCCTATTATGTGCATCCATGCTTGTACCTATAGACTTTGTGTGTTTAAATTTCACACCCGATCTATCTATGTATCTATCTATGTATCTATGTATCTATGTATCTATCTATCTATCTATCTATCTATCTATCTATCTATCTATCTCTGTTGCTTTGTTTCTTTGTTTCTTTCATGCTTTATTTCTTTCTTTTCTAAATGACAGATTTCATTCAGATCTCTAGCATAAAATTACATCAACGCAAGTTCTAATGCCAGAACTTCAAGGTAATTAATGTGTAATGCAAATCAGACCACTGAATATTAAAAGCTTGACCAGCAAAATGACCACCCCCTCCCTGGGGGCAGGCTTCAATACATACAGGGGCATAAGGCCTGTTATCAATCATGGGCAAAGTGCCATTAAAATGCACAGAAAAAGCAAGCCACCATGAAAAATCTAGGCGCATATCCTTTGTAATTTTGGTTCTGTTTGAGAGAGCCTGTAATAAGTTAATACAATCCAATATACGTTGCAAGTGGGGCCTACCACCTTGGAATACCTGGCTGGTCCAAAAAAAGCTTGCCAGCAAGATATTCAGTTGCTTTTTTGAAACTGATTTGCGCTGATTAAAATCTTTTACTTGCTGTAGAAAGGTCTCCAATTTCTCCTGGGGAAGTGATAAGGTGCAGGTGTTGGAGTCAAGCTCAACTCCAAGGAATGTGATGCGCTGGGCTGGGCCCACAACTTTATTGTAATTAATGCTAAAGCCCAGATAACGCAGGAGTTTGATGAGTTCCAGGGCTTGTCTGCTACATTCCTCTTTGGTGTCTGCAATCAGAAGGAAGTCATCAAGATAGTCTATGCATTTTGAGAAGCCTTTAATTGCCATTATGCGTCTGACAGCTTGAGACAGTTCATTAAAGATGCTAGGACTGAGACGTGCCCAAAACATGAGCCTGCTGTCATACATCCAAGTGGGTGACACCTTTAAAAGTCCATTCGAGGCCAGATATGGTATGCTCACGGGGGTGCAGCGTGACAGATCGGTATGCCCTGGCCAGGTCAGCTTTGTACATCCAACAGCCAGGAGTGATAAGGCTGACAGTATCTTGCACTGACTGATAGGAAAATTTGTTACATGTAGCCAGGTCGACTTCAGTCTTTAAAAGTAGCACCCAATGCAGAAATAATTTGTGGTTTTTCTTGAGTGATGATGTAACGACTATTGTCAATTTCTTCGCAAATCTGTGCTTCCACCAGGGGGATTTTATCAGGTGCTGTGGCCATCATAGTCAGTGTTGATGCACATAATGAGGGATTTTCCTGGGGGTCAGCAGCTGCATTTGGAGGGCCATCCTCATGTCTCCCCAAGTAAATCCATGTGCAGCCTGGAGCTCCCTGTATTGCTGGTCAAACTGCAGAATGCTGCTCCATGCACATCTGCTATCTCAAATATTTGCATGGTATATGCAATTTAAAATTCCACTTTATCCCTGCTGAGGTCACTGACGACATAAGAAAGTTCATCAGATTCATATTTGCTGCTCCCCACTCAGCTATTGTGATGCCAGACAGGTCCTCCTCAATCTGCTTGAGGGATATCCTGCCCTGCTGATAGCAAAACATCTGATCCAGATTGCCCTTCCTGGGTATCCAAGGACTGTTCAGGTGCACATTCTTCAGTCACAGATGCTGGGCTGGAGGCTGGCTTGGCTGGTCCCTCTGACTCCATGAAGTGAGTATTGCCCAAGGTACCCAGAGCCTTCCCTGGGTACCTTCCCTGGGTACCCTCCCAAGCACTTCCTGGCCCAAAGAAATCCTAGTTCTTCTAATATCTCCAGGTTTAGCCAGAAGTAGAACTTCCAGATCGCATAGTCCTTGAGACTTTAAAGCTTTTTGGGTGTCAGAGCCAAACTTGCTCTCCTTAGCCAAATCCCGAAAATCTAAATCCTCATCAGCCATAGTAACAAATTAAGAGTGATGCTAACACTGTTGCGGCTGCAAACACACTGAAAAAAGGGTGAAACTTTCACTTTCACCCCAAAGATGGGTTTTAAATCATGACACCTTGCTAAAGCTTTCGTACATTTTTGGACCAGACTATATGTAGTACCATTTTTTCGCTGTGAAGGGGCCATCTTTAACTTAAACATAAACTAAACGGTTTTATCTACAGCCATGGCCGATGAACTTGGCCAGAGCAGCTTTGTAGATTTGTGTCGTGTTTCTTATTTTTAATTGTTTATGCTAATTCAAGAACCCGAGAATCTTCTAAAACACTTGATTAGAACACTTTGAGAAAATGTTTGTCTAATTGAAAATTTGACAGTTTAGGATGATTTGAGTCTTATTCTATACTATTCAACTGGGAAGTAGCCATTTATTCATAAAATTTATTTTTTAGTCCGGTAGCCAAATTAAAATTTTAGGGGGTACCCTCAAATGTTGTCTTTATTTTGATCTTGGTGTCGTTTGAAAGCTAAGAATGTGTAGATTAGGAATCTGCCAGGTGCCCACTTGGCACCCTTGAGCATTTTGCGTAATTCAAGATGGCGTCCAATAAGACTTTCGAAAGCCAAAATTGCCAATATCTTCTCTCCTAAAAAACCTAAAAAACTATTTTTTTTGGTCTATGCCAGGTTTTTGGGGTAAAATAATCCATTCCTAACATAGAAATTGGTCTCAAACACAGAAATATTATTCATAACATTCATGTAAATGTCATGTCTGACTGAAGTTACAAGTATCTCCCCTGCTAGTTGTAATAGAAACACATATCTTGGGTGTAGACCTGGGTTTTTGGGGTTATAAAATCTTCCATTCCTGGTATGGTTATTAATGTCAGATGCATACACTTATCAATAACAGTAATATCAAGCATTATACCCTACAGTGCTGTATTACAATTGCTGAAACAGCAATTAAAGTGGAACTAAACCCTAGAGCACTTTGCCTGTCAGATGGTAGCTTGAGTTCATGGAATCACATCCATGTGATTCGTAACTTGTATATATGCACTGGTAATGAAATATCCTGCATTTATTAGCCCCATATTGTGAACTATGGAGGCTGCCATATTTGAGCTCCCTGGGTAATACATTTGTAGTTTATTTTTGATTAGTAGATAATTAATTTCAGCAAATATATATGGTTAAATTAAGCAATTATATGTTGTTAAATGTGCCAATATGCATCAAGCTGTTTTACTTATATTAACATAATTTGATGGACTGAATAAATTGTAAGATTACAGAGATACACTTTGTTAATTTGGTACTCAGTTCTAAATGCGCAGTTGATGTAGGCTGTCTTTCATTGCATCTTACTATCTGTTCTATTATATATTAATGAAACTGATTGCACTTTAAGCATAAGTGAACCTTTCACATCTACACAGATCTAGCTACTTGCTACGCCCACAAGTTAGGACATAAGTGACGTCACGAGCCTTGCGACACGTTGCCTGTGCAATAATGGCAGCCCCAGTGTTTTTGTGGGTGATGCAAATTGCACTTTTAATATTGCTAAATTCAACTTTTATTAGTTAATACACTTTTTCCTTGAGTTCCCCTTTAAACTCTACGATTGGCTATGTCATGTGGACCGGTCTACCCCAAGACTAAAGCCCCGTTCCCACATAGCCAGATTTGCAATAGTGAACTCGTAGTATTACGTAACACGCTTCTCGGGCCCAATCCGTACTAAACCCTACGACTACTCCTCGCTGTCGGGGCGGAGGCCTAGCTCAGAGGTAGCGCTCTGGGCTTCCAACCGCTGGGTCCCGGGTTTGATTCCCAGTCGAGCCTAAGTTGGATGGCTGTTTCATCCTTCGTCTCATTGCCATGGTCTCTGCCTGTCTTAATTAGCCCAATTGGTGCAGAAATACAGGACGTAAAGCCCTAATCACCCACCCACCACCACCTCCTCGCTATACCCGGCGGGTTGTTCAGGGGTGCGAGGAGTAACCCGGCGGGTACCAGGAGTGACTGAGTTCTACCTTTTTTTGTAATTCATCATCAGTGTAGGCGGTTGTATATACTTTAAAAGGCCGCTGCTCCTCTAATATTAGTACGATTTTCGTCAAATAAAGACTGTATTGTAGTATAATTCATACTGACAAAATATTAAGCGAGATATTCGTCTGAGAAGGCAGCTAGGTTGGCGGAGGCAAACAGTGGTGCTCTCGCAGATGTCCGCGCCCGGACTGTATCAATGCAGGTAGGGCTGAGCGCTTCTTTAAAAGGGAACGAGGCTTAAGTTAGGTAACCTGATTTTAATTGGAAGATTGCAATTAACAACTTGGCTACATACCATTTTTTTTATTAACTAGAGAATAAAAATTGTGCACATCTTTCCCTTGACCAAATCAGTAGTTTGTGCTGAACATCTAACAATTTCAAGGTTTACTGAAGATGAGCATACTCTGTTCATGAGATTAATGACATCTTATAACCTGATTAGGTTATCTCAGGGTTGTTTCCTGATGGCCAGCAAATTCACTGCATGTGTTATAATATATATATATATATATCAATGTGGACTCGTGGAGCAGGCTTGGTTGTACTTCCACATTATTTTCTGGATAGGTGCATTATGATTACACTTTATACTCTTGTAGGGTTGACACAACTGTAAAGTGCTAGTCAGAGCTCAAAATGTACTGGTATACCATACTCCCATGCAGCTACACTGCCCATAGTCCTATAAACATGGAAAATTTTTGAGGGGGCAGGTAAATTTTGCTCTATTGACCATGACTCTTAAATTGCCTTTAAAGCAATACATCAGCTTAAAATCCAGATGGAAAATGTAACAAATTAACAAATAATTAGATTACAGAACTGCTTTATGTATGTTGAGAATGGAAGGGAGTGTTTTCACAAAAGTCAGAGCTGACCCCCGAGATTCTGAACAAAATTATTTCTGATAGTATTATTGCTATTTATAAGATTGCTTGTTCATTTTAAAATTTTGTTTGCCAATTAGGCATGAATACTTTTAATACCATTAGTTTTATAAACAGCTGCCAACTTGTTGATGCATTGTCAGTTATGCACTTTTCCAAATGCTGACATTTAAATTTTAGGAAAAACAGTTCTATTTTTTATTTTTATTTTTTTGTATTGTTTTTGTTACAATGTTGAAAGATTCTCTTTGCACTTCACTCAGACTGATTTTATTTCAATATATACTAATAAATAACATGATCATCATCAAACCCTCCTTTGAATCATAGCTGCTCAGGAATTATGTGTATTGTCACAGAGGGCTGGTGCAAAATATGAATAAAATATATCAAAACTAATGTTACTCAGTACAAGCAAAGTATGGTTGACCAAATTTTAACCCTCTTAATAATGGTTACCAGAGAGACTGAGAGATGCAAAATATGAATTAAATATATCAATACTAAGGTTACTCAGTACAAACAAAAGTTTGGTTGACCAAATTTTAACCCTCTTAATCGAGTTGGCCTCATGAACTAAATGACTGACCACTATGACTAGCCCACTTTAATGCTAGTTTATTAGTACTTTTGAGAGTAGTTTGACAGCTTAATTGCCATGCAACATTAGCAGTCAAACTCAACACTGACTTCTTATCTCAGATCAAAAGTGATGGGACTATATTTACTGTTCCATCTCTTATTATCTCTGAATATTCTTATAATGGATGTACTTTCCTTCAATATTTGCTAACTTGCTGATTGTGCACTCAGCAACTTTTCAACACTTCTCAATACTAACCAAAAATGGAATTAAACTTACTACTCCACTTTTTGGCTTCCTGAGATACTTCAGAGGGATGTACTTCCCTATATTATGTTCAGGCTCACTGGTCAATACTTAGTGGCCCCTCAGTATTGTTCAACACAAGGATAACTAAGAAATGGTATTAGATTTATAAATGTATTCTGAGAGAATTTACAACAGATATAAATGAAATTGATTCTTAAGTTACACAATTCACCCTAAATTACTCAATCATTCAGGTACCTGGGCACTAATTACACCTTCTAGGTAATCTAATGCAATTGCCCCTAAAACTATTTCTGGCAGTAATATGATGGGCCGGCGGTCAATCACACAGCTCACACTCAGCCTCTCTCAATTATGGTCCCTGACCAATCCAATTATACCTGAATTTTATCTCTATACAGTATCATTAGTATCAGTATCACACACTGTCTGAACTAGAATTACCACATCTATCGCTGGACCTCTTATTATTGCTCTTAGGTCAAGTCAAATTATCCCTTCTTAAGCTTCACTAAGTTTCACTATCAATACTACACACATTCATTAATATAAGGATAATTAGCAATATTTGGTACCTCGTTAGTTTGCCTGGCCAAGCCACTAAATTCAGTATTCTCAAATTCAATCAGCAATCATACACATACATGCATATATCAAACATTAATCAATACACTCACCACAATATTATACATATAATTCCAATACATACAATGCAATTGCCAACAGTAAAAACCCCCAAGAATGCATCAAACCAATAATCAATTCTACTTTTATCTGAACACCTGTCAGATCTTCACTCTGTAAACTTCTTTAACTTCCTCGGAACTTTTATCAGGTATTAAACTTCCTCTGAATCACAGTCAGGTATCTAACTTCCTCTGAATTACTATCAGGTATCTAACTTCCTCTGAAACAAGGTCAGGTATCTAACTTCCTCTGAATATCTATCAGGTATTAACTTCCTCTGAATCACTATCAGGCATTAAATTCCTCTGAATATCTATCAGGTATTAACTTCTTATGAGTCCAGTATCAAACTTCACTTAATGTTTATCTCTCTGGATAATGCTCACTTCAGTCTCCTTTGAGTGGCATACAGCTTTCCCTCTGACTTGCTAAAATACGGACCGATCACGGTTGCTAAGTCACTTCTGACTGTCTTCTCCAGTCTTGAACTCTACTTGAACTCTACCTTTTGCTCCTCCTGCCTTCATAAATGAAACCTTAACCATTGTTCCTATGGAGTGCCAGGACAGGCCAATCAGAGCCTACTGTCCAGCAGATCTCAGGAATTTGCATTTTCAGCCACCTGTCTCTGACCAGTGGTCCAAACTTAGGGAGTGCCATATGCAAAGCAATGGGCAGCCCAAGTGACAGACAGCTGATACCCTACCATATATGGTATGCTTCGGTTGGTTGATTTACATATTGATCTGGCTCACTCATAATTCCAAGGTTCGTGACAAACTGGTCAGTCTAACCCAGTTATATCGATCCATGACTATCATCCCTGTGTTATATCTACCTGCCCTTTCGTGATGCTGGATCCCATACTTTGTAATAAACCTGATGAATTTAATTGTACTAGCTCATTTAGAATGCACCCTTGTACTTTTAACCTCGGACAATTGTATGTAGTAGCCCAATTTGGCCCATCGATTGTGGGTACTGGCAGCTGGGTGACTTTTTATGGTCATCACCAACTGCTGTGATATACCTGTGTGGGTTGAGATATCCTTCTTTTGTCTCTACTGCCACATACAGTTATCTTGCTCCCTTGTTTCTATCCATTTACCCAATTTCTTGCTAATTCTTCTTTAAACTCATAATCATATCTTAGATGTCCACAAATTACATTCAATCATATCTGTCCCCATCTATGTCTACTAGTCTCCCTATATCCTAATTCATGAATATTTTGAAAATATTCTGTCAAATGGGTTTATTCCAAAGATTACCTTTCCTACTAGAATTACAAACCAAAGTAGTACATTAATTGATAATGCCTTTGCAAAACTTTCCTATAATTGTTCTGATACTACAGCTGGCATACTCATGCATCGTATTTCCGACCACCAACCTTACTTTATTACACTTGATTATTTAAAAGTTAAGAAAAATTCACAGAGATACCAAAAAATATTTCCAAATGACAGCCAGACCTTGAATCCTTTTAAAAATGAGATTGCTAATTTGAACTTAGTTACTAAAATAAACACTTCAATTGAAACTGATCCCAATGATAATTATAATTTAATTGATAAACACATCACAGAGTCAGTTGACAAGTACCTCCCAGTAAAAATAGTTAGATATAACAGGCATAAACATAAAAGAAGTAAATGGATGACCACTGGTATACTTAATTCCATTAAATATTGTGATAAACTCTATGCTAAATTACACAGAACTCCTACAACCAGCAATCAATACAATAACATAAAGATCAACCTCCAAACGTATAACCGTATCCTAAAGCAGAATATTAGAAATGCAAAAAAGTTATATTATCACCAATGCTTTGATAAATTCAAAAGTGATATTAAGAAAACATGGAGCACAATAAAAAAAATATCTTAAACAAAAACCAAAATGATAAATGTTTTCCAAACTATTTCATAATTAATGGCACCCCTGTATCTGACCAAACTACAATAGCTAATGAATTTAACAAGGATTTTACAAATATTGGACCTAGCCTAGCATCACAAATTAATTATCCTGTAGGTAAATCATTTAAAGACTATTTACTGACACCTACTCCTCATAATTTCTCATTTGGTATGGTCAACAGTGATAGTATTAAAGAAATTATCAACAAACTTAAAAATAAATCTACTTCGGGTTGTGATAAACTCTCTAACAAACTACTTAAACTAATTAAAGATGATATTGCCGAACCATTAACTGTTATAATTAATCAAACTTTCAGCTCTGGTGTCTTTCCACATAAACTGAAAATAGCCAAAGTTATCCCTGTGCATAAAAAGGATGACAGCCACACTTTTAATAATCATCGACCAATCTCAATTCTACCAAGTGTGTCCAAGGTTTTTGAGAGGGTGATGCACAATCAGCTACATAAGTATTTCTCCCAATTAAAGTTATATTACAATAGTCAATATGGATTCAGATCCATGCATTCAACAGAATTAGCAGCTCTAGAATTAATTGATAAAATTGCAACTAAAATGGATAATGACAAAGTTCCGATTAACATATATCTAGATTTATCAAAAGCCTTTGATACTTTAGATCATGAAATACTATTGTATAAGTTAAATTATTATGGAATTCGCAATAGCTCTTTGAAATTGTTTGAAAGTTATTTACATAATAGAACCCAATACACAGAGATAGCTAACACTACATCTGAGCCCCTATTGATAACTACAGGCATACCACAAGGTTCAATTCTAGGTCCACTTCTCTTTCTTATCTATATTAATGATATTTCACTTGTTAGTAATCTTTTTTATCCAATAGTATATGCTGCAACCTTGGGCACATTTGGCACTGGCCCCATACAAGAAAATAACATAATGAAGAACTAAATAAAGTTAGTAATTGGCTCAAACTTAACAAATTATCTCTTAACATAAACAAGACTAAGGCCATGGTCTTCTATACTCATCAGAGAATAGTACAACCTCCTGTTATAAGAATTGAAAATACTAATGTTGAGTACCTCAGTGAATTAAATTTTTTAGGAATTATTATAGACCAGCATCTCTCTTGGAAGTCACATATCAACCACATTCGAAACAAATTATCTAAAGTCACAGCAGTATTAAATAAATTAAGACACATGCTACCAAAATATACATTAATTACCCTTTACAATACCATGTTTTTACCTTACTTGAATTACGGGCTTCTTTTGTGGGGATCTTGCAGTGAATCGATATTTAAATTACAGAAAAGGATAGTAAGAACAATTAGCATATCAAGATACAATGCCCATACCAATGCTATATTTAAACATTTGAGGCTTCTTAAATTACAGGACCTGTGTACACTGAGTGAGTTGAAGTTTTGTCACAGGTTGGAACATAATATGTTACCGATCTATTTCTACAACAATATTTTTATTAAAAATTCTGAGACCCATAATTATCTAACTCGAGGAACAAATAACTATCAATTACCTGTATTCAAACATTCCTTCATTAAAAAGTCAATTAGATATAGAATTCCACAAACTTTCAATACTACACTAAACTTTTTAAAAGACAAAATTCTCACCCACAGCTTCAGACAATTTTCCAAAATTACTAAAAACCATTTCCTGGAGTCATACAGCGATATATATGTATCATAAGAAATTGCTTTATCTGCCAAACATAATTTGTCCTTAACATATTCTATAGTTATTTGAGCACCAGTACATAATCACCCTCATCCCATTTCCTCCATTTCATATCACTCATCTCCCATTTCATTGGTGGCCCCTCATAAGCGCTAGCTCTGCTGGCTTGAGGGGTCTCCATCATAATTGCATCTTCTCATTTCATTTATATATTCTAAAATGTATTATTTATAAATTATGAAAATAAATTGATCTAAATCTAAAAAAAAAAACAAATCTATTCCATTCTTGAATATAGTTAGTTCTTGGCCATAATTGCAGCATATCTTTGCAAAAAAGAATCATTCCATTACCTTAACTATTGTATATGCTGTAGTGATGTACAAGTCAAGATTTAAGGATTAATATGATGTATAACATTTGATGAAAATATTTACAGTGCAGACACGAAGTTTCACAAACTCAAGATACAGCAAGAGGCGGGGTTTATTGTTGATTTCATGATAATATTTTTCCTTGTCCTAATGCTAGTGTTTTTTCCATAGGTGTCACTTCAGGAGTAAATTGTTGATTGTTTCATTGTCTATAACCACAGACAACATAGTCTGTGCTGTAACTAAACCAACGTTAAAAAAAATAAAATAAAAATTCTGATTGGCTGTATTTACATTTAGAATTTTTTATGCTGCAGCACACTGATATTATTGAATAGATAAAGCACCTGGTATTTTAACCATTTTACATACTCTTGAGAAATGCAATGATTCCCCACATCTCAAACTTAATATTGCTCTATTTAGAGCAAAAATGTATTTTCACTAGGTCTGCCTATAAATAACTCCCTATGGTTGGTTACCCACAACGATTGCTGCACACGCAACTGTTGTGTAAGTTTTGTGTATCATGGGCACCAGCTAGGGAACATTATTCTATATTCTATTCATCTTGGGATTTCTGTGTCACCTCATTTGAGATTCTGGGTCAGACAGCAGTTGTGTATTGATTTCTGTCGGTTCACCTTTTATCACCCACTTACATGAGAATATGAACACTTGAAATAACTCCCTTGATCATATAAGATTATACTGCTATGTTAAAAGTGTTTTGAATGGTATAAACATAGAATTATACAAACTAGTCATTTGCTGGTGTTCTGCTTTGTGGATATACAACTATATATCAGCTGAACAAGGGAATCTACAGAATGACAACATTTAAGGATATTTTAGCAGCTGCTGCAAGGTTGAAAGGGAAGATACATTACACTCCAATCCTAACCTGCAACACAATCAACAAACTCTCAGGAAGGAACATTTACTTCAAATGTGAGAATCTACAGAAAACAGGAGCATTCAAAGCCAGAGGAGCCCTCAATGCTGTTAGTAAAAACATGTAAATTTGCAGTCTTTGCAAGATTCGTCAATTGTCTGTTTGTCAAGCTAATTAAGATTTCATAACTGTGAAGGGCTTGTTATTTCTCAATGATATATTTGCACTCTTTCATCTGCAGGTTTTGAAATTGAAAGAAGACAACCCTAATGCGAAAGGTGTGGTAAGTTTTATGTTGTTTCTTGAAATCAACTTATAAGATAAAATTGTGAATTTGAAGCGTACCAACCACTATGTATAATAACCCACTGTTGTTACACAGGCTGGGAAATTGCATAGGTATATATTTTATTGGTCTTTGTAGCAATTTGGTATTATGTATCTTACCACTCACCAGTGCAATTCAGCATTATGTATGCTGTGGTACAAATCCTCATGTACAACACTTAGCTGCTGTACATGAGCGACGTTGAAGGCAGCCAGAAAGTGGGCATGGCCTAATAAAGATATGTCAGCCGATAGGCCGAGTTGTAAATAACATTTGAGGGTGTACATATCTTCATGTCTCATGTAACCATTTTAGAATTGTATAATATACACCAACAATGCTAGGACCAACTTGGTTACCTATTGTGACGTAAATGATTCCATTCTATTAGAGACTATCAATGCCCAAGTTGTATTAAATTTTCTTAAATTATGATCATTCCCATTGTACAGTAGCATATTATAATGGAGTGGATATGGCCCAGTGGCTTAGCAACTCACTTGCTAATTGTATGGTAGGAGGTTCGAACACGGCCCTGCAGTCAAGCCTGATTATTTCCAATGTAGTTGAGAATGGGCCTTGTATGCTGCTAAAAAGTTGGGGGGGGGGGGGGGAAATCTTTTATTCCACAATAATATACATTATAACAATACAAAAAGTGTAAAACATTTTGGTTGGGGACATGCCACTTTGTCCCCTCTTGAAATAGGGCCCATGGAGTTGAGAAAGACTCAGAATTGGCTTGCCAAGGGTGGTGAAATAAAGTTAGAATATATGTCCAAACCAGTAATGTGTTATTGTGAGTGCATTTTACCCTTTATGCAGACTACACACAGCAGCGGGAACCATGGCCAGGCCCTTGCCTGGGCTGCCAGTCTTGTGGGATTGCCTTGTGCTGTTGTGGTACCTGAAACTACACCCCAAGCCAAAACGAATGCCATCTCATCTTATGGAGCAAGACTAGTGCTGTGTAAACCAACACCTAAGGACAGGTATATGGGCGGACTCTCACCTCATCAATTAACCCTCGATAGCGGCCTTGGAGGGCACATCTATCTATCTATCTATCTGTCTATCTATTTAAAGGGCACATCTGTCTATCTATCTATCTATCCATCTATCCATCTATCTATCCATCTGTCTATCTAGCTAGCTAGCTAGTTAGTTATCTATCCATCTACCTATCTACCTACCTCTCTATTTATCTATCTATTTATGTATCTATGTATCTAATCTATCTGTCTATCTACCTATCTACCTACCTATCTGTCTATCTGTCTATCTATCTACTAATAAGACCACCCTCAGGTGCAGCATCTGTCAGGCTTATTTCATAGACTTGGAAACTAAACTTCAGAGGACGTCATGTGAATCCCGGATAGCATTCCAAATCGGGATAATATCGGCGCGATGTCAGCGATGTCAGCGATGTTGATACGATGTTTCTCCGATGGCGGCTAATATAGAAACAACGTTGGCCCGATTTTGAATGCTGTCTGGGATCCAGGACTCCCACTGGCACTGTATGTATGGGTTTCATGTCCATTTACCAGCTTATGTAGTTCTGTTTCCTCTTTGAAGGGAAGAAACATGCCAAAAGATAGCCAGAGAAGAGGATTACGTCATTATACCTCCATTTGATCACTATGATGTCATAGCTGGTCAGGTAAGATTGATGGTAAATTTACTGTCCCTTATCAGTGCAACAATATTTGGTATCTGAGACTCAAAAAACAATTTTAGTGATTTGGTCTTTTGCTATTACAGCAAACATATCTTATTTGGATGCCAATTGTCCAAGAAACTGTTTTAATCACAGTGGCATTATGATGAGATCACTGTAATCCGTTAGGAGCAAAAAACTCAATGAGTGCATACTTTTTTTTGCGACATCATTAAAGTGTGAATATCACAATACAGAAATGATTTACTGTAAATAGTTAATAAATAGCATGCCTGTTTTCATTCAATTCTTTATGAGCATTGATGACGTCGGTGTAAATTCCTCAAACTCTCTGTGTCTGTAACTAAAATCATGGAGCGAAGAATCTACATATGGCCCCATGAAACCTCACTGTTTTCATTAGGATTGCTGTCTTTTATGACACCAAGGGTACCATTGCTGTGGAAGTGCTGGAGCAACAGCCAGACGTAGATGCAATCTTCGTTCCAATCAGTGGAGGAGGTATGACCTCTGGTATAGCAATTGCTACAAAGGCGATCAAGCCAACTGCTAAAGGTAGGCGCACTTGAGTTCTTATAACCTGATATATTTTATCGTTAAAGGAAAATGAAGACAACAATTGGTATTAGTATTCTTGCTGCTTCCTAGTTCTGCTTTTGGATGGGGTTGAGAAGTGGTTTGAGAAGTATAATAAATAAAAGCTGAAATCTGACATAGCTACCATTTATGCTAACGGTCAGCTTACAACATAAAGATATCCATCACATTCAATTCCTGAATAATAATATTACTTCCATATTATTTGGCTGGATTCTTTTGCACAGGATACATATCAGCAATTCTGCTGAAACTTTAAACCACCCCAGCCAATATGTAATATTACGTACGTGTCATTTAAGACAATATGTCAAATATTTTGCACAGCTAGACTCTTTGTGTCACTAATTAACTTGCGTGCTTTACCACTGTTTACCTGAGCGGCCAGCAGATGGAAATGTAATGAATAACACCAAAGCCAACGATAGTGAGTTGTTGGACACCCACGAAGTCAATGAGGACAAAGCATTGGCAATTGCCATATTCTTGAAGAAAGAATGGTAGGCGTGGTGCTGGTAGTATTGCCCTCGACTCAAGTATAGTGCAATAACGTTGCAAGTGACAGATGCTGCTGCCAGGAGACACTCGGTGGCAAATCTTGATGGGCTGTAATACATGTTGAAAAACATGGCCCCATCCTGAGCCAAAAGTCCTGTAATGTGGTCATGTGGCAAGCATAGTATAATCGTCTGCTCTATCAGAAGATATACATATAATTTTTCATCAAATTTTTTCCAAAATATCGATCGAGACATCAGAATCTTCTATTGTCACATAACTTTGCATATACATTATAGTAGTATTATTTACTAACGTTATTTTAACAAAATTATAGGATAAAAAAAGTTAACAGTTACAGCAACAATTTGCGTATCTGGAATATCCTCCAGTCGACTGAATTAGCCAATTAGTGCAAAATGTATTAAGATAGAAAAGCTGTCCAAAATGTTATTGACCTGCTGTGTATATATACTTTTTCTTTGACTGCAGTGTTCGCAGTGGAACCCAAGGGCAAAGAGCTTGGCAAGAGTCTGCAAGCAGGCAAGAGAATGTGGACCGGACCTCCTCGATTTCTCGACACAATAGCAGAGGCCATCCGCTTCCAAGAAGTCGGCCATTTGACATTCCCTATAATGCTGGAGAATGTGGAAAAACAAGTATTTTCAATGGTGAGAAGAAAGGAAAAATTCAGCTCTACCCAACTGCACTACATTCATGTCTCGCTACCGGACTTCTGTTATCCAAATGTCTCACTGTCTGAACAGCTACACAAAAGCCTATCTTGCCTATGTTAAACTGCTTAAGTTATCTGAGCGATTCATTATAACAAACAAAAAGCCTTGGGAATCCAAGTGTTCGTTATAACGAGGCATGAGGGCGGGGGCCTAGCTCAGAGGTAGCGCTCTGGGCTTCCAACCGCTGGGTCCAGGGTTCGATACCCGGTCGAGCCTAAGTTGGATGGCTGTTTCATCCTTCGTCTCATTGCCATGGTCCCTGCCTGTTCTTATTAGCCTAACTGGTGCAGAAATACAGGACATAAAGCCTTAATCACACACACACAGAAAACGAATCTTGAGTGTATTAGTTATCAGTGGTTTACTGAGAGATTTAACTGTTCCCATTGAAAATGTTTTTACTAGTATTGGTACCACCTTTTTTGGTCTAGTGGGTAAGGTGTTGGCTATCTCCTCTGAAGGTCCTTTGTTCAAATTCTGTATATAATGTACTCTTAAGACTTTCGTCGCTGCTGGTTTGCATGAGATGTGTCTGATGTGGAGAAGTGGTGTAGTGTTTTTTTTATGTCACAAATTGTCATGCGCCATTAACCATGCAGATATCTATCCTAATTAGGCCAATCAACATGCATTGGTTAAACAAATGTGTCTGAATAGAGTCTTTTCACTGAGCAGCCCTGAATCCAGCAAGACATACGTCTCTCCTCTTCTCTTATTACTCATTTTGCTGTTCAGACATAGAAGATTTTGGGAACTAACAAATCAATTGAATGATAAGATATCAAATTTAGATTAAAATGCATTAAAAATACTGCTGGCAGGATGCACTTTTTCAGCCAATAGAATTGCAGTATTCTGTTGAAGCCTCCTAGTGGAAATATTGAGAAACTTCCGTTAAAATGCACTATTAGGTCCCCAGTATCAAACAGTGTGACAATTTGTGACGTGGCAGATGCGCTGAGCCCATACCAGTTGGACAGCACCGGAACACTTCATCACATCAGACAAAATAATATTGCCTTGTACTCAGTGTCCAATGTTGAGGCAAGTGAAAGATCCCACACATCGAGTAAATGTATAACACGGTGTGGACTCCATCTCTCTCTTATCTCCGCAATCAAACATCAGAAGCAGAGAGACTTGCTTCTGTCTGAGGTACAGTTAGTTTTGTAAAATATGGCTCGCTCTAGACAGCTGTATCAACCTATTCCTGGCTGTAGCTATAACTAGCTAAAGCTAACCGCTTCTATCTACTCCTAGCTTATAGTCGGCTTACACCAAAAAAATAAAACTTGGTAAATGTATGAAATTTATCTGATATGATGTTGCATGTACTTTTAGATGGGGCTTTGAGTACCCAGCTATAGCCAGATAGTTCCGTTTAGTGGCATTGTATAGCAGAAGTTGTCTGGCTATGTCTAAGTTCAATTTGACAGGCCCTTTTAATGAAACCAAATATAGTTACACCGTCCTTATCTTCGTAATCCTTCCTATAACACTGTTTGTCGTCTCCCTGAACTGATGTTCACTTCTTCTTTTTCACTTCTTTTCACCCAGTCGGACGAAGAGATGATCTCTGCGATGAAATTGGTTTGGGAGCGAATGAAGGTGAGTTTGGTGAAAAATGATTGGATATAAGTATATTGTCTAGGGATTGTATCACTAGAGGTTTGATTTGGTACTAACAGTGTAAAGGCAAGGTTGGCAACTGACCTTCAATGTCATTAAGGCACTGCAAAATGGACACTAGTTCTACTCATATAGCTCTCCCGTATCATAAAGGTATTCTTGAAATGTTAACTTAATAATATATATATGAAGATAGGTGATCTGATAGCCAATAGGTCGTAAAAAGGTAAGAAAAAGGTTTTTTGATGAAAACATTAAATTTACTAACAGACTTATGTGACAACTGAAATGTATGTTGTATATTTGAAAAGACCTTTCCATAGTGCACAGCAATATTACGGAAGCCTATTAGTGCCACACACATTTTTTTTCTCTAATCTGCGTTTTTTGAACATATCGTTTTTTAAATTTGCGTTTTTCGTACAAAATATTTTTAAATTTGCGTTTTTTCAACATAATTTTTTTTAAATTTGCGTTTTTTCAACATAATTTTTTTTAAATTAGAGTTTTTTGTACATACTTTTTTCAGGCAAATATTTGCGTTTATTCGCAAATTTACATTTGCGTTTATTCGCAAGTATAGTTAGAACCATGAACAAAAGTACGGAATACTAAATCGGCCATATCTTAGTTAATATTTTATCTACAATTATGTGCGACCTATGCAGAGACTCGTCTTGGGCAGGGCTATCCCATAATCTAAATTAGAAAATTCTTGATACAGTATAATTTATGACAACGGCACTGACAATATGTGTCGGCAAAAGTGGACATAACTTTGTTTCCCTTCCTAGTATTTTTTCTTGTAGTTGGGGTTTATTATGTGATGCTGACTTTAATTGCACCATGCTACATTTAAATAATATCTTGATCTATGCCAATTAAATAACTTTTCCCATCAATATAGGAAGGATCCAAGATAGATCAATAACTAGATAGATAGATAGATAGATAGATATGGGAAATGCAGCCCTCTAAGGCAAGTTCTTGCTGCTATAGAGGGTTGATTGATGAGATGAGAGGGAGGAGTCCACCCATGTTACACATTTACCCCATGGGTGGGGTCTTTTACTTGCCTTAGCATATAGACACTGACTGGTTTTAACTTATCAGGGCCCAATAGATTCCAATATGGCTCAAATAAAAGGGGAGGAAGGGAAGGAAAGGAAAGGGAAGGGAAGACTGGGGCCTGATAGAAAGAGCTGGGTTTAAGGACAAGGATGTCACATTGTGAAACAAAGTTATTCCCGCTTTGCCGAGATATACTTTGAGTGCTGTTGTCATAGGTTATGCTGTACCTAGACTTTTTTAACTTAGAGAATTAAATAGCCCTGTCCAAGGCGAGTCTTTAGATAGGTGGCACATAATTGTCGACCAAATATTAACAAAGATATGGCGGGTTTAGTAATTCGTTTAAACGATATAGTAACGATTTAGTAATTCCGTTTATACATTTTAGTATTCCGTTTATACAATTTAGTATTTTGTTCATACATTTTAGTATTTCGTATATACAATAAAAAAAAAATTTTCTCATGTCCTTAAAAGGCTTCCGTAGCAAACAACACAAACTGAAAAAAATTATGTTTGAAAAACGCAAAAAAAAAAAAAATGTACAAAAAACGCAAAAAAATAAAGTATGTACAAATAACACAAATTAAAAAAAAATTATGTTGAAAAAACGCAAATTTGAAAAAGATTATGTACAAAAATCCGAAATAAAATAATTATTTTGAAAAAACGCTAATTTAAAACAATTATGTACAAAAAACGCTAATTTAAAAAAAATTATGTACAAAAATGCAAATTTGTAAAAAATTATGTTCAAAAAACGCACATTTAAAAAAATTAAGTAGGAAAAACGCACATTTAAAAAAACTATGTACGAAAAACGCAAATTAAAAAAAAATATGTTAAAAAAATGCAGATTAGAGGAAAAAAAAAAAGTGTGGCACTAATAGGCTTCCGTACAATAGAATTCCTAGCGGATGCCCAATATGGAGCCAATAGATGGGGCATTAAACACAAACACACTTCCTCAATATATGGTGCACATCATAATCAAAGATTAATAGATTTGTGTCACTGTATTTGTTTACAAGCAGAAGCATATTTTGTAATTTGGAGATCAGGATGCCCTTCGATTTAATAATAAACTAACATAGATATGCATCAGGGATGGATCCGGGGGGTATGCATCCCCCCACCAGCCCCCCAAAAAAGGGAAAAAGTAATAAAAATGGGAAGTATATCAATAAAAAAAGTGCAAGAATAGATCTATTTTTATTAAATTGTTATATCGTTCATGGTGATGTTCAAAATAACTTTAGCACGCAGTGAACTAAGTTCGAAGAGGTTGGGCTGCTGTGGGTGCCTTGACACTTGTTTCTAGAGCAGAACTCCCAACACTAATGCACTTATCCTAACAAAGTTGTTCTGGTAATACATGGCCAAGTTGTGCTTTTTGACAGTCACATTGCCATATCTTTGCTATGTTTTACAAAATTATTATAAAAAAATATATTTTTCATTTCCGGAGCAGAACGCGCAAATAACCATTTTTACGCGCAAGCATATCGATCCCGACGAATCAGACCACCCCCCCCCCCCCCACCAAAATTTTCTGGACCCCCCCCCCCCCCCCCCCCCCCGATAGCCATATAGGTTAACAAGTCGTAAGATTTACGTACCTAACTAACTAGTTAACTTTCCACTCCCAGATGAAAAAGAACAAAAATCCTTCCTTGAAGAACAGTAGGAATGTAATCAATAGGATCTAACTCTATGAGTTGTCCCATGCGTTTTTCCTAATGAAATGTTTGCTTTCTTTCAGCTTATAATAGAAGTAAGCACGGCTTCCGGTGTCGCAGCAGTTCTATCGGATGACTTTAAAAATCTACCAGACAATATCCAAAATATATGTGTTATACTTTCCGGTGGGAATATTGATATTGATAGGTTGCCCTGGATAACAGCCTGATGTAAAAACATTTTGGAAATAAATAATTTTGAAGCGAGGATCACGATTTTTGAGGAAAATTTTTATTTTTTTCAAGCGTTTCAAATAATGAATGAATCTTGTCCATGTTTAAGGACACCTGTTTTTTCCAAGGCTTCCAACATGTGAGCCGTGAGGCTCCATGGCCAGTGGACAAAGGAAATAAAATTACGAATTAAATTCTTGAGATTTGGTTTTTAACCTTCAGTCTTGATCGTTTGCAACTTGGAACCTCGCATTAAGGTGGCAGATAAGGCCACCACTTCATTAATGCCATCAAATGCCAAAAATGAGGATTTGCAAATTACTGAAGGTGCTTGCTTTTACAGTTTTTTTGTTTACTTCACTGGACCACATGCTTAACTTGAAATATAGATCTGGTAACCCAGTTAAGATATGTTTGTAAATAATTTAATCGGCAATGACAACTACAATGAAGTGACACAAATAAGTGACAATACGTTCTGCTTCTTATATAAATGCTGTTTCGCAAATTAGTTCTTATTTCACTGCTCCAGATTGACGTAGAAACAGCGTATAATATCCAAATCTTGGAAGTTTTGCATTTCTTAAATGATAATAAACAAAACTGAATGGATGACCATAGGTCAATAGTGCATGGGTTAGTTGTGTGTGATATCTGGTGAATTGCTCAAAATTAGTTTCCAGGGACCCTCGGGACTCAAGGGTCCCGGGTAGAGACAACTGGACTCGCATTTTAGTCGCTCTTCATCAATACAAAAAAGGAATATAATCAAATATTCTCTATTGTTCTGAGGAATGCTTATGGTAACCATGGAAACTAGAATGATATTCACGGAGCCCATAATATGTGAACATGGCAATTAAGCTATTAGTAACTCTTCTGTTGAAATCTCCCCCTTTAAACTCTGCCAGATATTTTAATATGCTATCAGTGGGTACAGGTAAGTGGTGTCTGCTTTTTGTTACCATGACAACCAATGTGGGAAAGCAAAATACATGGAATGGGTGGTACATGAGTAGTATATATGACAGCACATTTTTGAAAATAGCTTTCATAGCAACAATTGTATAAGATTCAAAACCAAATTGATAATCCTCAGTTCTAATTGTTTACCATTAGAGTGCGGCCAGAGAAAATATATGTTTTTCTAATCATTTCTGTTGGCTTATAAGTCCTTCTTCCAAATATAGAAGCATCTTCGGGTGGAGTGCAACAAACATTTGCAATATTTTTCAGACCTTACATTGATAAATTTCCCTGCATTTAACTCATTGTACCTGACTCCCCATTGCATGCTTTATCGTTCAAGAGAGCATGTACACTGGGGCAACTAGATTATGGAATTGTGGAAAGATGGGGTAACTTCAGGCTTTTCTCTGTCTTCAGTAACTATGCTATCATTTATTTTCAGACATAGAGTCATTTAATTTAATTCAATTAATTTTATTCTCTAAAAAAATGTCAAAAATTACAAAAAGTATTTAAAACATACATGCATCCATACGGAGCTCTTAAGAGGACATGCTGGGCAAAAAAAAAAAGAAATCTGTCAATGAATTTTCCTGTCGGTCTGTATTAACTAGACAATTAGGAATAAAGGCATACTTATAGTACATATATTAACATATATCTACACTTCTTGGTGCTATGCAAATTGGCCTGTCCCTTTGTTGCCTGATGCTTTTTGTAGAATGACTTTACAGAATTTTGCACTTTCTTGCAAATTTCGCACTGGCAAGGAACTTGATTTTTTAAACATGTGTTTAAATACCACTGGTCTACAAGCAAAATGCTTCTGGAATAAAAGTAGTGAAATTTTACCAAATTTGGGTCACGAGTAAATATTTAAGTCAAAAGTGCTAATTGGCTCTAGTTTTCAAGATACAGTATTGGGTAAGCATCACAAAAGCGCGGTATAACTGCAGTAGTAAAAAGACCACCTTTATTTTGGCAAAATAGGGGATCAGGACAAGAATTGGGCCCCACATTATTGTTGTAACACATGTGCAACTAATCTTCGTCAGTGGCTCAACAAGAAAAGAAAATCTATGCCTTTCGCAATTCCAATGATTTGGTGAGAACAAACAAATGAAAGTAGCAATTGTTATTTTTGTATGGTTCCTCCAGTTGCAAAAGGAATATCAAAAAAGAAAAAAATGGATTGTGCAATATCCAAATATTCCATCAGCTCTGCGCCCTGTACCTCATGGAGAAAAACTACTAATTCCTGATCCACCAGAATCCTTCTCTCTAGACTCAGATGATGATCAAGATGATGATCAGGATACAGCTGGTCCTGAGGCATCAACGTCAACTGACCCAGACTTTAGGCCACCATATTCCTCTCCTGAACCACACCTCATATTACAGAATGAACTAAATGACCTGGTTAGGGATTTGGAACTGTCTGAGTAAAGCAGAGCTGTTGGGCTCCAGACTACAACAGAGGAACCTCTTGGAGAGTAATGTTAGGATCTCCATTTTCCATGATTGCCAAAAGGTTCTGGTTCAGTTTTTCTGAATGGAAGGTGATTTGGTTTACTCCAATGATATCAATGGCTTGATGGCAGCCCTTAACATCACTTATTATCCAAATGAATGGAGATTGTTCATAGATTCATCCAAAACCAGTCTAAAAGCTGTTCTACTGCACAACAGCAATGTTTTGCCATCTGTTCCAGTTGGTCATGCAGTCCATTTGAAAGAGACATATGAAAACCTAAAACAGCTGTTGAGGTGTATAAAGTATGCACAACATCAGCTCTCTTGTGATTTGAAAGTTGTTGCTCTCTTGCTTGGCCTGCAAGGTGGATCTACAAAGTACTGCTGTTTTCTCTGTAAATTGGACAGCAGAGCCAGTGATTCCCATTATGTTAAGAAAGACTGGCCACTACGACAGGCATGGGTACCAGGAAAGTGTGTGTGATTAGGGCTTTACGTCCCGTATTTCTGCACCAGTTGGGCTAATTAGGACAGGCAGAGACCATGGCAATGAGACGAAGGATGAAACAGCCATCCAACTTAGGCTCGACTGGGAATCGAACCCGGGACCCAGCAGTTGGAAGCCCAGAGCGCTACCTCTGAGCTAGGCCCCCACCCTGGGAACCAGGAAAGAAAAATGTCCAACATCCACCCCCTGTTTACTCCCAGAAAATTTTGTTACCACCTTTACATATTAAGCTGGGCCTCCTGAAGAACTTTGTAGAAGTTATGGAAAAAATGAAAGCAGGTTTCAAATATCTGCTATCTATGCTTGCTGACTACTGTTGGCATGTGTCAAGGGATGATCCTACTGCCGTGTATAAGAGACAAGCCAAAAAGCGCCGAAGTCAAAAAGCCCCATGTAGATACTAAATAAAGACGGAACTTAGTTGTTTTATGTGATGTTTCAGCTTGTATTCTGTAATAAAACATTGCTTGTTTAATCCTGGACAGGTTAGGACCAGGAAATTTAACACTTTTCAGAATACAAGTATTCTTTCTAATGTAAGATTTTATTTGAATATACATCACCCTATGTACATTTGTAATAAAACTTTATCATTTAATATCTTGAAAACATTAGCCAACCAGCACTTTTTACCTTTGTTTTCCAATTCATCTTATCAAAGTATGTAAGATTTAGCAAATTTTATCTCTGAAGTAGATAATTTCCAAAAATTTGAAGACCAGTGTACATTGTGAAGTAATTAAGTTTTTTTTATTTGCATTGTAGACCTACTTAACATGTGCAGATTAAAGATAATTTAGATCTAATCAAATATATTAATAAAAAATTTATAAAATATATTACAATTTAATTATTATAAACCTGTTTTATTCTCTGAAATTTTTATATCACATACGCGGTATATAGTCATTTCAAGTCATGGGCTTCATTTCAGGGTGGGGGGAGGGACACTGTCAGGGGGACATGTGCCTCTCCCCCTTATCACTTTTTCACACATTTATTATTGGTATTACTGGAAGTGAGTATGGTCTATTGGAATTATTATTGGGTTGTCCCCCCCCCCCTTCCCCGGCAGCAAACAAGGCCCGATGTGGGCCTGCATCATTGTAATAATATCAATGAAAAGCCATTGGTCATTTTACAGGAGGTTAAGTAAACTGCAATCAATAAATTGTCACTTCCCAGGAAATTTGTACGAAAACCAGACATATATTTTGCATTATTGATGGAATTCTGTTTTATTTGAATCATCCTTACCTTGCCCATTTTCAGAAAACGTAAAACAAAGATTGTGCACAATAAATTAAGGGGGTGAATCAAGTGCAGTTACCCCCATCTGCTTTGCCCCAGTGATGTAGTGAGGTTTCCTTCAAAATGGTCACTACTCGCATGAAAATATGTCCCCCATGGGTGGAGTCTTTTTTATTTGCCTCAGCATAGACACCGAGTACACAAGGCACCTCCAACTTAAAGTCTAATGGAATCGACATCCAGCTTTCAACTTTTTTTCTCAACTTGCATGAAGCATTGACTCTTTCTGACTAATTATTGAATTTGTGAATAAAGAAGGAGCTATAGCCACTTTAGAAACTTTGGGTTGATAGATAGATAGATAGATAGATAGATAGGTATATAGACAGACAGATAGATATATTGACAGATAGACAGATCGATAGATCGATAGATAGATAGATGGATAGATAGATTGATTGATTGATGGATTGATAGATTGATGGATAGATCGATATAAAGATTGATAGGTAGGTAGATAGATTGATAGATAGATAGAATAAAACAATGGATTAATAAAAAAAAATATGCACCACATTGTGTCAATTACGACCTGCAAGTTAGACAAGTAATTACAAATCTGACAGTTTTAACTTAGATACACAATACACCTGGTCAAGCCTCATCTGCACAATAAAATAATTTTCATTATATTATATAATTCTTTATCAGCAGGAAAAGTAATCACTTACAGTGTTGTTGAATGTCTCTCTTATATGTAAGGTCCTTGGAAATCCAAAGGAGACACTGCTTGTGTCACACTGCTTGTGTCACTGAAACTCAGTGCACATTTAGGGCCTTATACAGCTGCACATGTGCAAGTGGGATGTACCCCATTGACCCCTTCACCAGCCATGTCAGTGCCACTCTGTGTTGCAGGTTATAGTGGCTCATCTCATTAAGCTTAGGGTCCCATTGCATGCTAGCTTTGATTCTACCAGAACTCTTCAGACATGAAAACATCAGGTTGTCTTCTTTTATTTAATTGTTAATTAATGAATTCATTACAAAGAGACTCATTTGCTGTATTCACTGCCCATAGATTTCATATGCTTTAAGAACACTTTATCTTCATCCTCATACAAAATAATTTAAAGTATATACAGTAAAGCATGAGTGAGGAGGCTCATAGAGACTGTAGGTCACTAGCTATTATAAAGACCCATTTTATTAAAAAAATATATAGTTTTACTAGATTTTTTTTTTCCTTATCACTAGATGAAAAATTAACTGCATGATATTTATAAGAATTAAGGATTCTGCAGAATGTAAAAGTAAAACCATGGGTTATAAGATGTAATTTTTCCCACTGATCTTTTACTTGCATCAGCAAGTATTTTTAATAACTTCCAAAAGTATCTTTTTTCAGTTTTTGATTAAAGCAATGCAGAAAAGAAGAAATAGATTGTATAATTAATATCTGTCAGTTTATTGTAAAGCTAGTGGGACTTATAGGCCAGGGCAGCCGGGTGGCTTGTATTATTGTACATCATGTTCTAATGCTGTAACTGTGACTTTTCTTCCTATTATGTGCATCCATGCTTGTACCTATGGACTTTGTGTGTTTAAATTTCACACCCGATCTATCTATCTATCTATCTATGTATCTATCTATCTATCTATCTATGTATCTACCTATCTATCTATCTATCTATCTATCTATCTCTGTTGCTTTGTTTCTTTCATGCTTTATTTCTTTCTTTTCTAAATGACAGATTTCATTCAGATCTCTAGCATAAAATTACATGTAGATTAGGAATCTGCCAGGTGCCCACTTGGCACCCTTGAGCATTTTGCATAATTCAAGATGGCGTCCAATAAGACTTCCGCAAGCCAAAATTGCCAATATCTTCTCTCCTAAAAAACCTAAAAAACAATTTTTTTTTGGTCTATGCCAGGTTTTTGGGGTAAAATAATCCATTTCTGACATAGAAATTGGTCTCAAACACAGAAATATTATTCATAACATTCATGTAAATGTCATGTCTGACTGAAGTTACAAGTATCTCCCCTGCTAGTTGAAATAGAAACACATATCTTGGGTGTAGACCTGGGTTTTTGGGGTTATAAAATCTTCCATTCCTGGTATGGTCATTAATGTCAGATGCATACACTTATCAATAACAGTAATATCAAGCATTATACCCTACAGTGCTGTATTACAATTGCTGAAACAGCCATTAAAGGGGAACTAAACCCTAGAGCACTTTGCCTGTCAGATGGTAGCTTGAGTTCATTGAATCACATCCATGTGATTCGTAACTTGTATATATGCACTGGTAATGAAATATCCTGCATTTATTAGCCCCATATTGTGAACTATGGAGGCTGCCATATTTGAGCTCCCTGGGTAATACATTTGTAGTTTATTTTTGATTAGTAGATAATTAATTTCAGCAAATATATATGGTTAAATTAAGCAATTATATGTTGTTAAATGTGCCAATATGCATCAAGCTGTTTTACTTATATTAACATAATTTCATGGACTGAATAAATTGTAAGATTACAGAAATACACTTTGTTAATTTGGTACTCAGTTCTAAATGCGCAGTTGATGTAGGCTGTCTTTCATTGCATCTTACTATCTGTTCTATTATATATTAATGAAACTGATTGCACTTTAAGCATAAGTGAACCTTTCACATCTACACAGATCTAGCTACTTGCTACGCCCACAAGTTAGGACATAAGTGACGTCACGAGCCTTGCGACACGTTGCCTATGTAATAATGGCAGCCTCAGTGTTTTTGTGGGTGATGCAAATTGCACTTTTAATATTGCTAAATTCAACTTTTATTAGTTAATACACTTTTTCCTTGAGTTCCCCTTTAAACTCTACGATTGGCTATCTCATGTGGACCGGTCTACCCCAAGACTAAAGCCCCGTTCCCACATAGCCGGATTTGCCATAGTGAACTCGTAGTATTACGTAACACGCTTCTCGGGCCCAATCCGTACTAAACCCTACGACTACTCCTCGCTGTCGGGACGGAGGCTGGGTCCCGGGTTTGATTCCCAGTCGAGCCTAAGTTGGATGGCTGTTTCATCCTTCGTCTCATTGCCATGGTCTCTGCCTGTCTTAATTAGCCCAATTGGAGCAGAAATACAGGACGTAAAGCCCTAATCACCCACCCACCACCACCTCCTCGCTATACCCGGCAGGTAACTCCTGGGACCCGTAGCCAATTCGCAAATTTTGGAGCCGGCAGCCGAGTAAGCCGCGCTGCATGGCACACCCGTCGGATTCTCACGGATTTTCAAAAATCTGTCATGAATCCGTCGAACTCGGCGAGTCACCCGTCGAACCCGCCGAGTAACCCATCGAACCAGCCGAGTAACCCGTCGAAGTTGACGAATTAATTGTTGCTAATTTCACTCGTATTACACCCGGCGGGTTGTTCAGGGGTGCGAGGAGTAACCCGGCGGGTACCAGGAGTGACTCGGCGGGTAAATCGCCGAGTAACTTGCTGAGTTCTACCTTTTTTTGTAATGCATCATCAGTGTAGGCGGTTGTATATACTTTAAAAGGCCGCTGCTCCTCTAATATTAGTCCGATTTTCGTCAAATAAAGACTGTATTGTAGTATAATTCATACTGACAAAATATGAAGCGAGATATTCGTCTGAGAAGGCAGCTAGGTTGGCGGAGGCAAACAGTGATGCTCTCGCAGACGTCCGCACCCGGACTGTATCAATGCAGGTAGGGCTGAGCGCTTCTTCAAAAGGGAACGGGGCTTAAGTTAGGTAACCTGATTTTAATTGGAAGATTGCAATTAACAACTTGGCTATTAACTAGAAAATAAAAATTGTGCACATCTTTCCCTTGACCAAATCAGTAGTTTTTGCTGAATCTGGCACAACTAACAATTTCAAGGTTTACTGAAGATGAGCATACTCTGTTCATGAGATAAATGACATCTTATAACACGATTAGGTTATCTCAGGGTTGTTTCCTGATGGCCAGCAAATTCACTGCATGTGTTATAATATATATATATATATATCAATGTGGACTCGTGGAGCAGGCTTGGTTGTACTTCCACATTATTTTCTGGCTCTTGTAGGGTTGACACAACTGTAAAGTGCTAGTCAGAGCTCAAAATGTACTGGTTTACCATACTCCCATGCAGCTACACTGCCCATAGTCCTATAAACATGGAAAAATTGTGAGGGGGCAGGTAAATTTTGCTCTATTGACCATGAAATTGCCTTTTACAGCAATACAATCTAAGCTTAAAATCCAGATGGAAAATGTAACAAATTAACAAATAATTAGATTACAGAACGGCTTTATGTATGTTGAGAATGGATGGGAGTGTTTTCACAAAAGTCAGAGCTGACCCCCAAGATTCTGAACAAAATTATTTTTGATAGTATTATTGCTATTTCTAAGATTGCTTGTTCATTTTAAAATTTTGTTTGCCAATTAGGCATGAATACTTTTAATGCCATTAGTTTTATAAACAGCTGCCAACTTGTTGATGCATTGTCAGTTATGCACTTTTCCAAATGCTGACATTTGTATTGTTTTTGTTACAGTGTTGAAAGATTCTCTTTGCACTTCACTCAGACTGATTTTATTTCAATATATACTATTAAATAACATGATCATCATCAAACCCTCATTTGAATCATAGCTGCTCAGGAACTATGTGTATTGTCACAGAGGGCTGGTGCAAAATATGAATAAAATATATCAAAACTAAGATTACTCAGTACAAACAAAGTATGGTTGACCAAATTTTAACCCTCTTAATAATGATTACTCGAGAGACTGAGAGATGCAAAATATGAATTAAATATATCAATACTAAGTTTACTCAGTACAAACAAAAGTTTGGCTGACCAAATTTTAACCCTCTTAATAATGGTTACCAGAGAGACTGAGAGATGCAAAATATGAATTAAATATATCAATACTAAGTTTACTCAGTACAAACAAAAGTTTGGCTGACCAAATTTTAACCCTCTTAATAATGGTTACCAGAGAGACTGAGAGATGTAAAATATGAATTAAATATATCAATACTAAGTTTACTCAGTACAAACAAAAGTTTGGCTGACCAAATTTTAACCCTCTTAATAATGGTTACCAGAGAGACTGAGAGATGCAAAATATGAATTAAATATATCAATACTAAGGTTACTCAGTACAAACAAAAGTTTGGCTGACCAAATTTTAACCCTCTTAATAATGGTTACCAGAGAGACTGAGAGATGTAAAATATGAATTAAATATATCAATACTAAGGTTACTCAGTACAAACAAAAGTTTGGCTGACCAAATTTTAACCCTCTTAATAATGGTTACCAGAGAGACTGAGAGATGTAAAATATGAATTAAATATATCAATACTAAGGTTACTCAGTACAAACAAAAGTTTGGTTGACCAAATTTTAACCCTCTTAATAATGGTTACCAGAGAGACTGAGAGATGTAAAATATGAATTAAATATATCAATACTAAGGTTACTCAGTACAAACAAAAGTTTGGCTGACCAAATTTTAACCCTCTTAATAATGGTTACCAGAGAGACTGAGAGATGCAAAATATGAATTAAATATATCAATACTAAGGTTACTCAGTACAAACAAAAGTTTGGTTGACCAAATTTTAACCCTCTTAATAATGGTTACCAGAGAGACTAAGAGATGCAAAATATGAATTAAATATATCAATACTAAGGTTACTCAGTACAAACAAAAGTTTGGCTGACCAAATTTTAACCCTCTTAATAATGGTTACCAGAGAGACTGAGAGATGCAAAATATGAATTAAATATATCAATACTAAGGTTACTCAGTACAAACAAAAGTTTGGCTGACCAAATTTTAACCCTCTTAATAATGGTTACCAGAGAGACTGAGAGATGTAAAATATGAATTAAATATATCAATACTAAGGTTACTCAGTACAAACAAAAGTTTGGCTGACCAAATTTTAACCCTCTTAATAATGGTTACCAGAGAGACTGAGAGATGTAAAATATGAATTAAATATATCAATACTAAGTTTACTCAGTACAAACAAAAGTTTGGCTGACCAAATTTTAACCCTCTTAATAATGGTTACCAGAGAGACTGAGAGATGCAAAATATGAATTAAATATATCAATACTAAGTTTACTCAGTACAAACAAAAGTTTGGCTGACCAAATTTTAACCCTCTTAATAATGGTTACCAGAGAGACTGAGAGATGTAAAATATGAATTAAATATATCAATACTAAGGTTACTCAGTACAAACAAAAGTTTGGCTGACCAAATTTTAACCCTCTTAATAATGGTTACCAGAGAGACTAAGATATGCAAAATATGAATTAAATATATCAATACTAAGGTTACTCAGTACAAACAAAAGTTTGGCTGACCAAATTTTAACCCTCTTAATAATGGTTACCAGAGAGACTGAGAGATGCAAAATATGAATTAAATATATCAATACTAAGGTTACTCAGTACAAACAAAAGTTTGGCTGACCAAATTTTAACCCTCTTAATAATGGTTACCAGAGAGACTGAGAGATGTAAAATATGAATTAAATATATCAATACTAAGGTTACTCAGTACAAACAAAAGTTTGGTTGACCAAATTTTAACCCTCTTAATCGAGTTGGCCTCATGAACTAAATGACTGACCACTATGACTAGCCCACTTTAATGCTAGTTTATTAGTACTTTTGAGAGTAGTTTGACAGCTTAATTGCCATGCAACATTAGCAGTCAAACTCAACACTGACTTCTTATCTCAGATCAAAAGTGATGGGACTATATTTACTGTTCCACCTCTTATTATCTCTGAATATTCTTATAAGGGATGTACTTCCCTTCAATATTTGCTAACTTGCTGATTGTGCACTCAGCAACTTTTCAACACTTCTCAATACTAACCAAAAATGGAATTAAACTTACTACTCCACTTTTTGGCTTCCTGAAATACTTCAGAGGGATGTACTTCCCTATATTATGTTCAGGCCCACTGGTCAATACTTAGTGGCCCCTCAGTATTGTTCAAAACAAGGATAACTAAGAAATGGTATTAGATTTATAAATGTATTCTGAGAGAATTTACAACAAATATAAATGAAATTGATTCTTAAGTTACACAATTCACCGTAAATTACTCAATCATTCAGGTACCTGGGCACTAATTACACCTTCTAGGTAATCTAATGCAATTGCCCCTAAAACTATTTCTGGCAGTAATATGATGGGCCGGCGGTCAATCACACAGCTCACACTCAGCCTCTCTCAATTATGGTCCCTGACCAATCCAATTATACCTGAATTTTATCTCTATACAGTATCATTAGTATCAGTATCATACACTGTCTGAACTAGAATTACCACATCTATCGCTGGACCTCTTATTATTGCTCTTAGGTCAAGTCAAATTATCCCTTCTTAAGCTTCACTAAGTTTCACTATCAATACTACACACATTCATTAATATAAGGATAATTAGCAATATTTGGTACCTCGTTAGTTTGCCTGGCCAAGCCACTAAATTCAGTATTCTCAAATTCAATCACCAATCATACACATACATGCATATATCAAACATTAATCAATACACTCACCACAATATTATACATATAATTCCAATACATACAATGCAATTGCCAACAGTAAAAACCCCCAAGAATGCATCAAACCAATAATCAATTCTACTTTTATCTGAACACCTGTCAGATCTTCACTCTGTAAACTTCTTTAACTTCCTCGGAACTTTTATCAGGTATTAAACTTCCTCTGAATCACAGTCAGGTATCTAACTTCCTCTGAATTACTATCAGGTATCTAACTTCCTCTGAAACACAGTCAGGTATCTAACTTCCTCTGAATATCTATCAGGTATTAACTTCCTCTGAATCACTATCGGGCATTAACTTCCTCTGAATATCTATCAGGTATTAACTTCTTATGAGTCCAGTATCAAACTTCACTTAATGTTTAACTCTCTGGATAATGCTCACTTCAGTCTCCTTTGAGTGGCATACAGCTTTCCCTCTGACTTGCTAAAATACGGACCGATCACGGTTGCTAAGTCACTTCTGACTGTCTTCTCCAGTCTTGCATTCTACTCGAACTACTTTTTGCTCGTCCTGCTTTCATAAATGAAACCTTAACCATTGTTCCTATGGAGTGCCAGGTGCCAGGACAGGCCAATCAAAGCTTACTGTCCAGCAGATCTCAGGAATTTGCATTTTCAGCCACCTGTCTCTGACCAGTGGTTCAAACTTAGGGAGTGCCATATGCAAAGCAATGGGCAGCCCAAGTGACAGACAGCTGATACCCTACCATATATGGTATGCTTGGGTTGGTTGATTTACATATTGATCTGGCTCACTCATAATTCCAAGGTTCATGACAAACTGGTCAGTCTAACCCAGTTATATCGATCCATGACTATCATCCCTGTGTTATATCTACCTGCCCTTTCGTGATGCTGGATCCCATACTTTGTAATAAACCTGATGTATTTAATTGTACTAGCACATTTAGAATGCACCCTTGTACTTTTAACCCCGGACAATTGTATGTAGTAGCCCAATTTGGCCCATCGATTGTGGGTACTGGCAGCTGGGTGACTTTTTATGGTCATCACCAACTGCTGTGATATACCTGTGTGGGTTGAGATATCCTTCTTTTGTCTCTACTGCAACATACAGTTATCTTGCTCCCTTGTTTCTATCCATTTACCCAATTTCTTGCTAATTCTTCTTTAAACTCATAATCATATCTTAGACGTCCACAAATTACATTCAGTCATATCTGTCCCCATCTATGTCTACTAGTATCCCTATATCCTAATTGCTTCACTCCCTCCTTATTACTATGTTATTATTACTATTCTATGCTTTTAACAGTCAGTACACATTGAACAACTATACTATTGGGACTGGAGTTCCTCTCATTGTTCCCTGCCTTTTTGCTATTAAACATTTTACCCTTGTCATTTAGTTGATTCACAATCTCTCAATCATAATTATCTCTTAATAATCACTTCACTTTCCTAACTCAACTTTGGATGTATAGTTAGTCTATTGTTATCCAATACATAATACTCTTCACATTTAATGATTGTTCATTCCCTGGGTCCAGTTGGAGTCATGTTGAGGTCATGTTGGGTTTTCTCACTAGGTGGTGCTGCTTGGTCATTTATCCCTCCCTGTGGGTAGTTGCTGCCCCCTCGTGGTGTGGGAAGTGGATACATCATTGAATTGTCCTGGTCCAGGTCAGCATGATTGCTGCAGTTCTTGTCATTCATCATGGTCAAGTTAATCAATTTAGTCACAACATATAGGTTCAAGATCAGTTTCTTTTCAGTTCTGCTTCAGTCAATTGGATCTCATGGCCTTCACTATTCATATTTCTTGTGATATGCATTCTACATGACAATAGGTCATGGGAAAGTTTCTTGTCACATGGGTCACTTGTGATCGACTTGATAAACTAAACATAGCAGTCTTATCTAAATTAACTTGCTTAATGACGGAAAGCATGTAATTATACAAAAATGTCTAAAATTATTATATGTAAACTTTTTGAAGTTGCAATTCTCTGACTGTGCAAACATAATTAGTTAAAGTTTTACATGCGATATTTTGTTATGTATTCTCTTTTTATTGATAAATTAAAGGTACATTTTATGTTGATAATCATATGAAAAGTAATACAATTTCTACATATTACATTTTAACAAGTGTGTTTCTGCTGTCAATGGATTTCATTGTTTTTAGAACCAGTTCTTAATTAACTTGCCCTTTAAACATGGGTATCACTTGAGGGCACATGCAGTGTATCTTGGCCACCCCTCCTTTAGTAGACTCTACCCTTGCAGCCCCAACTTGCACCACCCCCCGCCCCCCCCCCCTAGTGACAGGTCATGTGATCTGAGGCCACAGCTCCTAAAGGGTGTCATTCAGGGATTACCATTGGTACCTAAATTAATGTCACTTTTCACTTAAACTGTGTCTCAACTGCTGCAAACACGGATATAGATGCTTTACAATATCAGCTACTTTTGGATAGTCAGCATCTAGTGGACCTTTTAGAAGTGGTCGGTGTGAGTTTGGACAGCATATGAAGCTCATACTTTGGAATCCTGATTTGACAATAAATAATTTTCCTAAAGGTTAGTACTTTTTAACTTTAAGGCACATTATTAAATATGAAGTACAGATGTACCCAGCAAATCTGTAAAATCTCCAAATCTCCAAGGACCAGATGCAAGCTATCTTTTAAGAATTCTCCATTACAGCTATGTCAAGTCGATCCATAGCAAAAGGCTAAAAAAAGAAAAATACATGTAATATTTTTCATTGTTGCGAATCTATGGCTTCCAAAAACAACAGTTTCACCAACCAGAATGCTTTGAACAAGGGGATTGATGTCTTTGGTTTGAGATGGTCATGGCCAATGTCTACGAATCTAACACTCACAGATGCTGTCAGTACAGCTTCTCTACCAAGATTGATAGACTCCACTTCACAATCTTTTCATGATAATGCGGTAAGTGATGAAGTTAATACAAATTTATTTAATAACCAACTGTGACATATCTGATGCATCTAAAATTTTTTATTGTTTTGCCTCAAAAGCAGATTGGAATTGGTGTTATATTGCATCTTGAATGGCCCCAGAAGGGTTTTTCTGATTTATTTCAATCACACACTAATTGGTTCATTTCAACTTGCCTCATACAGCTTTGATGTTTCTGATGTCTGGAGGCAGATGCAATACTTTGTTTAATCCAATTTCCAGCACATCAGTTTTAGTATTATTGTACCGGCTTATTTCAATCATACAAACTTGCGCTGATGTCAATAAGCAAATGTTGTATATTTTTTAATTTCAAGGATTCATATGCTGCCAAGCCAGTTTCTGACTTTTGTTGTGTATTAATGGAATAATTTATTTCAATCACACAAACTTGTGATCACTTTGACTTGCCTCATACAGTTATTATGTTAGTGATGTCTAGACATTGATTGTTTTATCCCATACATGTATGAATGTAATTTTGACTCAGATGCTGCAGAGTCCATTTCTAACATGTACTTTGTACTATTGGACTGATTTATTTTAATCGCATTGGAACCTGCTCATTTAAATCTTTCTCATGCAGTTTTGATGTTGCTAATTTCGTAATGAATTTCTCAATGTAACTTTAAAAATTTTAAGTGATTCCTCTACTGCAAAGGCAATTTGCTTTCTCAGTGCCACAGTACACATGTATACATTCAACCAATGGAAATAAGTGCTTGTTCAAATCAGTGTTAATTGTAATGTTGTATGATATAAACTGCCAAGCTGTATTGGTTTTGAAGGCAGTGATTGAAATTGCAAATGTGTTATAAGTGACTGATTTAAAAACAGGCTCTAATTGGCCAAAACAGAAAATGGTCAATTCTCAATGTACCTTGCTGTTAATTATTATCACTGTCTTTTACTTTGTATTAAAAAATGAAAAATGCTAAATCAACATATTGTGTAAACGTGAGCAGAATGGAAAATGATCATCTAATTTAAGACAGTGTTAAAATTATTATTATTGTGGATGGTGTATAAAACATTTTTGGACTTTTTACATTAATGTACACAATTTTTATATCAATATCCATCATGGCAAATTGTATCATTGAATATGTAATTTATTATCCAAGTCCTGTTTAAAATAATACAAGAAAAAATCTGTTGAACATATGTTATTCCCCCCCCCCTCCCTTTTTCATGTCAAGGAAACACATTATGAAGTGCCTCCATGTGTCGTAGTAAGGGACTTATTGATTTTATCACTTTTGTGAACTATCATCAAGATCAAAATGAATTTCATTGTATTTACTCAATTAATTAAAGCATGTGGTAACCATGGCAACCGCCAGCAGTAATAATTCATGTTAGATATTAAGCCTATTTGTTAAGTGAATAAAAGGAAATCATTATGAACAATTGTGATGATTTTTTTTTTCCAATATTTAATGACAATTTATTTAGTTTTAACCAAGTAGTGACATTTGTCAGTTCATTATTTAAGGCATCTGTCTGGGTAATGACATTTTTTGAAAAGTCTAATGAAGCAGAACGAGTTGTATCATCTGCATAAATGACAGGGTGGAAATTTGAGGTGGCTAAGGGAAAATCAGTCATGTATATTATGAATAGAAGGGGGCAAGAATAGATCCCTGAGGGACACCTGTTTAAATACATAATACTTCTAGTTTATGGGTACCAGTGTCAACAAATTGGTTTCTATCAAATAAAAAACTATCAAGTAAGTTATTTATAAGGGCTTTGTTTGGAATTCCATAATATGGTAGTATATCAACGGCCTTAGACAGATCTAAATAAATGTTAATGGGAATTTGATTTCTATCCATCATTTCGATATTCCTACTTATTAATTCTAGGGTAGCCTGACCCGACCTACATTGCATTAGATGTGATGTAGGATCGAAGCAGTCTTTTCTTCCTTTTATTAAAAACAAACAGCCGGATGGCACAACCTAAAACAAAGCCATAAATAACACTATATAATTCCCATCATTACTTGCGCCATCAATGACCTTGATAAAATGTAATAAAATGCAGTAATGTATAAACTATATCCAATTTGCAAAGTCATAACCGTCACCTTTAATCGAGTTTCCTATCCCAAACCTCTGCACGGTCGCCAATCGATGGCAGATTAGCACTGTGAATAAAATAACATAGCCTCTTATTGGTTGAAATGTCGAATAACATAAATGTAACATTTTTCACTAATAACTTTGAAATAATTGACTCATGACATTTACATGGTTGATCTAACATTTCTACAGGATGGATATTCAATTATAACTGAGGATTGTTAAGATATGAGATGGATTTAAATTACACGTATTTTGTACAACTCTGAACATAGTAAACATCATAATCCTATGATCACATGTTATTTACATTTTATAATGAATCTTATGCATTTACAAAGACATTTAAACAGTATTTACCTGGACTCTTTCAATCATAGCTGCTCACTCCTTCTTGAAAATGGGTCTCACATGATGTGAGAGATCAGAGCCCTCTAGCTAAAGCTCCCTCTGGGGATAATCAATTAAATTACTATTTACAATATTAAGATACTCATCTATCACACATACCTTATTTCGTCGATTTCCGCATGAGGACCACTCTGTTTACTAAAAATGCATTGTACTCACATATTCATGAAAAAGTCATTAGTTTTTGCCATTCACGACTGATTCTCTGTGTCAGAATGAAAGCGAGGGGGGGGGGGGGGGTTTTCCCAACGCCTCGCTTTCATTCTGACAGTTTCATTCCCCCATGGGGGGGACACAATGTGGCGCCACTGTGCCTGTTCAGACTTTGTTGACGTATTGTAAATATCAAATTCAAAGAAGTAAGGACTTGACAGCGCAGCCCTCTTGTGAGTATTGGCGGAACTAGGCAGCAATGGCTGTCAAGCATTATCAACGAAAAGTCAATTCGAAAATGGCACAGAAATTGATAAAAATTGGAAGAAATCGACCATATCTGAGTGTGACACAATAGAAAAGAGGTCTGTGTAAACCTATAGCAGGTGTATTTCGTGTGAGAAAAGTTTATTAAAAGGCTAGTTCCCACACAAGTCGAAATTCCATATTTTTCATGTAAGACGTTGTATCCCTTGTAGCTAATTCCATGTCTGCTTATTGCGCTGAGTGTAATTTTCTCAAACCATATTGGCTGTGGTAGAATTAGTTTAAGTTATGAAAATGATTACAAAGTTGACAATGCATAAAACATTAAAAAATGTTGGATAAACTTGGCAGAATGGAAATTGGCCTGTAGTTTTCTAGTAGAGCATTATCATTTGTTTATATAGGGGGATTACTTTTGCAGTTTTCAGCTGTTCTGGAAATACACCATTATAAAATTACTGATTTATGATAATACTTAGTGGCTTAGCTATTTTATGCTTTATTAGTTTCAGAATTATATTTGATATAAGATCTAAGCTACAACTAGACTTGTTTTTTAGGGAATTTAGAAGTGTAAATTCGAAAGCAGAGTGAACAGGAGAGTGAAGATAAGCTATATTTGAAACTGAATTTGGTTCCAAATTGATGAAATAATCATTGAATTTATTTGCAATTTTTTGTGGATTTAAAACTAGAGATTGATGTACCATTAAATAATTTGGTAAGTTGTTTTTATTTTTTGTTCTGTTCAAAATATCTTTTATCGTTGACCAAGTCATCCTAATATCATTTTATATCTACTGAAACATGAAACATAATAGCCCTTGTTTGCTAGTTTGATGCTGCGCTTCAAGATTTTGCTAAAGGTTTTTAAGTTTGTTTTTAGTATTTGATATAATGTTTTGAATCTAATGCTGTTGATGATAATAGCTAATAATTGTTACTCGTTTGTAAAGTTTATCTCTACATTTAATTGAAGCAAGTATATTTCTTGAATTTAACCATTTTTTTGTGGAAGGTGCTTGTGAAATGCAATAGTAATAATTGTTTCTAGAACATTATAGTTGCATTAGGGTCATCGCTCATGTGTGTATTACAGTTACTCAAAGTTCTTTCATTCCTTAAGTCTATAACTTTCTCTTTAATTTTATTTTAACATATCTATCATGTCTCTTGTTAGAACTGATGAAGTCTTAGATTATAAAACTTGGGAAATGGTCAAAAATGTTACATTAAATTATTGCAGAAGTTGTGTTTGAGAAGTTACAAAAATTTTAACTAGCTCAGGATGTTATCGATATGTGTGCCCGTAGTATCTGTTAAACGAGTGGGACAGGTAATATTGGGGCCAAAAATATCTGAGAGAAGCATCTAAAAAAAAGTATTAAAAATAGGTCTGTCATAAATTTCTAGTAAATCAAATGTTAAATTGACCACAAATTACAACGTTAAGTCTTGACTGAAAATTATGGAGGATATGATCAATTTCATCTATAAGAGTACTGTAATTTTTAACTATATCTCCAGGAGGTCTGTACATTACCTAGTGTTAAATGCCTATTTGTACCACAATCCTCTAAGCCAATTTCGATAAAAACACCATGATCCCATATATCTGAATTTGCAATTGGAAGTATTTCATATTTAAAGTATTCTTTCAAATCAATTGCAATACCTCCATGCACTGCAAGATCATCCTCTAGAAATAAGTCCGTAGCCTGGCAGTTGCGAAAGTGAGATATCAGCGTCTTAATGTAGCCACGTTTCCTGGCAACCATAATCATGATAATTTTGAACATATATTTGAATTTTGCATTTATAGACTGGCAATTCAAGGTAAGTATTGTGAATTTGTCTTGTTTAAGTTTGAGGATTCCAATACAACTTTGTGTGTCAAAATAAAGAGATTTATCAAAAATTGGCGGAATATTTCCTCTCTTTTTTCCCTGATCATCTTCAATTATCATATCTGATAAATTTGGATTAGCCATAATTTATGAAACATCATACAAAAAGCAAACATTTTTCACAAGATGGAGCCATCAGTAAATGTGGTTGCATTATTGTGATAATTTTTGTGCTCATTTCTCTTTCCTATTTTTTTTCTTTTGAGCTGCTCTTGTTATTGCCCCTTCTATCAGCTTCAGGCATTAAAGGATGAAGAATTGATTGGATCTATTGAGGATGAGGAATTGGATCAGATGAGGGTGTTGTAGGTTAGAGCATATGTATTGGTTGTGTTTGTGATGTTGTGCTGTCTATATTGATGTTTGAGTTTTAGCTCCTCTGGATCCTGGGTATGATTTTTCCTGAAAAAAATTTGTCTCTCTTTGGTCGATGTTGACTGGATAATATTGGCTTTTTTTTAGTTGTCTGGTTTTGTAAAAAAAGCCTTGATTTAGCAGGTGTTAGGTCCTTAGTATGTATATATATATATATTTTTTTAGTACTTTCAATCTTTAACTGTATATGAGTTGAGCTTCCCAGCATGATTTCATTGTAATCATGTATCATGGTGGCGCTGTTGTATGCAGTGTTGGTGATTCCTGACCTCTGCTTGTTGATTGCTCATTTGGTGACCTAATTTTCTGCCCAGCCAAAATGCCATCAGAACGAGTGTTAAAACGTGCTGATAATTTGTGTACAGTGTCATAAAGTTTTTTATTTTCTTCTTGGTGTTTTACAATTTATTCTTGCACCTGGTTAATTCGAGAGGTCACTGACCCCTTCAATTTACCTATTAGCACTGTCAAAAGATGTACTAACGTACTGTTACCAGCCATATGGAGTCCTTAGCAAAGGGCTAACCCATCGCTTTTAACCGAAAACTCCGTATATCTCAGTATTTTTGCTGTCTTGTATAGAAATTGGTGGCTGAAAATTTTCTCTTTGATAAAAAGTTGTAGTTTGACAATTTTCGTGGCACCTTATTCTGTAATGACAGTTTGAATGAATATATGGAGACTGCCGTGTGAACAGTTGATGTTGCATGACAATGTTCTGTGCCTCGTTTTGCAATTGTTTTGCTTCTATACCAAATTTTACATCTCTCCTTAATTGTTGGATAATTAAATGTACTAATTAAGGGATGAAAATCAGTGTTACCTTGGCAACAATGGCCAAAATCATCAATTGTAAGAAAAACGTGATAACATTTAAACCTAAAAATGTTATGGCAAATTTTCATGAAAAAGTATGATGTACTGGCATAATCACATGCAGAAAAAGTCTTTAAAATGCACATTTCCTTAATAGCCCCCTGGTTGCCATGGAAATGTGGAAATGAAATGCCCCCGTATCTGAAATTAAATGTCTGGTCTGGTTCTATTTTTGTGCCAAATTTTATAGTTGTAAGTAATTTTGCAGTATTGGGTCACAATGCCCCCCCCCCCCCCCCCCCCCCACTAATGACATGGTTTTTAGCTAATTATAATGAGGCAAAAACCATGCGTGGCTCAATTGGCCATTTACAGTTTGTTGAAACTAATGTTAATGTATTGCCAACTCCAAAATGTGTTTATCACATCATTGCTTGCTACCCACTGGCATGATTATGAATTCAAGACCATATGCCTGGATTCTGAGAGTGTCGTTTCACTTTTTTTTTGACCTAACAAAATGATAATTGCTGTAAGTTGGTGCAGACATTTTGTGTTGATTAAATTCCTTGAAGACTCATGCTGCACTTTCTGCCCACCATATCTTGACATATATGTAGATTCTGAAGTTGGAATTACATTACTTCAGGAGTTGCGTAGCTGTAAGTGCACAAGTATAATTTCTAAGTTAGATTACATGGCAAATCAAATTTACACATTTTCATAAGTCGAGAAGCACTCAGCTGCTAAGACACTTGAACTTCGTATTTTAAAAATTATTTCTTCATAAAAAATTATTTCTTGCCATATTTGTAGTCTCACTCCCAAGACAATTGCACGTGGTTTCAGTAGTCTTATTAAAACATACGCTGCATGGCAGCAAACCCTCAGCAAATGGCCACATAGTACACGACTGCCATCAACATTGATCAAACCTCTTTAACAAATTTATGTAGTTCATTAGTAACTAGTCATTATACTATCTTTTGTATGTTAGTCCTGCCCATCCAAGACAATCACAATTGATAATGTTAAACAAATTCCTAATCAATACGAAGCACTCGGGGCACACTCAGATAGTGTATCTTATAGCTGTGTGAGATGTTTTTTTGAGGAACTTTGATAATAATATATATATCTATTTACGAATAATCTATTGTTGTCACCATTCAGCTACATGTACAGTACATGAAGTTTACCTATGGTCTGCATAGTTGTTGTATGTAACTTTAAAAAGGGAGGGGGCCTAGCTCAGAGGTAGCGCTCTTGGCTTCCAACCGCTGGGTCCCGGGTTCGCTTCCAGGTCGAACCTTAGTTGGATGACTGTTTCATCCTTCGTCTCATTGCCATGGTCTCTGCCTGTCCTAATTAGCCCAACTGGTGCAGAAATACAGGACGTAAAGCCCGAATCACACACACACACACGCACGCATGCACGCACGCACACACACACAGACACACACATACACATGTAACTTTAAAGTTTTGTGTATTGAGTTTAGACTTGGTCAGGGAAATTGTACTGTTGGCTCATTTCCCTATTTGTTTAGGTGATATGTAATTTCTAATATATAATGAATACAGCATAAGATGAAATATTAACATAAAGACTAACTTTTGAGGCTTTCGTTATAAAATATGGCATGCTAGGTTAGCAAATGTAGGAAATAAAACCCTTTTTAGCATTATATTAAGATTTTTCAACATTATGAAAACAGCATAAAGTAAATATCAAAATTAAGTTTAGAAGGAGAAAGTACTGTAATTATGAAATGCCAATTAAATAGTGTCACTGATATGGAGGTTTGAAAAATCCAGACTTTTTCATATTTTTCCCTAATTATAAGTTTTCTATTATTTATGGCCATGAGACCCCCAAAAGGCTCAACTACACTGTTCTAAATATATTATCTTCATGTTTAATATCTTTCGGTGTATAAGGGTTCCAGTTCTGCTCCAGAGGCCAAAAACAAGAAATAAATGTTCACCCTTTTTCTTATTTTGTAAAAATAGCAGAGATATATCAATGTGACTATCACAACTTGGTGATAGAGTTATATTGTATTAAATCTCATTATGGTAAATGCATAAGTGCTAGAGTTCTGCTACGGAAATACATTTTAACACCATTTTTCCAGATTTTCTATTTGTTTGAAAAAAAAAGGATGATATGGGTGTCAAAATGCGGTTCATAAAGTGAAAGAACTATAATTAAGATGTGTTATTTGCATTCACTCACGTGAGTTTAATAGTGTCTTTAAAAGGATGTTTAAAAAAAAAATAGAATTTGTCATCCTATGCATATTCCATATTATTTAAGGGCATGAGAACCCAAAAGGCAAAGGTTCAGGCATGTAGGTAAAGCAGTGCACAAGTTCTGCTCCGGGTTCAGAAATACAGGACGTCACGTCCTGCCCACCCACTACAGTTTTGTGATAACTTATAAATGCAGATTAAGCTGAAGTTTAGAGTGCCTGCTCCCAAAGCCACCCACCATTTTTGACTGACAAGTAGATCAGTTTTTCGTTGTCACGAAAACCACATTCGATTACATGTCATCTGGTATCATTGAGAATTACATGTTGCAATCATTCTGAACAACTTTTGGTTTTTAAAACTTATGGTAAATAAAATTTGTTATTTTCTTTTGGTGGTGATAATAATTCGTAATTTTTATTGGTCATACTTGAATTTCGTTTCTCCTTCTACCAAATTGTTAGTCACTGTTTACTTGTCAATGATTTCTAGCATGTTGGAAACCAAACTTGTCTAATAATATTGATATTTTTTTTATCAACTGTTGCTTATACACTGTGTGTCGCCACCTATGCGCCAAGCGACCTAATTATGGAAATTCTTTTCTAGTTTACCTAGTTAAACAAAATGATTGGTTAAACAATGTGCCTGTATAGGCTGAGTATAGACTTAAGAAATCTTCTCTAAAAATTGATGAGAAATTGATTCATATTTTTTGAGTTTAGGCAATTTTTCTGAATTGCCTGCTTGTCCGAACAAGAAATAAGTAACTCAGCACATAAACATCCAGTTATTCTGTAATTTCATTGTTAGACCTTTAATGCCATAAGCCAGCCTATATACTATAGGAGAAATAATTACTTCAGATGAGTAAACGAGTAAAACATGTACATAATTAGTTCGCTTGGCTGTGAGGTGACAACACACAGTGCACAGATCAGAATAGAATAGAACTTATTTATTTTGGGTCGCATAACTTACAGTAGAACAATAGCTTGGAGCTAATCAGCAACTAAATGTAAAATGTAAATGTGTTTTTTTATAGTCTGTTACACCACACGGGCAGTCTCAACCGACTTTACAAGTACACCCTTGGCAAGCCTGTTCAAGCATGAGCCTTTCTCAGCTCCCGGGGAGGATACAGCCGGGCAGCCGTCGCGCACAGACTAAGCACTCGACAATCGCCATTTCTGCCTATAGCCAAGTACCCATTTGCACTGGGGTGGAGTGAAGCAGTGGTTTAAGGAAGATCTGAGATTTACTGAAATTTAAAAAAGTCTTCGTCTAAAAGATTTTCAGTGCTTGGTTTATAGTGTTGGACGCAATGTTGGTGAACCGGACATTGAACTTGATCTAAGTCATGAACGAAATCATACGGTTGAGGTAATATTTACTTCCGGTCATTTAGGGTCCACGTGATGCAGGTGAGCGCGTGACGTGGATCCAGGTGTACTTATTTGTAACCAATCAGTTTCTCTCAGATCTCTGCTCCCCTTCTTGCTAATTATCAGCCATCCTCAAGGTTGGTCAACATAATTCTGACTTCTAGGAGTAAGTCTTGAGTTGTTGTTTTATCCACATGATGTTATGATTAGGAAAGCTGCAAGTTTGGCTTGGTAAGAACGTAACCATGGTAATAACAGCAGAACAGAAGTTGCTTTTCTACTTACTTAAGGGCCGTTACGTCTTGGATTGAGAATTAACACGTCTTGTGAGTATAACAGAATTATTTTTCTCTCTTTTTTTATTTTTTTAAATTTTTATTACTGCTTACCTTGGGCCTATACTTGCCAGTAAATAGTAAAGAAAAAAAAAGGCGAAGATAAAAACGATATTTGCACAGAAATCATCACCTCAACAAGTATGTCACAAATGATAGAAAAAGTACATAGAATATGGTATGCTTTGAACTGTTAGAATAAGTGGTCAGGAGGGCCTCATTAATGAGGCATATCATGGACTCTCCTGTAATAAGTTGTATACAATGATTTACATTGATTAATTTTGTTAAGTAAAATTCAATTCTAGATTGCCAAAAAAAAAAAAAATTCAAAAATATTATATTATATTACAAACATGTAGAACAATGTAGAAATGGCGTCTAAAATGCTATAAACTATTAACACCTTTTATGCTGATGGTTTCTCTTGTCTCTTGGATCTTCTGCAGTTGCATCGTTTGTCCTTCTTATCTTAGTTTCTCCATTGTCTATTTTTGTTTCTAGGCAGCTTAAAAGATTACTGGAGCTCCGAACTAGAAACTACGCAGTATGGGAGATTAGATCATTATTGTCACAAAGGCATTATGTTTCGTGGGAAGATTTTTCACAAAGGTTGATAGATTAAACATTAAGGAGAATTCATTGTAATTTTTATGGATTGGTTGAATAGAAAAGTGTCAAAATAATCTCTTCAATGGATGATATTCTCGGAAATTACTATGATTTGGAAATAATGCTGCTCAAGTATTAGAAACGTGCGTGATATCTTTGAACTTTTTGTTTGCCATTGCCCAATCTGAACAAATGACAGGATATACTTAATTATGAGTAACTGCTGTAGATATGGAGTGGTTTTCAAGGTGAAATACTGAAGGGAGTATATATCTCTTACATATCTTTGGGGGGTTTTTTATGGGCAGGGTTTTTTTTTTATGGGCAGAAGCCGCTCAGCAGTCTTCCATCAAACTTGTTTGTTTCACTCCACCTTGATGAATGGACTACAGAACTTATCTTGACCATTTGTCAACCCTGACCTTTGTTTGACCTTGACTCCTGACCTTTGACCTTTGCAAGGACACGATGGGATGTGGTTACTCAAGGTCAACTTTAACCCGGAAGGTAGCGGATGTCTCGGTTCCGAAAGATGTGGTCCAGAAAAGACAGCGAGCGAGAGCCCGGTCAGTGGTCAGTTCCCTCAGCACTTCCTTGGGCATAGACAAGTCATCGATCAAGATGCCCTTGACGGACAGGGAAAGGCACCAACTGATGAGGTCATGGGAGCACATGCACCATCATATCGTGGAACATGGGGTGACTATGTTTGTAAGGTGTGTTAACCCTGAGTGAATGGTTGCAAGGATGATTTGTGATGCAATCTACATAACTGTTACAGTGAAACTTCGCACTGATGCCACCTCGCTATTAAGCGCCACTGACTATAGAACCCAACTCGGATAGCATTCCAAATAGTTTCAACGTCAGCACGATGTCAGTGATGTTACAGCAGTTTTAAGGCGAGCTTGGACAGTTGCATCCTCAGAACGACTTTTCAGTCTGATTGAAACATTTGATAAGAATGATAGAATCATCCCAACATCTGGGCAATAAACTTTTTTTCACCTCTTCTGACCAAAGTTTACCCCTTTTCTGTACAGTTGCAATGCTATTTCTGTATTCTTCTAGACTAATGGTCAATGTAGAAACGAGAATAATTTTATGATAAGGATATTAGGAATGGGTCAGAAAGTTGGTCAATTACTTTACAATCTTTCTGATCTGTCTCTTTCACCCCTGAACTGTCCATGCTCGCTCTAAAACTGCTGTAAGACGATGTTGAGTGGCCTATATAGAAACGATGCTGGGCAGATATTGAATGCTATCTGGGAGGAGTATCTTCGCCATTTTGTGTTATCTCTCCATAAATGAAACCTCGCCATTACGACTCATAAAATGCGTGCCAATGTTGATCTTAATGGTGAGGTTTCATTCCACAGTTTTGTAATGTGTCACTTGACTGAAGCTGGATCACCTGATATAATCAGTTGACAAAAGCAGATGCAGTCCCACTTTTTTATCTATTATTAGTTAATTGAAAACCTGTATTTTTTCATTTGGTCATGTAGGGCTGATGTTGTGAATGGTGTCGATATCTTATTACCTGACCATAGGCACTGAATGGAACAAAAAGTTGGTATCTTATGTGGCTCAAACAGTTGTGTGCCTGTGTGCCTGTGTCAGAAATTGATTGCCCTCGGAGAAGCTGAAGCTGTCAAAAGCTATTTAATTTGCCTAACCGGCCAAGAATTTTTACCAACAGAAATATTATCCTAAAAGGTGTCGATTACTGTGTTTTATAAACATTCAGAGTAAGCTGGAGCAGCTCTTCAATGGTCTTTCACAGCAAACAATAAAAATCAAAGTGACCTGACAGAAACACTTTGCAATTTGACCAATTTTCGGCTGGGCCCTATTAGTACTCTCCAGTCAATCTGGTATACAGGTGCTGTAATATGTATCATGGAGACTTTTTTTGTTTAAAAATAACGTAGATAATATATAATCCGATCGTTTGGTGGCAGAGCTTTACATAAATCTCATCCTGGCAACTCCCATGTCATATGGAACTTGAAAGACTCAATTTCCTCGTGAAAGAAAAACCAGCGCACTCCAAGTTTATGAGCAGCAGGTTCTGCCGACGTGATTAAAATGGCAATTTAAAAGTTACACAATGCGCTTCAAAAGTTTTGAGAAACCAGATATTACACACCTTTTGGGAATATTCTTATTTCCCAAATTGAGCATGTGATTCCTCATTATCATGATCAGTGCTCACAAGTTACCATTCAGCTCATGTCCCAGATAGCATTCCAAATTGGCCCAGCCAGCATCGATTTCATCTAGGCCACTGTCGGCACAACATCGTATTAATATAGTCGACATTGCGCCGATGTTGCTAGTCAAAATTACAAATATTATGAACGCATTCTCTTCCAAAAAGATGAATTTTTAACATCGAGCCACATTTTTTGGGATTGAAGCAAGAAAACTTTCTTACTGCAAGCTAAAAATCCAAAAACAATAAAAAAAAGAATTTCCTTTTTAGAACCATAGTCAATCGGCCAATATTATTTTTCACAGTCAGTATCTTATTTTTTTAAGAAGATGATTTCTAGCATTATGGCAATCTTTCAAAACGTAATAAAATGGATTCATCAGTCTTATAATACTGATGCAAAAAAAATGTCATCATTGAGTTAATACTGATTCCGATTAAATTTGTCCACAGTTCAGATAGACATCCTCAAGAGCACCTGTTTTGGTAGCTGAATTGCTGCCAAATATCTCGTGGGAGGGACAAAGTTGTTGCTCCCAAATTAAATTTGTGTCTTGTACGATTGAACCTGACTGGCCACCAGCTGTTTTTTTGCCAACGTAAGGCCAACATTCTGACCCTCTTTGATCACGAGGCAGTTCTTGATTGAATAAAGTCGAAAGACTAATCTCCTGTCTAGCTGGGCCTTTGTTTGCATGTTTTACTCATTCAGTCGAAATAGTGCACTTCTGGATTTCATACCACAGAATGACGTTCATGCATGCCCAAATAAGGAAGCTCAGCACGTTTCTATTTCCAAATAAGGACATGACGTTGCTGGCAAACATGGACTAGCTTTGTGATACATTTTATTCAATAATAATTTTCAGATTTTTCACAATTTATATTTCCTCATGGCTGAAATTAATTGGGGAATAAAAGGAAAACCACATCACGTCACTGATCTGTCAAACAGATCAATGACCCGTGTGGTTTTTCTATAATATCCTACAGCCTGCAGCCTGCAGCCTGCAGTGTATGTAATGAGACGTATAAAGTAGCATCTGGTTACACCAGTGTTTACTTAATGAAAACATCATTGGGCAGTTTGGAAAAGTCTATAGATATGAATATTAACACTATTTGCCAGAATGATTTTTCATAGATTTTCCACCACAATAATTATGCTTTAAACTATGTGATGCATGCATTTAGAAAGATAATAGACTTTAATTGGTCTGAGTTGAAGGAACATTATCAGTCACATGTATGAGGCCTCTGAGCATCAGTGACAATATTTCGTGATTTTAGATTTATTAAATATTTTAGTTGGTTTTTGTACTAAACACTATTACTACTGGTCCGAAACTTTAGTCAACTTACACGACCAGCTGCCCTATCTATGCTGTTTAGCAGAATTTTTATCATGTTAATTACGTGAATGCTACAAGGAACATAGATAAACCGCTAAAAATCCGGTTATCTAGTTTTTCGCTTACATGAGCATTTGTCAGTTTATTTCATTTTTAATTTGTAACATATTTTTTTTTCAGATTATTCGAAAGCAATCCGCAGGTGAAAAATGTGTTCGAAAAGTTCAGCGGAGTGGAGACATTGTCGGATTTGTGGCAGTTGGAGGTCCTCAAGATCCATGGATTGAGTGTCATGTCTGCCATAGATGACATAATTGCCAATATAGACGATACAGATGTGGTCCTGGAACTCATCATGGACCAGGGACAGTCTCATGCTCATTTTGGCTTCCATGAGGAAATGGCGGCAGAAATATTTTGGGTAAGATATGTTTGCTTTAGACGTCTTTAGTGGCTATTTTTGTAGTTTCAGTTTACAACTTTACATTGTATTTTTCAGATGTGCTTCGGAATAGATATAAAGCCTTCTTGATCTGCTGATTTATGGTCAAATAAAAAGATCAATAAAATAATCTTTAATGTCAAATCAATGTAACTTTAAACTGGGCCTTAATCTTTCTAAAAATTTAAAGTATGTGCTGACATATATGTACTCATTATTACTCCTCCTAATATAATAACTGTTAAAGAAACGCTTATATGTTAGGATTAATTGCTGCTCCTTGGGGCGCTCCCTGAAGTCATTTTGACAATCTTTAGTGTGGCCTCCGCGCTGTCCGCTAATGAATTAAAACACATTACATTAGAAATTAGAGCTGGGTTTTGGCTGGAAATAAATCACCCATTAGTAAGACAATACAGTCTTCTTTGTTTCGGTTTGTTTTCTTTTTACTCAATGGACTTTTTGGATACACCCAACAGCAAAATACTCAGATGTGTATAGCATCTTTGATAACAAACTATGGTGCAAAAAATAACAAATATAATGGTTTTTCCCGAACTATTTCTCTCAAAAACATTTGTAATTAAGTTATCAAAATGAAAGAACGTTACTGTTTGATTAAGGGGCGGAGGCCTAGCTTAGAGGTAGCGCTCTGGGCTTCCAACCGCTGGGTCCTGGGTTCAATTCCCGGTCAAGCCTAAGTTGGATGGCTGTTTCATCCTTTGTCTCATTGCCATGGTCTCTGCCTGTCCTAATTAGCCCAGCAGGTGCAGAAATACAGGACGTAAAGCCCTAATCACCCACCCACCCACTGTTTGATTAGGAAGATTACTTCAGATAACATGTTATTGAGTGTAGATTGAAAATCTCTGGATTAATATAGATCAACACGAATGACAAACTTTTAAGCCGAAATGACATCCTTGAAAATTAAAGAAAGACATCTCAAGACCTCCAGAAGGCAAAATGATTGACACAGAAAGGGAATCTTAAGAAATGAAACAAACACTTTCAGTGGAATGCTGGAGGGAGATAGTCTCGGACAGATGGAAAATTTGACTGTATTATTATAATAATATGTTTTTTTTTTTGGTGTAGAAAGTCTTGGAAATTCACGATCTTTGATTCAGTGTGAATGTTATTTCTTTGTACTTATGGGCATATAAGTTGTTTACCATTCTTTACGACTGCTTAAGCTGAACTAATTCAAATGTTATTTGGGAGGTCTAAGCAGTGTATTACTGCCCAATACAATGAAGTGCAGCCATATCTGTTTCAACCACTGTATTTGTGATGATGATATCACAGTTTGCTGCCTCTGTTTGAATGATATTTGAAAGTCAATTTAAAGACAATGAAGCAAGCTATATTGTAAGCAAACAGTATTAACAGGCAAGCAATATCCTGTAATTTGCTTCAAACAAAAGAGCGTCAACACATGGGAGATCAGGAACTCAAAACAATTGACTTTGTAAAATTATACTACTCTCACTTGCAAAGTGAATTGGAATAATCTTCATTGCATTTGGCTATAATTCTAGTCTGGGGCATGGACATAGTTTTTATGACGATGAGGTCTAGTGGTTAAGGCATTTGCTTGCTATCCACTAGGTTGTGGGTTCGAACCCCCACCATAGCATCGGGGATGGCAGATCCTCCATTGCCTCACCCCACCCAGGTGTAATAGCATTAGGCACCCACAGTGATGGCACTGTTGTTAGCTCTTAAGCCCCTGTGTTTAATCTCGTTTTCATGGTTGGATACTCACCAGGGAGTTGAGAAAGTCTCTGGATAGGCCTGCTAAGAATGTGATTGTGAAATCATTTGAGAGTGGGTAATAGCAGACTACAAACCTAATTCATTTTCGGAAACCGGAAACCATTGCAATATACTTGACAAATGCCTAAATCTTTTTCTCAGTAATTTGAAAAACGTTATGTGGGCGGGGACCTTTGTACCTTATTTCAATGTCGCAGCTTTCAATACATCATTGACACTAAAGAAGCTAATTTAAGAGCTTGTCGGATTGAAAAAGTTTGTGATTAATTCAAGTTTCTTTCAGAATTTGTTATTTAGAGCAATTCATACTTTTCAAACAGTAAAACATTTTTTTAAAGACCATTAGTTCAAATTGTAAACCTTAAGCAGCATATATTGTAAGATTATTTATGGGATATTGTCTGAATGTTATTTGTCTGAAACTTTCATAAGCTGACCTTGCTTAAGTGACCAACGACTGGACTGGAAGAACACACAGTGATCATAATAACTTAATTAAACGTTAACCCCAAGGGTGGGCTTTTTACCTGGCTCAGCATAGTTATGTTACATGAGAGTGACTTCCCGTTGAGAATGAGCTCATGTCTACCTAGGCTAATATTCAGATCGCCACTGGAGAACCTGGCTTCTTGCTTATGCTGTCAAACATTTTTCTTTATGTACTCCAGAATCTTTGCTAATGCATTTTAGTATGCCTCAATAATATACATGTAGCTGTCTACTAGAAGCTTGTTAACTAAAATGTACACCACTATGATAGATGGATTCAAATCTTTTTCAATTATAAGGTCACTTCATGGCTGTGATTTAATTGCAAAACATAGGTGTTAATTAAGTACATGTGCAATCCAGCCGAACTCATAGACTTGGAAACTCCAGAGGACGTCATGTAAATGATTCTCATTTACTGAGGGATTGCTTTCACCAATGGGAATCCTGGGTTTATATGACATCATTAGGAGTTTAGCTTTCAAGGCTGTGAAATCTGCTGTAAATAGTTATCAAGAATTGTGGAGTTTCGGTTGAGTGAACTATTAGGTATCTCCAGCCAGGTGCAGTTAGTTTCATAAAATACGGTTGACTTAAGACAGCTTTGTCTAGGTTTAATTAAACGGGCTGTTTTTAATAAAACTAAGTGTATGACTGGCTTTTGCGGAGCCTCTGTTGTTGGCATAGGCGCTCTTGATTACCATCGATCAGAGGACGTATTACTGCTGAGTTCGCGCTTGTGAAATTCTCTGTCGTGTTGGTTTCAGAGGCATTTCCAGCCCTGCTACCTACCAAATCATGTGTCGTGTGATAAACTACAGACTACCAAGTTTAGTTGTAGCTAATTGTGAAGAGATGGATATTAACAATATTAACAAAGTTATTGGTGGTTTTTGCCCACCCACATTGATATAATTCGTCCCAACTCAAATTGGGCAAGCATCATTTCTATGTTGGCACTGTCATTACATAATTGTGTCAACATCTCCGACGTCACACCAATGTCGTTCCAATTGGGTTGTACTTATTTCTTGCTAACATCTTACGAATTCCGGGGTGGGGGCCTAGCTCAATGGTAGCGCACTGGGCTTCCAACCACTGGGTCCCGGGTTCAATTCCCGGTCGAGCCTATGTTGGATGGCTGTTTCATCCTTTGTCTCATTGCCATGGTCCCTACCTGTCCTAATTAGCCCATCAGGTGCAGAAATACAGGACGTAAAGCCCTAATCCACCACCACTCTTACGAATTCCTTGCTCTTTCACAGGCCATTGAGACTCCATTTCTACAAGCTGTGCAGGATGCCCTTCAGGACAAGTATAACGACAGGCTGGGCAAGATCTATGAGAAGACTATCAGGTTCATATTGGAATCATTTGTGAGGGCTTTCAAAGCAGGAAAGGCTCAAAAAACCTCTCTGGATAAGGACCAAGATTCGATGAGGCTCTCTGTTGCCACAGCATTCGATTCATCATTCTCGCGTGCCAGCTCCTTTGCGGAAGTTACTTGATCTTGAGTTTTTCATCTTTCAAGGAAAATATCTTGGAGAAATCAAGTAAACATTATGTAAACAAAGTACATGTAAAACATCTCATGTGAATCAAGCAAAATATCTTGTGTAAACTGAGCAAAAATATATCATGTAGAAATCAAGAAAACATTATGAAACCTAATTACATGCAAAGCATCTCATGAAAATCATGCAAATATCTTATATAAACTAAGCGAAACGTCTTATTACATGTGAAGCCAAAAAAAATAATTGCAACATTTCGAGAAAAAATACTGTTTACAATGCAAATGTGCCATGGAAATCAGGAAACAAATGGGTAATTAAAAATGTACAGTTTTACAGTAATACAACACCTCATGGAAATCGTAACTTTGTATACGTCTCATATGTTGTAAGCTTGTAGCATATCTCATTTATGGCAATTCGTAGCAGAGCGAAAACAGTTATAATTCAGTCCAATCACGAATAAGTTGAAAATGAATATCTTTTATTTTAGCATATAAATGTGAAATAAGACCTTTTTTATTTAAAAAAACCGTGATTTTCATGTTCATATTTCACGAAATTACTGAAATAAAATAATTTGTATTAGAGTCTTGGCGTGATTCATTATGGCATACTTTTTGCATGTAGGTTTCAATGTCTCATCTCAGTGTCTACTAAGCTTAGTCAGCTTATATGACCCACTGCCAGCTTATATGACCCACTGCCAGAGTTATATGACCCACTGCCAGAGTCATACATAATGATGAGATGATAAGGCTTGGAGTCCATACTACGTTAGAAATTTCCCCAGTAGGAGGGGTCTTTTACCTTTCTCATAGACACCGAGTGTCGGCGCAATGACGGCGATGTTAATACAATGTTGTGATGCATTGGCCTGGAAGCGATGCTGGACCGATTTGGAATATCTGGGTATAACGTCTCATGCAAAATGTAGCTGGGTTGTAGCTCATGCAGAGTGCCTTCCCTTATCAGGTATTTTAGTGTTTACCAACACGAGAATGGGTCTTTTACATTCTTCAATACTCTGGGAGATTAACTGGGCCTGTTTGTGTATGCTATTTTCAAATCCATTTGACACCTGTCCCTGAAAGTCCTGGGGCCGCTGTTGACAAGGGTGGTAACGCTTAAGGTGAATGACGGTTATTGCCTGTCTTTCTCCCATACCAAAGTAATATAACATCCGTCTCCTACGCAGACCCTCTCCTATTACACTGCACATGAATGTGAACATCTTTTGCAAGTTATTCATTGCAAAGGGAATGCTGACTTGATAATACAACGTATTATTGTTGATTTAAGTATGTGAACAAAACCTGGCCGTTGTTATACATTTCTTCATTTTAGCATTTTACTTATATAATGACCTTTTTTTATATAACGTATGTCATATTACATGTGAGTGTCCATACTCCCAGAATGGAAATTTATGAATTTACTTAATGGAAACTATTATAACTAGACTTTATCATGTTATGAAACTAAAATATGTATCAAAATGAAAATTTCTCATAATTTCGTTTCACATCACTCATACAGTGGGTTGCAAAGCTCGCTGGGCCCTGGAGTTTACATGTGATTATGTGAACTAAAATTCTACACAGGACGAAGGACAAAAATGGCACATGCAAGCATCAAACTTTTAATGAAGGTGAAAATCCACTATTAAAATAAAAATGACACCGATCACAATCTTACATCAAAGGGAATGTAATGAATGTTTTGATTAAAGTATTAATTACATATCATCCACTAAAAGGTTCAAACAAGTTTTTTAATTCAATCAATGTAGTTTTGATGAGCAATCGAAAATAATAAACATGCATATCAAATTTAATTACAAATAGATCATGTTGATCTTAATAATTGATACTGCTGCAAAAAAGTAACAGGTTTCTTACTTCATGAATTAAAAAATTCGATGTTCACATCTGATTCAGTTGTCAGGTTTTTCCTCAGACATCGCCGTGAAGCTGAAAATTCAATCACTTGGCATGACCCTGGACTAGCTCGTAACAGGCATTTTATTCTACAAAAACATAGCCCAGATTTTGTAGTTTCTGAAAATCAATATATGTCATATTGCCACCTTGGGGAACATTTTCTAGTTCTATTTCCATGGCAACAAGCATGATAAAAAAATAAAATAAATTACTAAATGTGATATAATCTGAACTACTTATCCCATCGGAATAAAATAAGCATCAATTTATATGTTACCTTGCCATTTTGAATAAATAGCCTATTTTTAGATCAGGGGTAAACTTCATTTGCATATGGAACATTTTTAGACAAATTTGGTTGTTATTTTCCAATATGACTTTAAATAGTTTGCCATGGCTTTTCCCCAATGTGAGCATATTTACTAAAATTGAACAAAATGTATAAACATAAGTCTAAAGCCCCGTTCCCACATAGCCGAGTTTGTCGTAGTCAACTCGTAGTATTACGTAACGGCCAAAATTCGAGGAGTTGGCGGACGCTTCAGGGAGCACCAGTATAAGTAAATTAAAGATAGCAAATAAAATCACAGATCAAATCACAAATACTTATTACAATATCAATATTAAATTTAAATTTTACAAAAATATTCACAAATTTATACTGATCATAATATCACAATAAGATTCAAATTAACACAAAAAGATAAGAAAGTTATACAAATATAATCATTGCCTGGTAATTACAATAAAGTATATTGCTTTTAATTAATGAAAGCAATTACATATTTTTGTAATTGTGAATGACAATCAAGACAATGTCATATTACTGTGTCATCTTTGAACAAACCATGAAATGACAGGTCAAAGAACCCCAATTTAGGCAATTAGGCAATTGACACATGTATTGAGCATTTGCTGTATTCTCTACACCCATTCTTTGTATCATTCAAAATGCTAATAGCAATTACTGTGTCATCTTTGAACAAACCATGAAATGATAGGTCAAATAACCCCAATTTGGGCAATTAGGCAATTGACACATGTATTGAATTTGCTGTATTCTCTACACCCATTCTTTGTATCATTCAAAATGCTAATAGTAATTGACATAACAGTCATGGCAGTTGGCAGAATGAGTAGAAATGAATTGCAATAAAGCTCATCCAAACAATGTATATAAAATGGTCAAAAATATTGACCACACCATTCATGTCAGGGCCATACACAGAGCACCTTGCCGCCGCCAGACTACCTGCCTTCTCAGACAAATATCTCGCTTAATATTTGGTCTATTTTCAATCTGAAAATCTGTGTGGAATAAGTATGAACTCGACTATAATTCAATATTTATTTGACGAAAATCGGACTTATATTAGGGGAGCAGCAGCCTTTTAAAGTAGCGCTCAGCCTTACCTGCATTGATACAGTCCGGGCGCGGACGTCTGCGAGAGCACCACTGTTTGCCTCCGCCAACCTAGCTGCCTTCTCAGACGAATATCTCGCTTTATATTTCAATCCGAAAACACCTATGGAGTCACTATGAATTATACTACAAAACAATCTTTATTTGACGAAAATCGGACTGATATTAGAGGAGCAGCGGCCTTTTAAATTATATACGACCCCCTACGCTGATGATGCATGTACTAAAGGTAGAACTCGGTGAGTTACTCGGCGAGTTACTCCTACAACTCGGTGAGTTACTCCTACAACTCGCCGAGTTACTCCTCGCACTCCTGAACATCCCACCGAGTGTAATACGAGTTAAATTAGCGCCAAGTAACTCGCCGAGTACCAGGAGTAACTCGGCGAGTTAGAGGAGTTACTCGTCGAGTGACTCCTGGTACTCAGCGAGTCATGACCAAGATTTTGAAACTCCGGGAAAATCCGCCGAGTCACAGGAGTTTCTCGCCGAACATCTCTCGAGTGCGAGGAGTAATCGCAGAGTTTGGTACGAATTGGGCCCGAGAGGTGTGTTACGTAATACTACGAGTTGACTACGAGTAACTCGGTGGGAACGGGGCTTTAGCTTTAAATGGATGCCTCATCTGTTGCTCTACGTCAACAGAAAATGGTTAGAATTGCCATAGAAACCTAATGTTGTTCTGAATGCCCTCTTACCACAGACAGCTTGAATTATACATAAAAAGGAGCTTCATGGCATTTTTTTTTTAGTATACATAATGTATTATTATCTTGATAACAGCCAAGAATGCCATTTAAGCAGTATTGACACTGAGAAAAAGGTGCATATATGGTAATTAACTTGGTTTCCATGGTGACCAAACCCATATTTGTGTGCTTTTCAATATTAAGACCTCTTTTTGGAATAGGTAGGGTAAAATAATCAGATATGAACAGAAATTACACTTATAAGATTTTGAGAAGTAATTAAACTTGTAAAACTATGCATTTATATTCTGGTTACCATGGCAACTGGTTTGCATGTTAAATTGAAGGGCTGGCTTTGAATTGGTCAAAGTTTTTTTCTGCCTAGGAGTTTATTATTTTTTTGAAGGCTTGTTTTACCGGCAAATATTAATTTGATTAAAATATCTACAAATATATTCATTCCTTGTGGTTACCCTGGTGACGCATGAATACAAATAATGGCCTTCTGATACATAATTCTAGTAGAGCAGCAGGAGGCAAATTTTGTAATATTTGAGATGTTATACTGCATGTACAACAGCAAGTTTCAGATATCAAAATGCTCCCAAGAATGCCAACTTACTGGAAATGGCCATGAAAAATATCATTTCCTGTGAGGTTACCAATGACAACTGTTTCCTTGGTAACAAATTGATCAAATTATGAATAAAATAATTTCCATTGATGTTAATATTGTGCCTCTTTGGGCCCTGCAAAGTAAATACCAAGCATCATGTTTTGAAGTACCAGGATGACCATACGTGTAACAATATTGGTCAGCCATTGTGCTGGTTTCCGTGGAAACATATAATCATAACAAATTTGACCTTGTTTTGAAATAACTTTACCTCTTTTTCATAAAAATAAATAGTTCAGAAGTCTGTCATGATTCAAGACGCCCATGTTATGAACTATCCTATTTTCATACTTTTGGGCTATATTTAGAGTATAAAATGGTTACCAAGGTAACTAAACCTCCCATACCTTTCCATCATAATGCCATATTTTCCATATGATCAACATATCACATTGTCAACTATGTGGTCAATAATTTATATTAAAGCATGGAACTCTAGCCAAGAGGGGGTGAATCTCGCAGTAGTTGATACTTTCACACTTATATGTAAAATACATAAAACAACTTTTTTGATAGGTGCTAGTTTTTAATAAAAATAATCTGGCATATAAGAAATTTCAAAGTATATTGGTGTTATGTAGTCTTATTTGACAGATGTTTCAACAATTCTGAAAATATGGATATAAATGTTTGAACTTGGTTGCCCAGGCTAAAGTTTCATTTACATACATAGCAACAGGTTTTATTTCATTTTGCAAACAAAGCAAATTTCTGTAGTTTCTAAAACCATATGATAACAGTTTGTTGCCCTAACACATTCAATACAAATGTGTACGAGTTGGATCATTAACACTGAAATGGAAATTATCAAATAAGATAGAATAAACAAACTGTCTAACACTGTGACATATATCTGTATATAACAGTCCACATTCTTGACAGAGCATAAAAAAATATGCTCAGTCCCCAATTATATGTCACTTCCAAAAATCTAGCAAAACGATACCTTTTTAACAATGCACAAAAGAAGGAAAAAAAACAACTGTTCAACATTACAAACAATTACATAGAATATAGTTATTACGATACATCAAAATATCCAGTAGATAATCTTCCAAGCATATCGAAGTACTGCCTGGATTGTCATGCCCTAATTGAGTAGGACATTAGTGCAGTTACCATTACATCCACAGTAGCTGCTACAAGGCAATCCATATTTTGAGTAGGTACATGATTTACACAGATGAGCTGCATGTTTGCAAGCAGAGCGGATATCTTTGAGCAGAACTTCAGGAGCCTCAGCTATGTCTGTCATCATTGGAGTTAAACCTTCTTCTGTTCTAGTGAAACCATGCTCTTCTGGTTTAAGTGTTGTGATCAACTGCTGCCATGTATTAACTTGCAGATGCACTCTAAGGCTATGAAAATAACAAGCCCAGCTGGTTGGTGGCAAACGTTCGAGTGGGGAAAGGATCTGTACAGTTGATAACGTATCCTGTTTAGTGACATTTCAGCTGCCTTTCCGTTGTAGATTGCCACCATCAGTGCTTCACCAGCTTCTGATAGCTCCTGCTTGATTGCAGAAGCATGACCAAATAATAGTGCTTTCCCCTGCATTGACTTGTCCGACTCAAGCAAACTCATGATTTTCTTCTTGCCATATCCATAAATGGCTGATGTTGTATCAGAGCCAGACATAGCATGTGCAAAGGGCAGCAGTTTCCTCATGTCAGCTCGAAGGGCTCGTTGAGCATTTTCAATGTTGAGCAGACTTGTTCTTGTCTCCATGTAGATTTTCTTTCCTGGTGATATAAATACAATTATCAAAATATGCTTTCAAACAAATACATTTTGAATACATAATAATTGAAAACAATACCTTTTTTCTTATGGTGGATCAATAGGACAAGGATATCTGTATCATCTGCTATGACTGTGACATTCCGCGTAGCTGACAAATCAATTGCCTGACTCACAATGACAACATCTGCATCACCTTCATCTTCAGCATGTTACACATGCACACGCTTGTAAATACAATGCCAAGAATTTGATGAATGCTTGTTTGTTGCATTGATTTTGAAGAAAACCCATCTTGTCTGTTGGTATTGGTGTGTTCTTTGTTATGACGACACTGGGATGCATTGGTTTGTTTGTACGTCTGCGTTTTCTCTCTGGTTCTTTGGTTGATGTTACTTCATAGTTGTCAAAAACTACTGTCACTAGAGGTGGAAATCATGTTCGTTGTTTATGAAACACAATATACTTAATGTAAAGAAAATATTTCAACTCCGTATTTTGATATTTATGTATAAATTTAGTCGACAAATGTTACCCAATATATTTCTTAACTTTTTTCAATTTCCAAATCATGTGCATGATACTCGTACAAATAGCCTGTATAGAATACCTGTGTATCAAACTAAATGTTCTCAACAATCAATAAGATATCAAGGTGTTAAATTGTTCAACATTTTATCGACTGTAATAGATAGAAAATGTTGTATACAAACTTAAAACTAGATTGAAAAGATACCTAATTAGTAATGAACTTAATTTGTAATATCTGTAATACTTATATTCAAATTGAAAATTTTTATTTAATTTTCCACTCTGTCTGTGTATTATTTATTTTAGTTGTGTTATTATAATATATATATATTTTTTTTATTTTAATTTTTTTGGTTATAATATTCATTATTATTTCGTTAATCACACAAAAAGAAAGGGAATATATGCTATTGGCATCATCCCTGTGCATTGAAATTTTTATTGTCTGGGCAAACCATAAACAAAAACTTTAATTTTTCTGTGTATTGTAATTTATGTATGTATTATTTCTGGACAATAAACAAATAATCATCAAATGCTTGACACAAGTATTGACAAAGTGACTGACAGTCTTACCAGAAAGGATTTGGAGTAGTGTGTGTGTGTCCTGCTGCATAATTCAAAGTTTGGCTGTTCTACTCTTTTCTTTCATTTTGAGCATCCTCATATGTCATCAAGCTGTTGTTGAGATCACTGAACTCAAGTTGGAGCTGGTGCATGATTTCAGTCAGGATAGGTGTGTCAGACTGAAGACTTTGTACAGCCTCATCGGCTTGTGGGTTGAGTGGTAACATAGGATTGTATATCACAGTGGTACACTGGCTTGTTTCCTTGGTTAATTGAGACATGAACCCTTGCCAACTAGGTGGTGGCTGAAATGCCTCATAGACGCCCAGAATGTATCAACTAGTACAAATGTCACTTTATTCATTTTAATGGGCTCTAACTGAACAAATTTCACTTGATCCGTTTCGGCCTTAGGAGGTAGGGTTTAATGGTGCTGGTAAAATCTCCAGCAATGACATTGTCATCAGTGGACACAGTTTGACGTTTCACTTGCAGTTTGGGAATGTTTGTTGCATCACTGTTGCTCACCTGGCATGTAATTATGCCAATTGTGTGTGTTGTATTGTGACCAGTTTGTGTGTCTTCATTTAAATCAAAGTTATCTGCAACCCAATGACAGAAACCACCCCCATTTGCTTTCTTTACAATCCTGGAAGATCAGTCATTGTATGTGATGTCACAGCAGATCTTTCAAACTTCATTATCTCAGCGTATGAGGCACTGAAGTGTCGACAAAACATCGATTATAATTCAAGATCTTGTTGTCTGGTGAATGAATAAACCAATTGAAGGTAACAATGGTGAAATGAAAGACTGGTTTGTGATGGAGTGCATGATTATGCGGGCCACAGAAACTTGCTGCAGTTCCTCCTTGGATTTGACGGATTCACTTCTGGAGTCATGAAATAGGCAGCTGAGAAGTTTCAGTAATGAAGGTGGCACTGACTCTTCAAGATTGTATTTCTATATCATCTGGGTGAGGGTAAATCTCAGAAGATTGCTTTAACATGCAAAGCTCACCTTATAATTTTACTTATTTCCTGAATGAGACTGTTCGGATAATAAGAAATTGGTCCTGGTTCTGAACATGCATCTTTGAGAATTTTGTTCACCCTTTCCTTGAAGAGAACCGTGCTAGCTTTCCCTGGCACTTCAATGAATGTCACAGAATCTTCGAAATGCTCACAGAGTTTACTTTTGATGCACTTATTTGTGTAAGGATTAACATCTTCAGGTTAGAAGGATGCCATCTTGTTTCGCAGTTCTGGCAATGCAATTTGACCTAATGTCTATATGTCAGAAGTGATCCATTCACACAGCAAGCAGAATGCATCACTTCTCAACTTTTCATGATTGAGTCTTTTGGCCAGTTGGGCATTGTCTCCTCCAGGATGATTTGAGAAAAGTTTCTGTAAGCAGCATCTATGATACTTTGCCAGTTTGGTTGTAATGTTGGCAACATTTAATATCCTGAATTTTAAATTAACTGCTGTATCTCGGATCGACCAACACCGATTTGAAGTAACTGATCCTGTAGTCCACTTTCTGGTGTAACATAGCTGAATTTTATATTTCTACCAGGATGTCGGTGGTTGTAATGTGTAATTTCTCCAGATATTATACAGTTTTTCTCATAATTGAAGGACTGGCTAAATTCTGTTTGATTAGCCATGTTGAAATGGATTTTCTTGGGCTGCAACAAGGACAGAAAATATGGTTGATGGCTTAAAATTGGAAAGCATGCTATTGTTTAGTGGTGACATAATGTTTGCTATGAAGTGCTGAGAAAAATTATGCAGTTGGTTTGAATCAATATATAATCCAATAATATATATATTATCATTGTACTTGAAACTAGTATTAACTGAGCTCAGCTTTACTTCTTAGAAGTCATCCATACTAAAAAAAGTCTGATATTTCCATCTTGTTTGGTGATGTCATCAGTCGCTTATTCAAATGACCAGAGATAATTACTGTTGACTGTTAATAATGGATACATTGTGACGTCACAATGTAGTAATCAGTGGACATATGACCACCAGGTGTACCTACTGACCTGAAGGAGGAGATTGGTCATTTTCATTACTGCTTCTTTGTTAAAGTCAAGAGCAATCTACTAAAGAACTATTAACAAGTATTTTATATCAAAAATATTTAATATATCAACCTTTCTGTCTGTGTTAACTAATATATAAGGGCATTCAATGACAGCAAATTAGTACTGTGAAGAAGTACATTGTTTCAATGAATGCTTGGTTGCTGATTCCTTTCCCCTTGTTACCATGAAAACAAAATACAGTAAATCTAAATGAATTATTTAAAGGTAAAAATTACACACATAATTGGCACCTTAACAACTTTCCTATGCGAATTTAGATAGTAGTCACCTTCAAACAGTTGGTTTTATTATTAGGTGAAGTAAAATGGTTGTCATGACAACCATAATTTAGTTTACAGTTTCCATGTGAACTACTCTGGCCCTCAGTTAAATACATATATACATACTGTGTAACATTGTGCTACTATTTGACCAAGTAGATAATGCTGATAATGAAAATACCAAGTAGCATCTACTTCTGCATACTGTCTACTGTCTCACTTTGGTAAGGGGGCATTCAGAGTTTATACGGCAATTCTAACCATTTCCTGTTGATTTAGAGCAACCGATGAGGCATCCATTTAAAGCTAGGACTTATGTTAATAAAATTTGTTCAATTTTAGTAAATATGCTCACATTGGGGACAAGCCATGGCAAACTATTTAAATTCATATTGGAAAATAACAACCAAATTTGTCTAAAAATGTTCCATATGCAAATGAAGTTTACCCCTGATCTAAAAATAGGCTATTTATTCAAAATGACCATACAAGGTAACATATAAATCTATGCTTATTAAGAGTATATCAAATTTAGTAATTTTTTTAAAATTTATTTATCAAGTTTGTTGCCATGGAAACATAACTAGAAAATTTTCCCCAAGGTGGCAATACGACATATATTGCTTTTCAGAAACTACAAAATCTGGGCTATGATTTTGTAGAATAAAATGCCTAGTCCAGGGTCACCCCAAATTCATGTCAATTTTTACTGGCCTTATGGGGATCTTAAAGTTCTTCAAGTGCCATTAGCTAGATGGATGGCATGCAAAAATGTTCTCCTGGAAACGCCTTGTGCAATATAAATATAACACAGTTAGGAATTTGCAGTCAACAGAAGTGAGAAATTTGATTTGAGGCAAAACACCCAATCTCAACATCAGATGAAACCTCACCCAGCAGGCAAAAGACGTAACATTTATATCATTATGACATTGGACTCCCTTACGTTGGAATTACATTGGATATTGGCTTTGAAAGTTTGTTAATGTCATTATCTAATGCAATAATTAAGACAGTTTCCTCTGTTACGTTTTCCTTCACCCGTACAATGCATGACACAACCATAGCATTTTCAAAATATTTGAATGTAGTTTTGTAGTGATGAATATTTAGTGTTTATACGTGATGTCCAAATATTAGTTATTAATATGATGTAGTAGAAGTAGTAGTAGCATCATCAGCAGCAGTAGTAGTAGTAGTAGTAGTAAGTTGTAGTAATTAGTAGTAGTAGTAGTAGTAGAAGTAATAGTGTAGTAGAAGTAATAGCAGTAGTAGTAGTAGTGGTAAGTAGTAGTAGTGGTAAGTAGTAGTAGTGGTAAGTAGTAGTAGTGGTAAGTAGTAGTAGTAGTAGCATCAGCAGCAGCAGCAGTAGTAGTAGTAGTAGAGGGCTAAGATGGCGGCATCCCGTTGTTAACCTATTTTACAAGTAAGTAAATTTACTTAAG